>JAOPHQ010000289.1:0-448141 GCA_030340625.1 Merluccius polli
TCAGTGATTGATTAAAAACGATATGACGTATCAAAACGTGGAATAGTACACCAAATACACAACACTTTTGTCTACTGTTTAATGTTCAAATTGAGTTTCTAGGTGAAAGTATGCCGGAGCAGCAGACAGCAGAAAAGTCTTGTTTTTTTTACCTCCTCCCATTCATTCTCTATGGGACTTTTTTCGCTGTTTTTCGCGACTTACGTCGCGAAAAATTCGTATTATTTTCACAAAAGTCTTAGCACACTTGCCCCGGAAGAGCCGCACGTTTTGATACCTTTTTTTGTGTATGTGTGACCAACACTGCGGGAGGAGAAGTCGACCGAAAAAACGTGTAAGAAACGTAAGAATAATAATAATAATAATAATAAGCCCGGTGGATAATAGATAGTGTGCTTTCAGGCACACTCAATAATAATAATAATAAGCCCGGTGGATAATAGATAGTGTGCTTTCAGGCACACTCAATAATAATAAGCCCGGTGGATAATAGATAGTGTGCTTTCAGGCACACTCAATAATAAGCCCGGTGGATAATAGATAGTGTGCTTTCAGGCACACTCAATAAGCCCGGTGGATAATAGATAGTGTGCTTTCAGGCACACTCAATAATAATAATAAGCCCGGTGGATAATAGATAGTGTGCTTTCAGGCACACTCAATAAGCCCGGTGGATAATAGATAATGTGCTTTCAGGCACACTCAATAATAAGCCCGGTGGATAATAGATAGTGTGCTTTCAGGCACACTCAATAATAAGAATAATAATAAGCCCGGTGGATAATAGATAGTGTGCTTTCAGGCACACTCAATAATAAGAATAATAATAAGCCCGGTGGATAATAGATAGTGTGCTTTCAGGCACACTCAATAATAAGCCCGGTGGATAATAGATAGTGTGCTTTCAGGCACACTCAATAATAATAATAAGAAGAAGAAAAAAATCCACGGGATAACAAGAGTGCTCGGTGCGATGGCACCGTGGCACTAATAAGAAAAAAATCTACGGGATAACAAGAGTGCTCGGTGCTTTGCACCGAGCACTGGTCCCTACAGCTTTAGCTGTAGGGGCCAGTGCTCGGTGCGATGGCACCGTGGCACTAATAATAAGAATTAAATCCACAGTATAACAATAGTGCTCGGTGCGATGGCACCGTGGCACTAATAATAATAAGAAAAAAATCCACGGTATAACAATAGTGCTCGGTGCGATGGCACCGTGGCACTAATAATAAGAAATAAATCCACAGTATAACAATAGTGCTCGGTGCGATGGCACCGTGGCACTAATAATAATAAGAAAAAAATCCACGGTATAACAATAGTGCTCGGTGCGATGGCACCGTGGCACTAATAAGAAAAAATCCACAGTATAACAATAGTGCTCGGTGCGATGGCACCGTGGCACTAATAATAATAATAAGAAAAAAATCCACGGTATAACAATAGTGCTCGGTGCGATGGCACCGTGGCACTAATAAGAAAAAATCCACAGTATAACAATAGTGCTCGGTGCGATGGCACCGTGGCACTAATTAAATCCACAGTATAACAATAGTGCTCGGTGCGATGGCACCGTGGCACTAATAATTATAATAATAATAATAAGAAGAAGAAAGAAATCCACGGTATAACAAGAGTGCTCGGTGCGATGGCACCGTGGCACTAATAATAATAATAATAATAATAATAAGAAAGAAATCCACCGAGAAGAAATCGCACCGAGCACTGGTCCCCACAGCTTTAGCTGTAGGGGACCAGTGCTCGGTGCGATGGCACCGTGGCACTAATAAGAAAAAAATCCACGGTATAACAATAGTGCTCGGTGCGATGGCACCGTGGCACTAATAATAAGAAATAAATCCACAGTATAACAATAGTGCTCGGTGCGATGGCACCGTGGCACTAATAATAATAAGCCCGGTGGATAATAGATAGTGTGCTTTCAGGCACACTCAATAATAATAATAATAATAAGCCCGGTGGATAATAGATAGTGTGCTTTCAGGCACACTCAATAAGCCCGGTGGATAATAGATAGTGTGCTTTCAGGCACACTCAATAATAATAATAAGCCCGGTGGATAATAGATAGTGTGCTTTCAGGCACACTCAATAATAAGCCCGGTGGATAATAGATAGTGTGCTTTCAGGCACACTCAATAATAAGCCCGGTGGATAACATATAGTGTGCTTTCAGGCACACTCAATAATAATAATAATAATAATAATAAGCCCGGTGGATAATAGATAGTGTGCTTTCAGGCACACTCAATAATAATAATAATGAGCCCGGTGGATAATAGATAGTGTGCTTTCAGGCACACTCAATAATAATAATAAGCCCGGTGGATAATAGATAGTGTGCTTTCAGGCACACTCAATAAGCCCGGTGGATAATAGATAGTGTGCTTTCAGGCACACTCAATAATAATAATAAGCCCGGTGGATAATAGATAGTGTGCTTTCAGGCACACTCAATAATAATAATAATAATAAGCCCGGTGGATAATATATAGTGTGCTTTCAGGCACACTCAATAAGCCCGGTGGATAACATATAGTGTGCTTTCAGGCACACTCAATAATAATAAGCCCGGTGGATAGTATATAGTGTGCTTTCAGGCACACTCAATAATAATAAGCCCGGTGGATAACATATAGTGTGCTTTCAGGCACACTCAATAATAAGCCCGGTGGATAACATATAGTGTGCTTTCAGGCACACTCAATAATAAGCCCGGTGGATAGTATATAGTGTGCTTTCAGGCACACTCAATAATAAGCCCGGTGGATAGTATATAGTGTGCTTTCAGGCACACTCAATAATAATAAGCCCGGTGGATAGTATATAGTGTGCTTTCAGGCACACTCAATAAGCCCGGTGGATAACATATAGTGTGCTTTCAGGCACACTCAATAATAATAAGCCCGGTGGATAATAGATAGTGTGCTTTCAGGCACACTCAATAATAATAATAATAATAAGCCCGGTGGATAATATATAGTGTGCTTTCAGGCACACTCAATAAGCCCGGTGGATAACATATAGTGTGCTTTCAGGCACACTCAATAATAAGCCCGGTGGATAACATATAGTGTGCTTTCAGGCACACTCAATAATAATAAGCCCGGTGGATAGTATATAGTGTGCTTTCAGGCACACTCAATAATAATAAGCCCGGTGGATAACATATAGTGTGCTTTCAGGCACACTCAATAATAAGCCCGGTGGATAACATATAGTGTGCTTTCAGGCACACTCAATAATAAGCCCGGTGGATAGTATATAGTGTGCTTTCAGGCACACTCAATAATAAGCCCGGTGGATAGTATATAGTGTGCTTTCAGGCACACTCAATAATAATAAGCCCGGTGGATAGTATATAGTGTGCTTTCAGGCACACTCAATAAGCCCGGTGGATAACATATAGTGTGCTTTCAGGCACACTCAATAATAATAAGCCCGGTGGATAATAGATAGTGTGCTTTCAGGCACACTCAATAATAATAAGCCCGGTGGATAACATATAGTGTGCTTTCAGGCACACTCAATAATAAGCCCGGTGGATAGTATATAGTGTGCTTTCAGGCACACTCAATAATAAGCCCGGTGGATAGTATATAGTGTGCTTTCAGGCACACTCAATAATAAGCCCGGTGGATAATAGATAGTGTGCTTTCAGGCACACTCAATAATAATAAGCCCGGTGGATAACATATAGTGTGCTTTCAGGCACACTCAATAATAAGCCCGGTGGATAGTATATAGTGTGCTTTCAGGCACACTCAATAATAATAATAGGAAAACTAACAAAAACAATGGGTGTCTGCAGCTTCGCTGCATGACCCCCAATAATAGGAAACAGTACGAAAACAATGGGTGTCTGCAGCTTCGCTGCTTGACCCCCAATAATAGGAAACAGTACAAAAATAATGGGTGTCTGCAGCTTCGCTGCATGACCCCCAATAATGGTACAAATTAAATGGTAACTTGTTTATCTAAGTGCAAATACAGAACAACCAACCTTATAAATTTAGCATCACTCACCGTAAGTAACCTAACCAAGCTAACACTAACTTCTCCCGCCAAAAGTGTATTATTATTATTATTATTATTATTATTATTCAAAATTAATCAATGCAGTACTACAGCTCAAAAGCATAATTGACGCTAACATACATGCAATAGCGCAAAAACGTGTGTTTTATTTTGATATTTACCATGCAATAGACTCTGTCAATACAAGACGATGACCGCTATGGCAGCTTGCGGTTTGTTTGGAACTATTGAGGCTTACATGAACCACGTGACAGCCCTGGCGGCGACATCAAAGCGTGTCGCAACTCTGTTTTCTCTATAGCTCTGGTCGGGTCCCGTCGGGTCAGTTGCGACACGCTTTGATGTCGCCGCCAGGGCGGGTCCCGTCGGGAGCCGACGGTCCGGGTCGGGTTCGGACAGGGACAGATATTTAGAAATTATGCTCGGGTTCGGGTCGGGCTCGGTGACGTCTGCGTGATTTGAAATGTGCAATTTAAAACAGCTTATTATGCATGGTAGCCAATGGGCTGTTTCACATGTTGCAAAGGTTTAGCCTGGCAAGCCAGACCCACATCAGAAAGATGTAGGGTCTGGCTCAGCTCCATTGGCAGTGTGGGCGGGATAAACGGTTGTCTTTCAAGTTCCCTCTGCACGCAATAGGATAGCGCTACAACCAATCAGAGCAACGAAGAAGGTGACGTAGTCAGAGCCGTCGCTCTGACTACGTCATTAATCAAAACTCCGAATACGTATTTATTTTCGAGGAAAGACTTCAGTGCCGTTCTTTGTTCTTTTCTCAAATAAAATGTTAACTTCAAGTCTTGAAGAGTCGCGGCCAAAGCCGAGTGGAAAGACAGCCGTTCGCCAGCAGCAGCAGCCATTGTTTACCTAACACGGAACCGTCGCAACTCTGTCGTCATGGTAGCCCGGCTTTCGACTCCGCCCCTCACGCTGTGATTGGTCATACATACAAGACATACTTGGTGTTTCCAGCACCAAAAAGCCGACGGAGCCGTGCTAGACCTACTAGCTGCCAAATAAATGTGCTGCCGCTAGGGGGTGTCTAGAGTTCTAGGCTAGCAAAGGTTCGTTTGTGTGATTAAAATACATTTTATAAATATGACATAAGAATGTTGCGCTCATCTGTTTGTTGACATTTCCAAATGCGCTGCAGTTGCGTAATAAAGGCGGACTTTCATAAACACAAACGTAAATGTGTCATAGTATGAAAAAATATAGACTTTAACTGTGTTGGCCTGAGTAATAACACTTGAATCAATATAAAAAGACTGTTGCAATTGCAAACAGCCAACAGATTTAAATGAAATGAGAAATGACTGTAATATTTTAATTCGGGATAATTAAAATGATGCAATATACTTAGAAAGACCATGCACATGCTGTAAAACACATTAATTCCTCACAGGATTGACGGTGTAAATACAGGTGAATCACTAGGATTAAGCTTAGCCTGGCTGTTAGCCTGGTCTGGAGCAGGCTAGCTGCGGAGAATAAATCACCATGGTAACTTAGCCGGGATAAGTGTGAGCTGCTTTCATGCAACCGATTTGAGGCTAAATTTAGCCAGGATAACCTAAATCCGTAAACATATCCCGGCTTAATCCCTTATCCTAGTTTTGTGCAATACCCCCCTGGCCTGCACCTTGTCGTGGTGAGTGGGCTTTAAACCAAGACAGGCCATTCTGAATCTTTTCTTTCACATCTTTGATTTCTCCTCCAGGACACTGCCTAGGCCTATGGGAAGTGTACTCCATGGTAACATGATATTGGGTTCTTATAGTAGCTCTTACAGCTGTTTGCACTAGTGTCATTTTAGGTTTGCGGAAGCATAGTTTAAAGTTTAAAAACCTTTTAAAGACTATACTTTCATTATTGCAATGTTTTGATGTCAGCAATAAAAGATTAAAAGCTGCACTAATGTACTTTATTAATTAAATATATATGATACATGTGTAACAAGTGTTGTATGTTGTATTATAGATTCCGCCCCAATTCATTTATTGGTTTAGTTTTATTGTATTACCCGTTGTGGTGTTTGTGTTTTATTTTGAAAAGTCTTGGGAGTTCGCGCTGTGTCTGTAACGCCGGTTGACGCAACGTCCGGTTGTCTGTTGTCAACCGGATAATTGGTGAGTCGCGCTCCTCGTGGCTCCTGTGTCATATGTTGATACTATTCTGTTTAATTGTATATATTGCCGCCATACTGTCATTAAAATGTGTTTTATACGATGGATGACAATGTACATTGCGAGGGTGGGGGGTAGTGTCAGCCGATGTGTGGGATGCCCGTTGATATATCTCATCCGACCACGTTGTGTTCAGGTTCCCACAAGTGTATCTGACGGCGGCTGTGCCCCCTACTGTTTCTGTGTGACACAGGTGGGTCACTGTATGTACATTTCCCATTGGAGGTTTCTTTGTATGTTTTATTTCTGTGTTTTTTATTGAGATTTTATAAACGTTTATATTATTAATACGTCCGGTGGTCTGTTGTCAACCGGATAATTGGTTCCCACAAGTGTATCTGACGGCGGCTGTGCCCCCTACTGTTTCTGTGTGACACAGGTGGGTCACCGAGAAAATAAAAGTGCTTGAGTGGAGATCAACCCTGTGTCCTACTTCTCCGTCTTCACATGATGAAGGCTGTTTGAATGAGGCCGGTTACACATGGATAACAGTCACTTAGTTCAAAAACCAAAAGCCCAGCATACTGAATAGTGTTAAAGTATATTTTTATTTGTAATGGTTGTGACAGCCCCAGTACCTGCCTGCTGTCCTGGTTTTCTTTCCACAGTTCCTTGTGGGTGGAGCTGAAGGCTGAATAGAGAATGGGAAACACCAAGCCAGGGCTACAAACAGCATGGTGGGACACTGACACGTAAGTTAGACCAATGAAGAAATCTCAATCTCTATTTTGAAATACTTTTGCTTTTTTATGAAAATTACCAATTTTATTTGTAATATATTAGGGCTGTAACTTTTTCCAAAAATGAATTTCAAACAAATTTAAAATGCCCCGTAATTTGTTTGAATATATTCTAATACCCCCTCCACATTAGCTTGGTTTACTGATTTAGACGCTGTTTAGCGTATTACTGCCTTCCACAGGTCAGATGTTGAACTAGATTTTTACATACAGTCCTGTGTTGTGCAGGATCAGGGGCGCCGAAAAGGGGGGGTAAAGGAGATGGATTCTAGGGGCCCATGATTGAGGGGGGCCCCCCCCCCGCTCAACAATCGCGTAACTGAAATCGGTAGCACCCCCCCCCCCCCCCCCCCCCCCCCGCTCAACAATCACAATCACGCAGCATTAATTGTAAAAATTATTTTCATGGGGCCCAAAATCCCTAGCGGCGCCCCTGTGCAGGATAGCCGGGAGCAGGCGGAGTCAACCTCTACAAAGATCGCCACGACTGTGAAAACAAACGGGTGACTTCACGGACACTGGTACGTCATTTAAAAAAGAAAAAAAAAATTAGCCTAGCCCCACCTGTTTTTTACATGAAGAAACGCCACTGGGCCTATAAGTAGTAGCCTAATGAAATCTGATTTTCTTTTAGGTGCAACAGGAGAAAAACGGACGTGGAAGCAGCTAAAAATGAAACATAAAAACATAATTCAAAATGGTAAGGCATATTTTGCTAGCCTATGATTGCACCTCACTTTGATTTTAATTGTATTTTTTTAAATTGACTTGGGCTATTAAACAAAGTAAATATTAATTCAGTGGCTACTTCAAATAGTAATTTAACCCATAACAAAATGTTTTTCAGCGTCCTCTCACTTAATACTCCACTTAGTAGATTGATACAAACACATTTATATTTTATACCTATTGAAGTAATTTAAAATGTGACGCTGTAGCCTACACCAACACTCATTAAAATACTAATTAAAAACTAACGTTGAGTTCTGCTCAGCCAACAGAATGAAGGCAGAGGCCCGAAAAACGGGTGGAGGGCCACCTCCACCACCTCTGACAGAGGCTGAGGAGCTGGCCCTCAGCCAAAACAGGGGTCGCCCTGTGGCTGAAGGCATCCCCGGGGGAAGGTCATCTGAGTCTGTCACCCCCCAGGACACAAGTGCCTACATCAGATGCAAGTATACACTTATGTCTTTAAAAAAAATAAAACTAATATATAAATATGTAGCCTACTTTTTAACAAATATATATCCACCCACCCAACAATTGTGGATGGTGTCATCTGCCTGGTTCAGCCTCCGACTGAAACAACTGTAAACCCTGCAGCTGTAAGTATTCCATACTCTTGCCTCAGATGGTAGTTCAAAGTATTCTGAAACAGATTATTTTCCTGCATCACAGGAGGAGGAGGATGATGATGAGATGAGGAAACACTGTCTGCTGCCACAGGGAGAGATCCGGAGGGGCCTACTGAAGTGTGTCCTAATATTATGTATAGCTACTGGTAGTGCTCTACCCATTCATATTCATTTACATTCTTGAGTGGAATTTGGAGTTTGACATGTACACTGAAGTGATGAGTATATGGACAAACTAGCACATTCTTGTCCTTCAACAGAACATGGCTGGGCATCACCAGGAGGAGGGTCCATCAACTTCCACAGCACAGCTTGACACAGTGAGATTGTTGGTCAATACCATGTTAAATCTGTATGTAGAACTGTAGGAATTAAATGTTGTCCATGTTTCCCAGTTACCAGTAAAGGAGTTGTACCAGGTGCACCTCCTGAAAACAATACAAAAAACAGAAAAAGAAATGGTGTACCTGGATCGGAAGATTTAAAATACCGACCTTGAAATTCTATTACTGGAACGCCAGTTGAGGTGGGTGCATTGTCATGGTGAAACAGGTGAATATGTTAATGGTTGGAACTATATTACAAATCCTGACTGTTGCTTTTGTACTTGTAGGGAATAAAGAAGAACCAAATCACATGTGAATTTGTCTTGTATTTTATTTTTAATCAAAAGTAATTTCTTGCGATGAGGTCCCTTGCAGCCCTTCCATCCTGGACGTCGGCAGGGATGGGATGGTCATCCGCAGGGTCATTGATTTGTATGGCAGGGTGTTGCTCTCCTCTAATAATTGCAATATTATGGAGAACAACACATGCCACAATGATGTCACATGCCCTCTCTGGGGTGACCCTGAGCTTCTGCAGGCACTGGAACCGGGATTTGAGTATCCCTAAGGTCATCTCAACCCAGGCTCTAGTCCTGCAGTGGGCCACATTAAAACGTTGTTGGGGCCCCAGCTCAGGGTCAGGGTAAGGGGTCAACAGAGAGGGCTGGCATGGATAGCCACGCTCCCCCTCAGGTAGCCAACAAACTCTCCTGTAATTACAGAGGACACATTTGAGTGCATATAAAAAGGGAGACAACAAACTTTGTACAAGGCTTTAGCTTCCTTACCACGTGCAAATCTGTTGCTCAGACGACACTCCCGGTAGATCCGGGAGTCATGCACCGAGCCAGGCCACTTGGCTTCAACATTTGTCACAATGTAAGCTGCATCACATATCTTTACAGTGCAGAGAATGACATGAGTTAGTTGTAATGTATACTTTTTCATGTACATATTTTTTTAAGATGGTAGGTCACATACCTGGACATTGACGCTGTGAAAGGATTTCCTATTCACATAGTCCGCTTCATTTTCTGCAGGCGCAGTAATGGGGATTTGTGTCCCATCAACGCACCCCATCACATTTGGAAGGCCTGCAAAACGACAGCTAATTAAGCTACTGACCCCACTCTCATAATTTAAAATAACAGAATATATGATTTCTACATTAGTCGCCACCTGCAATCCTGTGAAAATCCTCCTTGATGTTTCTAACAGGTTTGTGCCCGGGGAACACCACCATCACTGGTAACAGGCGTTTAAGGGCGAGGCTCACCTTTCTTACAGCCCTACACACTGTAGCTTTGCCTATGTGCTCTGCATCGCCGATGTTATAAAGAAAACTACCATTTGCAAAACAACGTAGTGCTATGGATAATTTTTGTTCTGAGGTGAGTGCTCGTCCGCGGTGTGTGAGGTTGGTGATATATGGCCGGAGAATGTGATTGAGATAAATTATAGTGGCGGATGAAAAGCGGTAACGTTCGAAAAGATATTCCTCTGGAAATGATAAAATGTCTAATCTGGGATGGAAGATTCGCTCGCGACGTAAAGCATTACGAATAATGACGGCTTCGACGTCGATCGGATTACGAATAAATGGGCAATCCATGTTTCACCGCTTCCTCGTGTGGGAGGAGACGGGTAGAAACCCTGGGTTTCTTATACAAAACCTGCCAGCGACCATGTTTGGTTCACAGCGTAAGTTACCGCAGTAACAGACCCAGGGTTTAAGTTACCTCTCTTTCTGGAACGGATAACTCAGCGTTTCCCTCATCTCAGGGTTAACAGACACAGAGTTTTGACATAACCCGCTTTCTGGAACACCCCCCTGTTGTCTTTCTCTGATGTTTTGGTACATGCAAGTTACAATGTTTGAAACTAGAATTTGAGAAATAGGTCTGTAATTAATTGTTACTCTTAATTACAGCAGTTTCAGAAAGTGAGGTAAAATATTTTACTATACTTTACATTTCTTACAATTAGGCTGCTTTATTATTTTTAAATATACATTTTTTTAATATTTAGTATTTGTTAAAAGTAAAACACTAACACTTTAGATTAAGTGTAATGAACATCTTGAGTAACAATATCTAGGAGAAGTGGAGCTGAGACTTAATCTAAATGATTTAATCCAAGTGAAATCCACCTCTGAGGTGGGATACAAATGATCCTGAAATGTTGGTATCGAGTTGATCCAGAGATCTGCCTTAACTTTTGAAATACCCAAATCCAGCCTTTAATCTGGATTCAAGGGAGGATTGGATTACCAAAGCAGAATCCTGATCTTCAGGATCAGGATTATCTGGATCTGTGTTGAAATACCCAGTTTTCAGATCAGATCTAGATTTAATCCAATCCGACCAGGATAATCCTGTCAGATCACTTTTGAAATACTGGGCCCAGAAGATTAAAAAACCCACCATTAATAGGGCCTAAATTTAGAGGATCTAGCCCAACAGGAAGTGACCGAATAATCTGCTAAACTGCCACCAAGTGGACAAAAAAATGAAGCACACACAATGGACAACCCACGAAAATTAATCTGTTCAATCGTGCTCCGGGACACGATTACATTTTCGTAACAATGAGCAGAAGTTGGGGATGAACGTGCAGCACTGCTCACCGAACATAGTGCAGACACCTCCTTTCTCGGCCAGGAGCATGTCCAGGGCTACACGATTTTGGAATGCCATTAGGGAAGTGGCGGCCAGTTGGGTAGAGATACCTTCCATGGCATCTCGGGTGAGGTTGGCTAGGCGTTGCACATTGTAGTGGATATAGTTAATACGATCAACGTTTTTGTTCGGCGTGATAGGGAAGAGGACTGATAGGAGCGGTATGTTGCATTATCGTGCAGTCAGCCGCACGATAGTACAGGTCCCAGACCAGTGTTTAGGTAGGCGCAATCGCAGAATGTTAGTGGTGCATAGCCAATAAAGGTCCATTTGACCGTGATTTAGTTTAGTCATATTCGACCACCCAGTAACGTTATACGTGTGTTGACACCACGCCGCGGGAAGATCCCCTACTGGTCGTGAACTCGCTCGAGTGAAGCACCAATAGGGACCGGGTTGTGCTTTGAATGTTGGCGGAGTCGTTTCGTTCAGACCGGGGGGAAATAGATTACAGAGGAGAGTACAATTCTTGGGGTGAGGTTCTATAAAGAGTCGTATCATACAGTAGGTGCCTCGGGGGTCGTCGGTTTCGTTGAGGTATACGGGGATGGTAGTCAGAGCGGGACGAGCTGCCGCACAAGCGACGCAGTCGGATAGGCCTTGTAGGCGGACGGTGCCTACTAGCCATGCTAGCCATTGAATAGCTTCAGACAACCCGGTGGCTTGAGTGAATATGTCGTGGGTGGGTATATCATTAGTGGATTCTACGTTGAATATGGTTACGCCTTGTTCAGAGTATGTAACTGCCGGAGTTGACGGTTTCGATTCGGTAGGATATTAACTCTAACGACGCTCATGGGGTCCCATGCTCCCCATCGGCTAACTCCCACAGTTAGATATAAGACGTTTGGTTCGGAGGGGCATAGAGGATTGTAATATTTGTGAGCGCCGACCGAGGTGAGGGTAAGGATCACGTTCTTCCCTTCCATGCTTAGTCCCCCACCCGCCTGAAGTAGTCTAGTATTGTCTGAGCGCTTGTGATGGTTGGTGACTGTACTAGCTACTCGGTTGCCGATTCCCGCTACGCCTACCCCAGTCCCTTCGTCTCTGGTGTCCCACATAATGTGTCGCGAATTTCTACACCCCGTCAGACCATACCCCCAGGAAGCGCCTTTCTGCCATGCGGATTTACCCCCTATCGGTCCATCGCACACATACTTGTTGTCATGTTCCCATCTGGAGCTGGAGCGTCCCCATATGGTGTCGGTGAATAGGGTGTGTAGGGGGATAGAGTACATACTGGTCTGGTGCCGTTGATGTGGGTGATCTGGACGCCATTGAACTGGCGGAGGCATGGGTCGGAGTCGTTTCTTCGTGGGGCGTGGGGGTTATCGTAGGGGATGGTGGTTCTGCGTCTGCGGGCAGGGGGGTTGTAGACAATTGGAGGGTTATGGATAGTACCTTGGGTGGCGTTGGTGCGGGTGGCGTTGTCAGGGTTGGTACAGTTGGTACCGCCGTTGTTGGGGGTTTCCCATTCCCAACTCCACATTGGGATCCAGGTGGTCGTCGGGGGTGGGTCAGGGTTCTCCGTGATGATTCTCAGGAGCATGTACAGGATCAGCAGGCCTGCTAACACACTTTAGCATGGCTCCCACATATAGTTTTCTGTCTTACTTGGTAGCTTCTGCTGTGCCGCCGGTTGTTCGGTGGATCCCCCATGCTCGATAGCAAGGAGATCCTTGTGAACTTGGTCGTAGGTTCTTGAGGTGGGGCCATCTGCTTTTCTGGTGTGCGTCAGGTGGTGCCACTCTGTTCCGTTCTTGCCTAGTAGGGAGACAGAGAAGGGGGTAGCCAACAGTACCTATATGGGCCGGTCCACCTGGGTTCGAGTGACATCCTCTTGTGGACCTTGACGTATAGGTAGTCGCCAGGTAGGGTCAGGGGAGCCGGTTGGGTACCCTGAGGTGGCGGGGCGGTAACCTGGGTGAACAAAGCTCAGGAGGCAAGAGTTAGGGCCTGGACGTATTCTAACAGGGCTTCGTCTAGGTGATCTGGCATGGGCCCTATAGGCGGAGTGTGAGGACCTGACATCGGTCTACCGGTCACTAACTCGTAGGGACTGTGGCCTGTACGCGAACTGGGTTGGGACCTAACACTCATCAGGGCTAGCGGTAGAGCTTTTAACCAGCTCATTTTCTTTCCGTTAGTTAGTTTACCGACCTCCGCCGACAGGAGGATTGTCTCAGGCGACTGTTCAGCGGCTATCACTTTAGCTATTGCCCCCTTGATAGATCTGTTAGCTCGTTCAACTATCCCTTGGCTCTGTGGATGGTAGACCGATCCGAATCGGTGATTAAGTCCTAGCAGTTTGTTCGCGAAATGGCTACCGTTGTCTGAGGCTATGGTCTTGGGGAAGCCCCATCTAGGAATAATGTCATTTAAGCAGGTGTTTTACTACCGTTTGGGTGTCTTCGTGTTTTGCGAGGAAAGCTTCTACCCATCTAGAGAATCGGTCTATTATGACTAACAGATAGCGATACCCTCTCACTTTGTTGTCTTTGCCCATGTCGCTATAGTCTATGCACAGTTCTTGGAATGGGAGTGGGGGAACGGGGAAGTGGCCTTGTGGTGGCTTTTGGCTCTGTCGGGGGTTGTGGGCTTGGCAGGTCTGGCAGTCGTGGACGTGTTGTCGTACTATGGCTTCCATCTCGGAATGAAACCAGTCAGGTGAGATGGCTTCAATCGTCTTCCTAGACCCTTGGTGGTTCGTCCTTCGGCTCTGGAACTCTGTTTCTCAGAAATGTTAATTTCTTGAATGTCCCATTCACTCTTTCCACCATTCCTTGTGACTGAGAATGAAACCTAACCGCTGTTTGATGCATAACTGCTGCACCACATGGAGAAATTACATAAAAATGGTACAATATGGTGAGTTTTGTTCTTAAACTCCATTGTGTTAGCAGTAGCTCAGTACCTCAAGCTGTAAAATTATTTGCAAGCTGGCCACTGGGGGTAACAACTATCAAACCCACACACACACGGAAGGGTCCTTTTAGGGCGGGTCCCACTACCTCAGTTTGGTGAGGGGGGAATTTCCCTGAACTCTTAAAAGAGTCCCCAGCGCTGGTTGACCCCTGGACTTCTGTGGACGAGCGGTAGAGGAGATAACTTCTGATTTAAATGAATAGTACCCAACTTAACTGAGCTGTTGGTCTGCTAATTGTCCCACAAAGCACAAAAACACTTTTACACACACAGTTATAAAACAAATTCTCAAAGAAAACAAATCAACAGAAAACATAAAAACAAATAACAGACACTAATACATAATTGATCTCTACATGTGCACTTTCTATGTCCCAACAAATCCTTAAACGTTCTAATGATCACAGTGCTTTCTTTATTTATGTTTTATTCTAACCCCTCTAAGTCTGTTATCCCCATGGGACATACTGAGCTGGTTGTCCCTTTACCACTTTGCACTGTAAGGCGACCTTGTGTGTCTCGAAAGGCACCTTCAAACAAATGTATTATCATTATTATTATCATCATTATTAAACACCACACAAGACGTTTGAGATGTTTTTTGTTTTTTTTGGAAAGGAGCCCCCTGGCCACGGAGGTCCCCTCCTTCGCTTAGGATTCTCGTACAAATGTAGATAAAGGAAAAGAATAAACAAAACAGAGATTCAATGTCTTTTCAAGCAAATTTGCTTCACATTAATGTCAAGACGAAATTTAAAAGTAATCAATCAATTTTAACATAAAAACCTAAATGCGGCTCCCCCGGAGCTGCTCGACCCCCACCTTTTCACTTTTCTCCTCTCCTTCTTTCTAACCCCTGCTCTCTACAGGCTTCCCAAGCCACTCTGTTCGACCCTATTACCTGACTCCTAGGTACACAAACACTATTCTTAATACAATTTATTTGAGCACATTCCAGTCGGTAAGGGGAGGGGTAGTGGATTAGAGCCCTCTGCTCTTTGGTCGCCGGGAGGCCGGGGTTGGTAGTCGGAGTCGGGGTTGAGGTAGGGGTTACGGGAGGGGTAGTCGGGGAGGTAGGGTCGGGGGTGGCCGTTGCGGGTCGTTTGGTCTTCAGTCACGGCCATGGTCAGGGTCAGGGGCAGGGTACGGCGGGCTGCCCTAGCTGTCTCTCTAGTTACCTCAGCCTCCAGGTTGCGGAGGTGAGCTTCGGCTAGGCCGGTCTGTACTTCACATGTCTATTCCACCACTTTTTCTTTCCCTCCGGCCCAGCACCCGCTTCGGTGCTCGCAGCCAGGATTACATCAACTTTCCACATCTGGACTTCTCTCTCCATCTTACCGATCTTCAGACCGCACATCTTAGCAACTTTCCTGATCCTTTCTTCTATTCTTTCACTTGCTTAACTGTTCTATCCTATGGCTCGGTGGCCGTCTATTCTCAACCACATCACAGTTATAACCAACACAGCAATCAGATAGTATATTCTCCACCCAGCGAATATATATCACCAACACAGCAATCAGATAATATATTCTCCACACAGCGAATATATATCTATCATCAACACCGCACACACACACACACACATTGCACGCACGTACACACAGGCATGCACATACACACACACCGGCATGCAAACGCAGACACACAGACAAACACACATGCACACACACCGCGGTGTACAGAGTTACAGAGTTATGCACGTGGTACCACTTATGGCTATGAGCGACGTGTCGGTCGGGTACATTTATGAGTAGCTACCGATGTCCTCGAACGCGGTCCCCTTAAAGGCGCCTAACTGTCATATCCTTCTCCACCTAGAGTACACGAATATGTACGCTATCGAGGTACGCAGGTTCCCAGAACCTTCTGAAACCCAAGGACTCTAAACTCGGGAAAGGACTTTAACCTTTTAAACGCCAAGGACTCTAACCTCTGGCAAAGGACTTTAACCTTTTAAACGCCAAGGCCTCAAACCTCTGGCAAAGGACTTTAACCTTTTAACAAAGTCCCCAGGACTCTCGGTCAGGGTGTCCAACACGCTACCGAATACACACAGTTCGTATATAGCCGTTGACAGTGTATGACAATTTGTATCAGAAGGTATTATTTTTAACAGTACCTTTTAACAGTACAATTTATGCACGGTTTACCATTACCTGGACCACTGTCCCACTATGTTTCATGAACCACTACGCAGATTTGAACAATTCTGTCAACAAGTTCTGCTTACCTTTTAGTCGTGGGTACCAAGGGACAGTGGACTCAGGTTGGTGGTGTCACCGGCGCAGGCGTCCGCCGTTGGGTCGGTTCTCCCGGTCTGTTAAGCTATCACGTTGGGGTCACCATCTGTTGGGAGAAAAAAACTCGGGCCTATACTAAGCTACAACGGCGCGGACCCTGTCGGTATCAGATCAGAAATAAAGCGATATAAACTGAAGTAAACTGAGTAGATTTATTCTTAATCAACTTAAGCAAACAGACTGTCCTCCAACTCATACGCTCACTGTTGTCGTTTTGCATGCACCCGAATTTACAACTCATTGTTACGTTTAGCGTAGCCTCCGGCCCTAAAAAGCTGACTCCACTTTTCGTTGTACGGCCGTTAATGTCACTTTATTAAGTTTTAAAAACCTTTCAGGCGAGAAAGTAACAACGTAGATCCCAAATACATAGTCACATTGTCCAAATATAGCCTATTTTAAAATTTGCTTCCGACGTTGCTATACAACTGTCATGCCAGCAACGGTACGAAGTAAACTCATTTCCGGCTGTTTACAAAATAAAAGCTTAGAGACAGTGACAATGCTTTTGTTTTGAAGACAGGATATGAAAACCTCTACTTCTAGCTAACTTTACCCTAACCCTAACCCTAAACCTAACCCTAACCCCTAACTCTAACCCTAACCCTAACCGTAACCCTAACCCCTAACCCTAACCCTAACCGTTAATATCACCCACAATGCTCATCGGCGAAAAACCCTAACCCTAACCGTTAGTATCACCCACAATGCTCATCGGCGAAAAGTATCTATTTCCCCATGTCACGGACAGGGGGCGCTGGGGACGCTCTTTGAAAAAAACGCTCATCGGCGAAAAGTATGTGTATCCCCATGTCACGGACAGGGGGCGCTGGGGACGCTCTTTGAAAAAAACGCTCATCGGCGAAAAGTATGTGTATCCCCATGTCACGGACAGGGGGCGCTGGGGGCGCTCTTTGAAAAAAACGCTCCAGTGGGTCGTATTCTAGTGCATGAACAAACGACAAGAGTGAGCGTATGAGTTGGAGGACTTGTTGCAAGCAAAAGTCAACGGGTAAATACGAATACAGCGCTGGTGTCACAAAGAGCTTCACCTCCTAGGAAGATCTGCTGATTGTGGGCTCTGAGTCTCAGGTCCGTGGATACTTTATAGATTAAAGGACAGGTTCAGTAACGGGGCATGACATCACGAGCGGGTACATGGATACTTTATGGTTTAAAAGACGAGTTCAGCAAAGGGGCATAACATCACGAGCGGGTCTATGGATACTTTATCGTCAAAAAGGGCAAGTTCAGCTAGTTTGAAGTTAGATAGCAGGGCAGATTTAGTTGGCTTCCCCCGCCTTTCGTGGGGAGGCTGAGCCGCAGTGCCCATTTGACCTGGGCTCCCCCACCTTTCATGTGTGAGGTTTGGGCCGCGTGACGTCACCAAGCGCGCTGATTAACATGGCACCTAGTCCCAGGCTAGTAGCGTTTATCGCCGGCTACTCCCCTGGGCATTTTTGGTACATCTGGGTATGTGCAGGAATCTCTGTGAGGGGAGGGGGGAGCACCTATAAACAATGTCCACTGTGACTTTGTTATTCTGGCTCCAAGTAACTGTTGGGCTTTTAGTATTTTTTATTTTTTCAATACATACTCACTAGCCAGTATTCACTAGCCATTGACAATTTCCCCAGGATTGGGTCAGTGGGTCACCACGGTATGTGTGATCTTAAATGTTCTTGTCCAAATGTTTTTAATCATTATTCCATTTGTTTACTAGCCTAGTCCTAACTAGACCTTCGTACTCATTTCATTCATACTCATGGTCTAGAACTGCTATAGAGACAAACGATTTCTCACTTGAAGGCGGGTGCTGTTGAAGTTTAAAACCTATTGGCTCTGCCCAGTGCCACTCTGGATCTGCCTTAACTAATCGCTAACGTTTGGTCGTGACGTATTTCATGCGCCGGAAACCACGTTGCGCGCAGTATACAAACGGCAGATGGAGTGAGCATTAGCATTAGTCTGGTTCCGCCCGCCTCCGTACTTCCGCTCAATAACTGAAATTCGCGCACGACCTATACGTCACTGTTCTCAGGCCACGCCTCCTGTTCGCTGATTGGAAGGCACATTTGAGGGAAAAGAAATCGTTCTAACATACAACACTCCCAGACCTAGTACTGAAGTGAAATGAAAATTGAGCGGAAGTACGGAGGCGGGCGGAACCAGGCTATTTGTTTACCACAAGCTATAGATTATTGGACTGCCAAACATACTAGCTTGAAAACCAGATTCCCCAACTTGACTGGAGAACACCAGATTATTCTGTTGCAAAGCCAATCTGCATTCTGGGCATTTGCAGTGAAGACCCAGGCAAAATCTGGTGGCAGACTTCTTCTGAATCTGCAGGAAAGCTCTTGGCACAGAGAGGATACAGTGCTCACTCTGATGGCTTTCACAAGCAATGCAATCTGTTCATAGACAAGTCTTCCTTCAAAATAAAAGCACAGAGCTACGACGCATTAAAGAGACATTATGGACCCCCTCCCTCAAGCATGCACACACACACACACGCATACATAAAAACATCACCGTGTAGCACATCTGACCTTGTGTGATGTGTGTGTTTGTGTGTATGTCAGTGTGTGTGTGTGTGTGTGCGCGCGCGCGCGCGCGTGTGTGTGTGTGCATGTACGTGTGTGTCTGTAATTTAATTTGCTAATATTAATTTTAGGGTGAATCAACAGCCATGTATAGGCTACCACAGCATGTCAGATGTTGTTCAAAGGAAGTACATCTTTACACACCATATACCGGTATGTAGGAATGTTAGGTCTGTGCCGCGACAATCTCTACAGATTTTAGGTCCAATGTGTAGACATAGACCGTGTTGTTCTCCTTTATCGTCACTGTATCGCAGCCTCGTCCTCTGCTGACATCTAGTGGCATATTGATGGTAGCGCTTTGTACCTTGAATGTATAATATCGTAGCCGTTTTAGGTCCAATGTAGGCATTCATTCACGAGTAATTTATAGTAATATACTGATGATTGGTAATTGGTAGATTATTATTTTTTGTCTTGCACACACACCAAGGTGCCTTGTGTTGTGTGTCTGTCCGGAGCGCAGTAGGGCCGTGTGGCGCAAGTTGTCAAATGTGTGTTTGTTTGTAGGCTACCTGTCCAAAAACCATCAGACATTAAAACAATCAAACTAAAACAGCATACGTATACGTGCTAAACTACCATGTTACGATGAATAAGCTACAACCGCGCTTTCGGCTATAAATAAACCTGGGCTACAATTGGACTACAATGGGAATGGGCCTATCTCACAACAACTGATCAGCCACATTGAGACAATTCCTGAAAACACTCTCCAACGTTTGTCACGAAGAGATAGGGAGAGGAAGAGGGACATGGGAGGTGGTGCACAGTGAAAGCTAGCTGTTGAAGGACGATAAAAAGTGCAGCAGGAAACTTTGAAAGACCGGTTAACGAGCCAGGAAGTCATAGGGGCCTTGTATGGCTGAGAAGTTGGGACCGGAGTCATTTGCATCCCCCCTCCCGCTCTGTCTCTTGTCATGTTTACAGAGAGGGAAGATAGTTTGACTGATAACTCGTGTTTGCTTTGCTCCGCCTGTCTATCTCTCGACAGTAGGCCATACTGCTATCCCAAGTCGACTCTATTCGCAAAAAGTCGACATTATTGCAGGGGCTTGAGGCAAACCGCACTGGTGGATGAGCGCCAAGTGGAACCATGTCGTGAAGGGAATTATGCTCCTCAGTTGAACTACAAATACAGGTGAGTAGCCTATTAAAATAGGGGAATAATATTCAACCCTGGAAACAACTTATTTCCCAGGCTCTTATTTCCCATTTGTTTATATATATATATATATATATATATATATATATATATATATATATATATATATATATATATATATAGGCTATAGCTGCTGCCCCCCGCGACCCGACCCCGGATAAGCGGTAGAAGATGGATGGATGGATATATATATATATATATATATATATATATATATATATATATATATATAAACATTGTATTATATTAATGCAAATTAAAGTTGTCATTTGAAGGTAACAGTGTTTATGTGTTGTGTGTGTGTGTGTGTGTGTGTGTGTGTGTGCGCGCGCGCGTGTGCGTGCGTGCATGCTTGTGTGTAAAAAAAATAAATTCACTAAATATGTCTACAACGGTTTGGTCCCATTTCTATTTCTACTAACCCCTACCCCACTACTGTAGTAGTTTTTGGGCATGGCAACTGAAGATGCTGCGGTGGAGAAGAGGGCCAACCTGGTGGTGTCGCGGTTACGATGGGGAAGCATGGATCTGCCGGAGTCCATGGGAGTGCAGTACATAGGCCTACGCAGGAAACCCTCCCGGGGTATGGAGCTCTCTCTATTCACTCCCATTGCACAACTACACGCTCCCATTTGTTTTCTGATCTACGGGGGAAAACAAGCATACGTTTTCCATAGAAGGCTTTCGGTTTAGGATTCAGCATACTATTCCAACAAGCAAAACAAACAAAACATTCTCACTGTTTTTCCTGTCCCCTGAGGGCCATAATGCTAGGTGTTCATTTACGACAGAACCAGACGTAATGAGCATGTAGAAGCTCACTCCCTCGATAGTTTACGAACAATTACCTGTTGGCTTTTCATCGGAAATGTGAAATTCTTCTGAAGGTTTTGACAGATAAGTGACAGCACACAGGTGAGCTTGTGTCCATTCATCTCATGAATGTTGATTTTTGTTTTGGGTTTTGCCAAATACTCAGAGACTAATTTATCTTCTAAACATTGTGGGATATAGCCTAGATATGATAGGACTATTTTTAAAATCAGCCATGTCTTACAAAAGTGTTTGTAAGACATGGCAAGGACGTATATTTTAAGATTCAAATATTTGTTTATACGTGCACAATCATACAAGTATGTAAACAGTAAAACAAAATGTGGAGAGCTCCAATTATTGTGCAAAAGTAACAATTAAACAAGTAACAACAAGGGGGAAGTATACATTAAAAGTTATAATATAATGTATACCTGTATTTTATTGTAAATTATGTACGGTGTCCTGTCTTAGAGGATGTGTGTGAGGATGTGTAGAGGATGTGTCACGACTATCGAGACTATCAAATTCAGACCTCACTGCTTGTGTGAGGTTGTGTGTATGTGTTTCTCTTCCTCCTCCAACCTGTGTGTTTATTCATGTTCATGTATATTCATACGATAGTGCTGGGTAGATCATGAGACTCATTGTGTGTCATGCTGTGTCATGCTGTGTCAACTGCAGATAACAAGAGGCAGGATAGCATCAGAGAGTGGCTCACAGCATCTGTCGACGAGTGAGTATTTGTCTGCTTGGCAAACAAAGTATGCGCAACTTTTTCCTTTTTCTAGTTTCCGGTTAGAATAATAACATGTAAACTGGGCCCGTTTCAAGAAGCTTCATTTCCAGGTCATCTGGATTTGTTAAGGCAGAATTCAGGGAAAGCCAGAATTTTCAGTTTCAGATACCAAGATCAGACTACTCTCAGTTCAGTTATCATGGTGACTCATGCTATGAGCCTAACCTAGAGCAAATAATGGTAATGATAACAAACAACTTTATATTTTCATATCCAAAACTATTGTATTCCAAGGTGTATCCTTTTTCCTCCTTGTGAGTATTTTAAATCAAGATGTCTATACACAGACGTCATTACACACTTAGCGGCAAGTGCTTTTTGGTTTGCACGTGACGGCTCGCAGCAGAAAAAAACACTGGAGATTTTACCAAAAACATTAATAAAACTTTACATTGTTTTACAAACTTTACACAACATTAAACTTTATTAACATTGCATAACATTGTTTACTGTAGTGAAAATAATATATTTTACTACAGTGAAAAGTAGGGCTTCACCTTTCTTCAAAGATAACTAGATTAATATACTATTATAATACTCGTTTCCCAAAAGAAAAAGAAAAAACTGTCTGGCGAATGCTAGATGGCTTCAACTAGTCTCACAGAGTCACCCTTTCCATGGTGACAAAGTTCAAATGAACTGACTGGGCTACAACTAATAAAAACACTGAAATAGCAATGACGGCATGGGAATTCCCTGATCAATCACGTTTTCAGGTTGCGATATATGATGGTTTTTGAAGCCTGTCATGAACGCACATTTTTCAGGTTCAACCTATCCAAGATTGAGTAAACTAGTTCCTCGAAATTGAAACCAAAAATCCTGACAGGATTAAGTCCAACGGGAAGTGCTCGCAAGTCAGAGTTCTGGTTTAAATGTAAAGATATCCTAACAGCCCTGCTTGCTTTCCCTTTCACCACAGGGAAACACAATAACATTCAGACATGCGCGCGTGCACACACACACACACACACAATATAACACTGTGACAACATGTATTGTGATAATGTGTATTTACTGATTGTGACTATTTAGCTGCTTGTGTTTGATGTGTGTTTATTTGTGTTAAATCCGCATGTGTGTGTGTGTCTTTCCATGTGTATGTGAAGGCATTGTACATGTGTTTCTGTATTTATTGTGTTTACTTGTGTTTGTGTCAATTTGAGGTTAACTATAGGTATGTGGTGTGTGTCTTTTATTAGGTTTTTTTTTACCTCTGAATGTTGACAAGGTGTGTGTGTGTGCGCGTGCGTGTGTGTGCATGCGCACTCCTTTGGTCACATGGTCACATGCCTTGTGCCATCTTGTCCCTTGGTCTGTCCTTGTAATAAAGTTGACCTGTGATTCCAGGGAGGATGCAAAACAAGAGGCTGCCACGGAGCCAGCAGGTATGGCAATTGGAAATGTTATACGCTCATGAACCTTGCCTAGATCGTCGCTTTTCACTTTTCTCTTTTGTCATGTTTTTCTTTTATCCCCGGCAAAACATGTTATGTTCGATTTAGCTTCAGCTAAATATGGTAAGTACAATTTCTGGTTTTGCCTCAAAGTGCCTTCCTGAAAGCAGTATATTGATGGAGTGATGTTTGGAATGCAGCCACCAAGTCAGAATGTTATTTGACTCCTGAAACTGGACTCCTAAACTGGACCAGGAAAAACAAAATTGGTTAAATGTCTTTTATTGTCTACAACATTAACAGCATAGACAACTGAACATATAAAGGAGAGGGAGATAACGAGGAGACAGAGAGAGGTGAATTGTTAGGGATGGCTATTAGGTTATCAAATATATCGGTATAGTCTCAAATCAATTGTTGTATTCTTTGTTTGTTATTTTGAGGTTGTGGTCTTACATAACCCTAACTCTTCCTTGAGACTGTAGTTAAAGAATCTGTCCCTGTAGAGGGTAACAGGGAAAGACATTGGGATGGAAACTGTAGAACCATTTAGCTAATTTTGCGCACAAAAGGGGGACACATTTATTGACCCGCTTTTGCTTCACGGAAGAGGTGCCATTGTCTATGTGCTTCTTCCCCTGCTGCCTAAACACCCCACCCCATTCCCCCAGTGTCACCCTGCACAAACCCAGCCATGGGCCGATTCAAACAGTATGCAAATGATGCCTGCAAATACCATGGGAACGGCGACTTGCTGCTTGTGCCTTTACCCTGCTTTCGTTCTTTGTCTCTGGGTTTGCGCTTGGCCCCCAGTCTTTTGTTCTTTTTCTCACCGCCTTTACCTTGCCGCTTTTGCTTCTTTGCTAAGCACATACATTTTGATTCAAGTTGGTGTTTTTTCAGTCATATCTTGCTTGCTTGGCTGATTGCAATCACACAGCACCCCACGCCAGAGTCGTGCACCTCCTTACGGGGTCAATGTTGAAAGACTCTGGGCACTGGACACGGTAACATGCCATGCTTTGGGATTTCTCAAAGGCAGTGTTTGTCTTTTATTCAGTCTGACACGGCCTTCCATTTGTTTCAAAATGTGTAAACATTTATCCATCTGCAAATGTGTAATCATAATAGTTAATCTATCAAACTAAACAATCGCATACATAAGCAGTACACTCACATAAATGACTGCATAAAGTTCCACCACATGTAATGCTAACAAATAAGACATGTCTTATTCATTTGACTAGAAATATAGGGTAGGCCTATGTCCGTCCAGGAGTTGCATCATTTGATTTTGTCATGATCAGAAGTAGTGGTGCAACGGGTCACGGATTACCCGTGATCCGTACGGATCAACCCTCACGGGTCGGGACGGACGTGATCCGCGGATCAGCTGACAAATAATAGTTGCGCGTTCACGCGTTCACATCAAGCCGGACGCGTATTTGTCCTCCTTTTTGAGAGCGCAATAGTAACACACCGCGCACCCCCCCCCCCCCCCGTCGGCCGGAGTATTACAATCGCGCGCGCGCGCGCCCCCCCCCCCCCCCCCCCCCCGTTCGCCGCCGGTCGTAGGTCCGCGGTGTGTTACTACTGCGCGCACCCCCCCCCCCCCCCCCTCCCCGTCAACAATCGCGAACGCCCCACCCCCCCCCCCCCCCCGTGGCACCAGAATGGCCTACGAACACGGCAACACCTCGAGCATGGCAGCCACGTGAAGCGACATCGTCCTGGCGAGTCGGGAGTTTAAAAAAAAAGACGCGCAGCAACTGCTTCTCCCCGATGCATTTAAGCAGTGCTTTATTATTATATTATTATATTATTATTATTTTATATTTTACTATGCTTAAAGCAGGATTATTATTTTGTTTTTACACATGTTACGCCTGTTGTTCACTGTTGAATGTTAAAAATAAAACCAAAAAGCAATTGAAAGCTAAGTCACATTTGTCTTGTTATAATATTTTTTTTTTTTTTTAATGACCCGACCCGTGACCCGTGACTCAAAAACCGTGACCCGATCCGACCCGTGAGTGTTGTGATCCGTTGCACCCCTAATCAGAAGTGTACATCTGCACAGTATTCTCTCACCCAGTTGGTCTGTGGTCTGTATTCTGTCCTCTGCTATAGTGCCCTTGTGGAGAAACCCCAGCGGTGAGGATGACCTAGCCTTGGGTGTCGAAGGTAAACAACCTTCCCCTTTCCTGTACTTGTAAGGGTAGCATCCCTTAGCCAAGGAATGCTAAACAGGCACAGGCTCATGGCAAACGCATGCCTGAGGTGTTTTAGCACGGTAACGTACGCAAAGTCATTTCTTTCTTGCACACAAATTAAGTCGTGCTGTGTTTGCATGGTAGTTGGATCCCAATTGTTTTCAAAGTAAAATGTAGGAAAGAGTGAAAACTTGATGTTGTTTGCTCTAGCACAAAGGCAAACCTCTCCTCTACACACAACAACAACACTTATAACCATGTTCGACACAAAATGTCCCATTTCCCCGTTCCCATTTTTGTGTAAGATGTGTGTTTGTGTGCGTGTGTAAAGCAAAGTAGGCCAGGGATTGATATAGCTGTCAGAGAGAGGAACAGAGATTGCAACCACTAAAGGTAGCTGGGGAAAAACTGCACGTCCTCAACCAAAACATCGCTAGGGAGCTAATCCAAACAGCGCTAGCTGATAGTTACCAGTCACCTCTCCTCTTTCACCGCCCAGCCGTACCTCTCATTCTCGTCATTCTTCACCCCTCTCTCCCAGTCTGGTTCATTCTTGTGGTTGAAAAAGGCATGGAAACAGAAAATATAAATGGATGGATGGATGGATAGATAAATAGACACACACACACACACACACACACACACACACAGTTTGCTGGGAACGGTTTCAAAGGTTTCTTTGGTTTCAATGGCTGGTCCAAAACAGACCCGGCAGCTGTGTTGAGCTGGTTCAAAGGGCCATATCTAGCTCTGTGATTTGGCAGTTGTTTTTTTCTTTTTTGCATCTCAAAATGCTTTGTTATCTCTGCGTCATTAATATAAGAGGTGAAAGCAAATTAAATGGCACACAGTAGAGATCAAATAAGAAGAAATTGTTTTGCTTTTTTATTAGTCTAGTGATTTTACAAGAGCTCCGACTGAGGTCATTCACAATGTTGAGATGCTGTTGATTGAAACAATATGTTATTTTACGATCATACGTTTTTAAAAAGTCATCAGTGGAACAGCGAGGAGGAATACTTTGTCCATGTCACTGTGCCAGCATTGAACGGTGTAGCAACCTTAACAGGGGAAGCTTGCGACTGCTACCAGAACCCAGAAGGAAAGAGAGAGAGAGACAGAGACAGAGACAGAGACAGAGACAGAGGGTAGCAACAGAAAGGGAGAAATAGAGAACAAGAGAAGAGAGAAGAAAGGTCTAAGCGAAAAATGACAGGCAGAGTTAGAGAAATGGAGAAAGGAAGTGAAAGAGACTTTACTTGATGTCAGGACTTGCCTAATATAGTTAGGCTGTTGGCGTGGAGATGGCCCGACAGCAACCAGCCGGACAGGATGTGCTGACTCTGTGACTTTCTTCGTTTGTCTGTCCTTTCTTTCCCTCCCTCTGTTGGTCTGTCCATCATGGCTCCAAATGATGCATCTTTTGGTTTGCTTCTCCCTCGCAGCGTCTTTATATGGTAGACAGGGAGTGAAGACCATCCAGGAGTTCCTGCGGTAAGCATGTTTATGGTCTGCCTGTCGCTGCTGGGCTCTCTTACCATCCCTGCAAGTGCATTTGTATGATTTGTAGGATCCATTGATACAGAAACATGTGGTAGAAATGTTACTCCAAACAGAATTGCCAGATAGTACTTTTAGTATGTTCAGAAGGAGTTTGCATCTGAAATGAGTTAGGAGCTTTAAAATGTTGGCTTTTTTATAGGGAGTTTATTTAAGCAAGGTTTAGATAAGGGTTGGCCTTTTTGAATTCATTCAAAAATAAACTACTGGAGGTGGCTTTTAGTGGTCTTCTATGTGTGTTTCCAACATGGTCAAATCAATATACAGAAAACCTATCTTATAGCAAATATTGACAATCCTTTAGTGTCAATTGTGTTTTCATCAACAGAACTTGCTTACTTGGACTTTGTAGGATATTGATGTATTTTGCAACACCAAGATTAAAAATATATCCATAACTCTCCGAGGGGCTTATAGGCTTATATAGAATAATTTGCTACTGTTTAATACTGTTTAACTTTCTACTGCAGCCATTTAATCCACTAAATGAAAGTTTATCAAGAATAAAACGCGTCCATCCATGCGGCAATCCACTCAGGAAATGTTTTATTTTTGTCTATAAATCGTATTCTGGTCCACTCTTGCCCCCTCCCCACCCCTCACTGTGTGACTTTTTCAGATGATATAGCATAACTGTACAACTCAAGCTACTAGAGGTTGCTAATGGGAAAAGTACATATTGCAGGTTTAATTGTGTAATTGAACAGTTTAAAAGTTGATCCATTGCATGTATTGTCATTTTAGACACTGCTCTACATGCTTACATTATAGCTTATATAGAGATATTGTTATTGCGAGGTTTCACCACGCTGTAGACTGCTGCTCTCACAGGGAGTGGGAGATAGGAGGCACCCTGCAGCTCTGCTCAGCCAGCCATATTTACCATGCAAATAAAGATTAGCTGCCTGCACCTACACCCCCCTCCCCCATCACCACCTGACTACTCCCTCCCTCCCTCCCTCCCTCCCTCCCTGCTCTGCTCTACACTCCCAACCCCACACCAACCACCCCCACCCCACCGCACACCACACAGTACACACAGAACATATATTCACAGCAAACTTTGCATTCAAAGTGAAATTATTAGGTTGGAAAGTTATGACGAAACCTGTGGAGGTTGTACTGAGAGCACAGGAATCAGCCTCCAGAAATGCATATAATAAATAAGGGTTGAACGCACCGGACAAAGTCACAGATCAGAGCAGAAAGGCTTGGTATTGAGAAAACTAGAGGGCATGATGTAAGTGTAGAGTAGATTTTAATAATAATGGGGAAAAAAGTTACCTTTAACTTGCTTATTGTTTTTTCGGTGCAGGTCTACTAGGTCGAGACCATCTTTCAGCCGCTGGAACAGCCTAAACTCGGTGGGAACAGGCCATTCTGCACGCCTCAGGTAAGTGCTTTACCTTTCGTTGTTTATCATTTACTGAACAAATGAAAACAATATGGACTTCCGGGTTAGACGATGTAGTGAGCAGACGCACGAGGAGAGGCTCCCGACTAATTTGCATTATTTAATTTCAATACGGTCCTGTTGTTTCACTTTTTACCTCACAACAAGCTGCTGAGTGCGCATTAGAAATGGAATAAGTAAGAAATCAACATCGCAAACAACAAGGAATTCAAGCTTACATAACTCGTGCTAATTCGCAACCTGTACAGCTAACCAATATGGCGACGAGCGCAGGTTCCGCTCCAGACAACACTCAACCTGCTTCCGAAGTTAACAAGCCCGCTACGGTTCAACAACTCTCAGCCATGCTAGAAAACCAACGAGCCAGTATGAAGGAAGATATGGCGAAGCTAATACAAACCACATCCCAGTCATTGACAGCCTCCGTTGATGCGCTGCGAGGGGACGTGAACTTGTTTAATAAACGCCTTACCGAAACAGAAACAAGAGTGGGAGAAAACTTCGAAAGGATCACTTCGGCTGAAGCAACGGTAAAATCCCTGGAGTCCCAAAATAAACACCTCCTAGACCGAGTAGAGGACCTGGAAAATAGACTGCGCGATCTAATCTCTGCATTGTGAATATACCGGAAGGCAGCGAGACCGGTAAGGAACCGAAACAGTTCATAGCCGACTTTCTGATGGAGGCTCTCGGGGAGATATTCACGTCGCCCCGCCCATCGACCGTGCGCACCGCACCGGCCCGCTACCGGAACGTGGTTCCCCAAAGTCGAGACCTTTCGTTGTGTGCTTCCACAACTTCTCTGACAAGGAAAAGACATTAAGGTGGGCAATGAAACATGAACTGAAACACGGCAGTGTGACTTTGAGAGTGTACCAAGACATGAGTGCTAACCTGGCCAGAAGGAGAGCTACTTTTAATGGCATCAAGCAGGAGCTGTACAGAAAAGGCATCCGCTTCGGACTGTTATATCCGGCGCGTCTGCGTGTCACCTTTGATGGAGAATCTTCGACACCCCTGAGGAAGCAAAGGCCTTTTACGAACGGCGCATTGCAGGCTAATTTGGGTATGACATTGTGAGAGCTGAATTGTGTGATCAGTTGCGTAGATGTGCGCGCACACACTTCTCGTGTCCCGATACAGACATTGGTAACGTAACACACTAATTGTTAATGAGACGGCTCCTCATCTCATGTGTGGCTCAGATGTAAGCTTTGATCCAGTTTGACTTGTACTTGTTGTGGGAAATGATACAGTACATTCCAATGTAGGATTTGAATATGTTGGGTGTGTTTTCTCAAGTAGGAGAAATATAGAAGATGTCACTTGGGGGACAAGATAAGGGAATCCTGCGGCTAGCCCCTGTTAGGGAGACCCGCATAGGAACGGAACATGTTCAAGTTGTTCCTTTTTTGTTTTCTGTTTTTATTTATTTATTTTCATAGGGTGTTCAGAGTTGTTTGGGATACACACTACCTCTACCTTTCACAAACGGAAAATAATAATAAACCCAGAGTAAAGTAATGTTAAGTGGAGTAATAACAGGAGGAGACACTGCCAGATTTGTCAGTTGGAATGTCAAGGGGCTAAATGGCCCTGTTAAAAGAGCTCAAATTTTCACCCACCTAAAATCTGAAATTATTTTTTTACAGGAGACACATTTAACAATAGAAAGTTAGCCGAGATTACGAAGACCATGGGTCGGTCAAATATTCCATTCCAATTTCAATAGTAAATCAAGGGGAGTGGTGATTCTTTTTCATAAAAAAGTTCAGTTTACCGCAGCAGTTGTTATCTCTGATCCGAATGGCCGGTACATTATAGTCTCGGGATCGCTTTTCCATACACCAGTGATACTTGTTAATGTGTATGCACCCAACTGGGATGATGAAGATTTTATAAAGAAAATTATATCCAATATTCCTTCTCTAAATTCATATTTAATATTTGGAGGTGATTTAAATTGTTTACTAAACCCCAGTCTGGATAGATCCAACCCCGCTTTAATTCCTCCGTTAAAAATGGCAAGGGCCTTATCAGCTTTTATGGATCAGGCTGGATACGTTGATCCCTGGAGGTTCCAGAACCCCACTAAGAAAACTTTTTCTTTCTATTCACATGTACACCATTCATACTTATTTTTTTATAGATAAAACTCTTCTCCCATCAGTGGCCAATACAGAATACTCTGCAATAGTGGAGTCAGACCATGTACCGTTAATCCTAGATCTGTCATTTAATCTCTTGCAGAAACCCCGCCCCCTGTGGAGGCTCAACTCTCTCCTGCTAGGTGATAAAAGCTTTTGTGATTTGATAAACAAGGTTATTGATGAGTTTCTCATAAACAACGATAAAGACAATGTAAGCCCTTCTCTTCTCTGGGAGACTCTCAAAGCTGTCATCAGGGGAGAAATTATAGCCTTTTCTTCCTTACAAAATAGGGTACGCAGAGAGAAACAAGACAAACTCTTAAAATCAATAAGAGAGTTAGACTCACAAAATGCAATGGCACCGTCACCAGACCTTTCGAAGCTGAGATTGAATTTACAGAAGGAATATGACTTATTGTCGACCGGTAAAGTAGAAAGGCAACTTCTGCAGGCACGTGGACTAAATTATGAAAGTGGTGAGAAAGCGGGAAGATTACTGGCACACCAGCTTAAAGTTAAAACCAATTCACAACATATATCACAAATTAAAAATAGCTTAAATCAATTAACAATAATCCCATCTGAAATTAATAATGTTTTTAATGAGTTCTACTCTACTTTATATCGATCTGAAAGTCCACCTAATGATGCAGACATGGAAATATTCTTTGAGGGTATCATTTTTCCTAAAGTTGGAAACGATCAAGCCGGGAATCTAGAACAACCATGGAACATAAGTGAAATTACAAAATCAATCAAAGCCATGCAAAGTGGGAAGACACCTGGGCCAGATGGCTTTCCAATTGAATTTTACAAGACATTTTCAGACTAACTATCACCACTTCTGCTTAACATGTTTAATGAGTCTTTGGCCCAAGGAACCCTACCACAAACTCTTACAATGGCATCAGTTACTCTATTGTTAAAACCTGGGAAGGATGCAGATGAATGTGAATCATATCGGCCAATATCTCTTTTAAATGCAGACTACAAAATATTGGCAAAGGCCCTGGCTATGCCCCTGGAAACAGTTATACACCAAATCATCTCTGATGATCAAACTGGTTTTATTAGCAATCGCCACTCATTCAGTAATATCCGCCGCCTGCTAAATGTTATTTATTCTCCTGCATCTGAAGAGATTCCAGAGATGGTTATCTCTTTAGATGCGGGTGTAGGGTGGAATGGCCATATTTGTTTAGGGTCTTGGAAAATTTTGGTTTTGGTCACCGATTCGTATCATGGGTTAAACTTTTGTATTCTTCACCCAAAGCCTCAGTCATTACAAATAGATTGAATTCTGAATACTTTAACTTGCATAGAGGTACCCGCCAAGGCTGCCCTTTAAGCCCCTTATTATTTGCCTTAGCGATTGAACCGTTGTCCGTTGCTCTTAAAACCTCCCCAAACATTAGTGGTATCCTTAGATGGGGCATTGAGCATAAAGTTTCTCTTTATGCTGATGACTTATTGGTTTATATTTCTGACCCAGTTAAGTTTGCCCCGGCATTAATAGAAATTCTTAGGCAATTTGGGCCATTCTCCGGATATAAATTGAATTTTGCAAAAAGTGAATTTTTCCTTTCAAAAAATGTGGCTATTGAAACGCCAGAAATACAACTGCCATTTCATAAATGTAATTCTGAATTTAAATACCTGGGTATATATATCACTCGAAAATATGAACATTTATATGATAGGAATTTTTCTTCATTACTGATTAAGATTAAGGAAGACTTTGACAGATGGAAAACTATATATTTCTCACTAGCAGGCAGGGTTAACGCTATTAAGATGAACATTCTACCACACTTTTTGTATTTGTTCCAATGTCTGCCACTCTTCCTGCCTAAACTCTTTTTTATTACTAAATAAATTCATTACAGGCTTTTTGTGGGGCAATAAACTACCGAGGATAAATAAAGTGATGTTGCAAAGACATCGCACTCAAGGAGGTCTTTCTCTCCCCAATTTTAGATTTTACTACTGGGCAGCAAATATACAGAAAATAATGTACTGGATTAAATTCCCTCAAGCTAACTGGTGTCTAATTGAAGCTAAATCGTGCCCCTCTTGCTCCCTTGTATCGTTGGTGACTTCTAATCTCCTCCTTTCCCCAAGACAATACTCATCCAGCCCTATAGTTATTACAACATTGAAAATCTTATCCCAGTTCCTCAAAAGATTTAACCTCACAGCTGCATCTAATCTAACTCCTATTCATAATAGTCACCTCTTTCTCCCACCTAGACTGGATCATACATTCAATGTTTGGCTTAAAAATGGCATTACTGGGCGCCCGGATAGCTCAGTGGGTAGAGCTGGCGACCCATGTACCGAGTCCTTGCTGCAGCGGCCTGGGTTCGAATCCGACCTGCGGCCCTTTGCTGCGTGTCATCCCCTCTCTCTGCCCTCCTTTCCTGTCTATCTCCAGCTGTCCTATAATAAAGGCAATAAAAGCCCAAAAATAAATAATTAAAAAAATAAATAATAATGGCATTACTAATATCGGTCAATTATATATAGGTGGGGTTTTTGGAAGCTCTGGAGATGTATTTGTGAAATATAATATCCCTCGAATTCGTCTGTTCCGTTATTTCCAGGTACGGCAATTTGCCAAATCTCTAAATCCCAGTTTTCCTAACCGACCTGAGGACTCATTATATGAAAACATCTTAGATTCACCACCAAATCTTAAAGGGTGTATATCCAGAATATATAAGATTATTAACTCAGCTGCTGAGACTAATATTGTCAAGATTAAGGGAGATTGGGAAAAAGAGTTAGGGGTGAGTTTATCAGAATCATTTTGGAATCAAGCTCTAATCAGAGTAAATAAGAGTTCATCATGCTCACGGTTAAGCATAATACAGTTTAAGGTACTGCATCGCTTACACTACTGTAATTCCAAACTCTCAAAGATCTACCCAAATGTACAAGATAGCTGCAATCGATGTCATAATTCACCTGCAGATCTTACGCACATGTTTTGGTCCTGCGCAAAACTGGTAGATTACTGGAATGCCATATTTAAATTCCTGTCCGAATCCCTCAATTTAAACCTTCAACCCAATGCCTTTATGTGTATATTTGGTACCCATTCTGATAAAGATCCAGACTTAAACAGTAAACATAGAAATGCCATTGCTTTCTCAACCCTTCTGGCGCGTAGGAGAATCCTGATGGACTGGAAATCACCCCGATCCCCAAGTTCTACTGTGTGGGTGAAGGATCTAATGTTCTTCTTAAAATTGGAGAAAATTAAGTTTTCGCTTCGGAGTCAACCTGACAAATTTAGTTCTACTTGGGGCCCAGTTATACAACACTTCGACAAATTGAAGAATCTCTCGGCAGACTTGTAGTTTAGGACCTTTCTCAACCAACCTTCCTCCCTTCTATCCTTTTTCATTTATTATAATAAGCATTGTTATTATTATTACTATTTTATTTGGACTTTACTCTTAAGTTATCTTTTATTTACTAACTGACATGTCCTCCTGGGGGGTATTCCAGAAAGCGGGTTATGTGAAAACTCTGCGTTTGTTAACCCTGAGATGAGGGAAACTCTGAGTTATCCGTTCCAGAAAGAGAGGTAACTTAAACTCTGGGTCTGTTACTGCGGTAACTTACGCTGTGAACCAAACCTGCTCGCTGGCAGGTTTACTATAAGAAACCCAGGGTTTCTACCCGTCTCCTCCCACACGAGGAAGCGGTTAGACATGGATTGCCCATTTATTCGTAATCCGCTTGACATCGAAACCGTAATTATTCGTAATGCTTTACGTCGCGAGAGAATCTTCCGACCCAGATTAGACGTCTTATCATTTCCAGAGGAATATCTTTTCGAACGTTACCGCTTTTTATCCAACACTATAATTTATCTCAATCACATTCTCCGGCCATATATCACCAACCTCACACACCGCGGACGAGCACTCACCTCAGAACAAACATTATCCATAGCACTACGTTTTTTTGGAAATTGTAGTTTTCTTTATAACATCGGCGATGCAGAGCACATTGGGAAAGCAACAGTGTGTAGAGCCGTGAGAAAGGTGACCCTCGCCCTTAAACGCCTGTTACCAGTGATGGTGGTGTTCCCCGGGCACAAACCAAGGAGGAATTCCACAGGATTGCAGGTGGCGACTAATGTAGAAATAATATATTCTGTTATTTTAAATTATGAGAGTGGGGTCAGTAGCTTAATTAGCTGTCATTTTGCAGGCCTTCCAAATGTGATGGGGTGCGTTGATGGGACACAAATCCCCATTACTGCGCCTGCAGAAAATGAAGCGGACTATGTGAATAGGAAATCCTTTCACAGCATCAATGTCCAGGTATGTGACCTACCATCTTAAAAAATATGTACACGAAAAAGTATACATTACAACTAACTCATGTCATTCTCTGCACTGTAAAGATATGTGATGCAGCTTACATTGTGACAAATGTTGAAGCCAAGTGGCCTGGCTCGGTGCATGACTCCCGGATCTACCGGGAGTGTCGTCTTAGCACCAGATTTGCACGTGGTAAGGAAGCTAAAGCCTTGTACAAAGTTTGCTGTCTCCCTTTTTAGATGCACTCAAATGTGTCCTCTATAATTACATGAGAGTTTGATGGCTACCTGCTGGGGGATCGTGGCTATCCATGCCAGCCCTCTCTGTTGACACCTTACCCTGACCCTGGGGCCCCAACAACGTTTTAATGTGGCCCACTGCAGGACTAGAGCCCAGGTTGAGATGACCTTAGGGATACTCAAATCCCGGTTCCAGTGCCTGCAGAAGCTCAGGGTCACCCCAGAGAGGGCATGTGACATCATTGTGGCATATGTTGTTCTCCATAATATTGCAATTATTAGAGAGCAACACCCTACCGTACAAATCAATGACCCTGCGGATGACCATCCCATCCCTGCCGATGTCCAGGATGGAAGGGCTGCAAGGGACCTCATCGCAAGAAATTACTTTTGATTAAAAATAAAATACAAGACAAATTCACATGTGATTTGGTTCTTCTTTATTCCCTACAAGTACACAAGCAACAGTCAGGATTTGTAATATAGTTCCAACCATTAACATATTCACCTGTTTCACCATGACAATGCACCCACCTCAACTGGCGTTCCAGTAATAGAATCGGTCGGTTTTTTTTAATCTTCCGATCCAGGTACACCATTTCTTTTTCTGTTTTTTGTATTGTTTTCAGGAGGTGCACCCGGTACAACTCCTTTACTGGTAACTGGGAAACATATGGACGATATTTAATTCCTACAGTTCTACATACAGATTTAACATGGTATTGACCGACAATCTCACTGTGTCCAGCTGTGCTGTGGAAGTTGATGGACCCTCCTCCTGGTGATGCCCAGCCATGTTCTGTTGAAGGACAAGAATGTGCTAGTTTGTCCATATACTCATCACTTCAGTGTACATGTCAAACTCCAAATTCCACTCAAGAATGTAAATGAATATGAATGGGTAGAGCACTGCCAGTAGCTATACATAATATTAGGACACACTTCAGTAGGCCCCTCCGGATCTCTCCCTGTGGCAGCAGACAGTGTTTCCTCATTATCCTCCTCCTCCTCCTACTGTGATGCAGGAAAAGATTCTGTTTCAGAATACTTTGAACTACCGTCTGAGGCAAGATCCGAGTATGGAATACTTACAGCTGCAGGGTTTACAGTTGTTTCAGTCGGAGGCTGAACCAGGCAGATGACACCATCCACAACTGTTGGGTGGGTGGATATATATTTGTTAAAAAGTAGGCTAGATATTTATATATTAGTTTTATTTTTTAAAAAGACATAAGTGTATACTTGCATCTGATGTAGGCACTTGTGTCCTGGGGGGTGACAGACTCAGATGACCTTCCCCCGGGGATGCCTTCAGCCACAGGGCGACCCCTGTTTTGGCTGAGGGCCAGCTCCTCAGCCTCTGTCAGACGTGGTGGAGGTGGCCCTCCACCCGTTTTTCGGGCCTCTGCCTTCTTTCTGTTGGCTGAGCAGAACTCAATGTTTGTTTTTAATTAGTATTTTAATGAGTGTTAGTGTAGGCTACAGGGTCACATTTTAAATGACTTCAATAGGTATAAAATATAAATGTGTTTGTATCAATCTACTAAGTGGAGTATTAAGTGAGAGGACGCTGAAAAACAACATTTTGTTTGGGGTTTAAATTACTATTTGAAGTAGCCACTGAATTAATATTTACTTTGTTTAATAGCCTAAGTTAAAAAAATAAAATCAAAATCAAAGTGAGGTGCAATCATAGGCTAGCAAAATATGCCATACCATTTTGAATGATGTTTTTATGTTTCATTTTTAGTTGCTTCCACGTCCGTTTTTCTCCTGTAGAATTGCACCTAAAAGAAAATCAGATTTCATTATAGGCCTATTCATAACTATAGGCTATGCTACGATCTTACGGTTAAATGTTACGTCAATGGAATATTACATTCAAACTTACGCGTTGACTCGGGCAGCAATTTTCTCCCTTGCGTCTCTCTCTCCTTCGCTGCTGCGGTGGTGTTGCATCTACGGCGAAATATATGTTCATATTCGCCGTAGGCCAGCATCAGGACCTCCAGCTCCAGCGCGTTGAAATAAGTCGATCGTTTTGTTTCCGTTGTCATGGTGACTCGTGGTATCGGGGCTCCATTGATGATGGCTTTTTATAGTGGTTGTGCACGCGCGTTACTCGAGATTAACATCCTCCGAGTTGACTGGACTAATGGTGCGTTCCATTCGTCCACCCGACTTGATCTGCGAGTCGGATTTCCGAGTTACGAACCGGAAGTTGCAAATAGAACGCCCCCGAGGTCGGAAATACGACTCGTCAACTCGTCTGAACTCAGAGGACCCCGAGTCCAGTAACAAAGATGGCTACTCCGAACTGGCTAGAGACGCTCCATGTTGCTATGACAACAATGCCGATTCTTGAGCAGAAAGCCGATTCTTGAGCAGTAGCCTAACGTTATCAAAACGGAATATTCAGAATATTCAGATATCAAACTGGGAAATACGAGTTGTGTAGTATGTAATGAACGTGAAATCCGCGGTGGGTGCACCGTAAACGAGATAATCACTATAAACGTTCACTATAAATCTTGGGTAATTTCTCTGTGATCAATGTGTCTATATTTAATTAACGTTTAAACACAGAATGATACTGTTTTTCAAGCAGTCGCGTCCATCTTTTCTCTGACTCGTCTTGTTGGGTGCCAAATAGAACGCAAAAACCCGGGGTCACTTGTTTTCCGAGACGGATGTGACGTCACACCCGAGCTGCAAGTCGCGATTACGAGACAAATAGAACGCACCATAACTCAGATCTGCTGTTCTGGAACCGGATACTCAGAGTTTCCCATCGCAGAGTAAGTCAACTCAGAGGTCAGGGATAGACTCAGCGTTTGTTGAACCTGCTTTCTGGAATACCCCCCTGCACTCTATTGCTTTGTTTGCGCTCTGTACTTGAATCACTCTTTGTCATTTGAGGTAGTGTGTCTGTTTATCGTTTAGGGCAGCGGTTTTCAAAGTGTGCTGGCCCGTGCCCACTGCATGCGTCCGTCAACGCATCCCATTGACTTTGAATGGAGCGGATCCGCAATGCATTGTGGCTCCGCCCGTTGCGTCGGCTCCGTCCGTTGCGTTGAGAAGTTGAGAAAATTTTAACTTTTCAGGCCGCGACGGATCCGTCAGCCAATCAGATCGCATTATGCAAATATGTCCGGTGACACTGACGCTACTTGGACTCTGCCCAATGAAATCACCTTTGTGGTACAACCCGGGAAAACACATACGTATGTCAAAAAAGCCGACCGGCAGCGGGGGATTTAATAATGGAGGACAAACTAATAATCGCGGTGGGTAATCGCCCTATAATCTACGACCAGTCTTTATACAGGGACACCAACCCCCGGGACCTGGCGTGGCGAGAGGTGTCACTGGAGGTGGGGGAACCAGGTAACATAATGTTTCGGATTATTTTCGATTTATGTATATCGTAATATATTGCAACGACGGGATCCATCTTGCAATACAAAAGAGCAATAACAAAATGCAGGAAGAACGCGGCTTTGTTTTTGTCCGTTGACGGACGCATGCAGTGGGCACGGGGTGTCACGCCGCTTGCCCACTGCATGCGTCTGTCAACGGACGACGGAAGGCGTGTCTGACGGATGGGGGCGTCGATCTCATTGGCTGACGGATCCGTCCCGGCCTGAAAAGTTAAAATTTTCTCAACTTCTCAACGCAACGGACGGAGCCGACGCGTTGATGGACGCATGCGGGTGCATGTGGGTAAGCGGCGTCACCGGCCCGTGCCCACTGCATGCGTCCGTCAACGGACAACGGAAGGCGTGTCTGACGGATGGGGGCGTGGAATTTGCCGACGGAGCCAGACGCAGCCAGCAGCCAATCAAATCGCTTCTTACAAAAACAAAGCCGCGTTCTTCCTGCATTTTGTTATTGCTCTTTTGTATTGCAAGATGGATCCCGTCGTTGCAATATATTCCGATATACATAAATCGAAAATAGTCCGAAACATTATGTTACCTGGTTCCCCCACCTCCAGTGACATCTCTCGCCACGCCAGGTCCCAGCGGTTGGTGTCCCTGTATAAAGACTGGTCGTAGAGTATAGCGCGATTACCCACCGCGATTATTAGTTTGTCCTCCATTATTAAATCCCCCGCTGCCGGTCGGCTTTTTTGACATACGTATGTGTTTTCCCGGGTTGTACCACAAAGGTTTCATTGGGCAGAGTCCAAGTAGCGTCACCGGACATATTTTTGCATAATGCGATCTGATTGGCTGACGGATCCGTCGCGGCCTGAAAAGTTAAAATGTTCTCAACTTCTCAACGCAACCATAGACATACATACATAGACGCCTCATAGACTGACGCTGCCCGTTAGAGCTGACGTAGCAGCGCGGCCGCCATCTTGGCAGGGGACCCAGTGCGCCCCCAGTGCATTCATTTCTATGGAGGAAGGCGTATCCCCAACTACAATAATAAGCATAACTCCCCGAATTTTTACCGGATTTTCACACGGTTTGGTTTGTTACAAATGGCAGAGATTTATTTATGATTTTTTTTTTTTTTTTAAATAATAAGAATTATTGTTCAATCTTACTTGTTAAAGGTAATCCCACACGATCTGGTGTCAATACTGCGCCATAAGCTGCACAACATACTGGCATAGCTTGCTCTCCCGTTGACTCCTATGCTAGACTAGAGTGAGGACTCCCTACCAATATGGCGGCGACGCTGGGTTTACGTTCCATCACGTCATGAGGCGTCTATGTATATATGTCTATGAACGCAACGGACGGAGCCGACGCAACGGACGGAGCCACAATGCATTGCGGCTCCACCCCATTCAAAGTCAATGGGATGCGTTGACGGATGCATGCAGTGGGCACGGGCCGCGCCTCCCCAGGGGGGTGCCAGAGAGTTTCAGGGGAGGCGCGGCGTTAGAAAAAAATACACCGGGAGAAAAATGAAAAAGAGTGAATCATAATGGATGTTTAGTAGCTCAGGTGAACATGAGAGTGGACACAGAGGCCAGCAGAAAACGGAGAAAGTTTGCAGTAAGCGACCATGTAAACTCTGGCGCCATATTGAAACTAAGCACCAGAGTTTAACCACCAAGCCGCGGGAGTTTTTTGATAGGATGCTTAATGAATTGCGGTCACAGAAGAAAGCCATCCAGACATTTGGTACTGTAAAAATACATATAAATACATGTAAATACCAAGGCAACCGAGGCACCATACCGCATAGCATTACGCATTGGGAAGGTGGGAAAACCCGAGCAAAATAAGGTGGCGAGATTTGCAATCGGTTAATTATTATATTGTAGTGCCGGGAGTCGGAGGCGGAGTATCCAGAACTGAGTTTTTATTAAACACCACTTAAAACCAGTACATTCGAAAGCCAAAAAGGGCTGACCAGAGCTATAGAGAAAACAGAGTTGCGACACTTCCATTGACTCCCATGGAAAAAAATGGTGGACGACACTTCCGGGTTGTGGAGACGCCAATAGTTCCAAACAAGGGACGGAGCTCCATTGATTTCAATGGCTCGTCAAGAACAATTACTGGTAAGTTGATGAAATAACAGCATTTTAAACGTTTTTTTACATTTTTAAGCATTAGCTATCAGAGGTATACTCTTAGACATCGTTATTTTTATATTTGGTTTGCATGAAATGTCGATGTTGATGTTAAAAATGTAAAGTTAGGTCAGTTAGGTCCCTAAATGGATTTAGGGACCTAACTGAAAGCTTGGTAACAGAGGCTAACGTGAGGTAATTAACGTGATAATTTCACTAAAGTGCGTTAACCTTTTGTTGTCAGGTGACATTATGTAAAGTTGTTTTGATTGTTAGGTTTTAAAACATTATCAAAATACTACCACTACTGCTAATGTAGCCCCACTCTCACACTAATACTAAAATGCTAGTGCTATTACTGCTACTATTAATTAAATGCTAGCTGTTTTACTTCTGCTGCTGCTATAACTGCTACTACAATAATAATAATAATAATAATAATAATAATGCATTTTATTTAGAGGCGTCTTTCAAAGCACTCAATGTCATCTTACTAGACACAGATAAAACAACAATAGAACAACAATTTGTTTGTTTATTCAACAGGGACAAAGCTCTGCTGGCGGTGTCTGCTGCTGGCAGTGGCCGGTGCTAGCAGTGGAGGCTGCTGGTGTCTCACTGATGGCTGCAGGGAGATGCTGGTGGTTGCGGGAGGTTGAGATGGAATGGAGAGGCCAAATACATCCATGGCAATAAGGAAGGTATTTGTTAGAGGCCTAGATATTATGGCCTTTGGTGCAGGAGGTTGAGCCTTCTTGGCCTTCTTATTCTGACTCTTGCTGCCAAGGTGACCTTTACTTTTGTCTTCTCTCCTTGCAGCCCTGATGCACGTAGCCGCAATCCTCAACCTCAGCCTGATATATCTGCAGATGATTTTTCTTTTAACATCATGGCATGATGGAAGGCTGCTATCCAGAAGCATGGCCTCCTGTTCCAGGTGTTCCACAGCATTGGTGCACTCCATGAGTGAATCATCTGTCCTTGAACGGAACAGCTGCTCCACGTGCTGGACGACAGTGAAGACCTCATCAGATGGCCGATAAAGTGCACCCTGTTTGAATTCTTTCAACTGCAGCAGAACAGCATTCTCATGTGCATCATCTGCATTTTGCACAAGTGCATGCTTGCATGTCTCACAGAGTATGGAGCTGAAGACACCCTTCACAATGTATCCAGCCAGATGGTACAGAACACAGGAATCTGTTTTTGTGAAGGTGGGTGGTGTTGTCAGGTCGACCAGCTGCTCCACTCTCAGACCTTCAGGACTGCTGGTAATGGTTCTGGTCTCCAGGAAGTCTGCTAGGTGGTCACAGCTGTCATCAGGTAAGAGCCCGTATGCACTGTGGACAGGAACTGTCCAACAGTGACAGCCCGTAGGGCATAGTGGAACTCTACAGGTGTTGGCACGGGTTTCTCTGACGTATGCATAATGTGTTTTCCAGGCAGTCATGCGTGAACCTAGCCTAGAACTCTAGACACCCCCTAGCGGCAGCAAAGTTATTTGGCAGCTAGGTAGGTCTAGCACAGCTCCGTCCGCTTTTTGGTGCTGGAAACACCAAGTGTGTCTTGTATGTCTGACCAATCACAGCGTGAGGGGCGGAGTCGAAAGCCGGGCTACCATGACGACAGAGTTGCGACGGTTCCGTGTTAGAGGTAAACAATGGCTGCTGCTGCTGGCGACCGGCTGTCTTTCGACTCGGCTTTGGCCGCGACTCTTCAAGACTTGAAGTTAACATTTTATTTGAGAAAAGAACAAAGAACGGCACTGAAGTCTTTCCTCGAAAATAAATATTTATTCTGAGTTTTTATTAATTACGTAGTCAGAGCCGTCGCTCTGACTACGTCACCTTCTTCGTTGCTCTGATTGGTTGTAGCGCTATCCTATTGCGTGCAGAGGGAACTTGAAAGACAACCGTTTATCCCGCCCACACTGCCAATGGAGCTGAGCCAGACCTTACCATCTTTCTGATGTAGGTCTGGCTTGCCAGGCTAGCGTGAACCGGCTCGTGAGGACAAATTTGTGACCCTGGCTCAACAGATCTTCCTGGACCTGCAGTATGGTTGTTGTGGCCATAACCAATCCTGTCTGGACCGGCTTCCAGCTGCTCTTTACCCCTATCTTTAGGCCACGAAAAAGATGGATGCTCTCTTGGAGAAATCGGATGGCCTTTTCATACTCCCCCATTTTGAACCGAGAGAGGGCAGGACAGTGAGGACATTCTTTCCCCTTCTCCAGAGCCATCTGTGTGTGTTTATGGTTTCATTGCCCCACTTTGTCTGTTAAGGGTTTTTGTTTGTTAACATACACTGCTGTTATTGTTCTAGTTTGTTCTTATTATTATTCTTTTGTTGTTCTTATTATTATTTATTAATATAATAATATATTATGTATGGCAATAACAATATATATTTATTATTATTCCTATTAATTTCTTTTTCTTGTACACACACAAACACACACACAATTGTTCTTGTTTCAATAATTCTTTAATAAAAATCTTGTTTATTTAACAACTTTTGTACCAGTCATACGTATTCCAGTCCATCAGCTCTAACATAAATTGCAAGTGTGAATAGTTGCTTGTAGAGTTAGATATTGACTGATCATATTCAAGCATAATTAGTGGTTGTTTGATAGATCTGATACATGGCTCCATCTTAAAATCTCCATGGTTCTGATCCATGTCCTACAAAAATAACTAAATGTCCTTTAGTCTCCTACATGTCCTTTTAAAATAACTAAACTTAATTAATAAAGGGTTAATAAAACGTACTTTGGAAAAGCTGACATTTCACAAAACAGGTAAGTGCTAAGAGTGCAATAATAATAATAATGGTACAAATTAAATGGTAACTTGTTTATCTAAGTGCAAATACAGAACAACCAACCTTATAAATTTAGCATCACTCACGTAAGTCACCTAACCAAGCTAACACGAACTTCTCCCGCCAAAAGTGTATTATTATTATTATTATTATTCAAAAGTAATCAATGCAGTACTACAGCTCAAAAGCATAATTGACGATAACATATATGCAATAGCGCAAAAACGTGTGTTTTATTGTGATATTTACCATGCAATAGCTCACTCTGTCAATGCAAGTCAATGACCGCTATGGCGGCTTGCGGTTTGTTTGGAACTATGAGCGTAACAGTGACCGCCCCTTTTTAACAGCTCCGGTGCCGGAAGTAAATTTCCCATGCATTTATCTCGTCCACTTTTCGTATAATCCTTATAAAAAGAGTATTAAGACTTGAACCAAGCCAATCGTTCGTTATGGTAGTCGTGACCATATTATGTTTGATTCGGGCATAAAAAGAATTTGGAAAACGGAAGAAAAGCCAAAGGTACTTTATTTTGTTGACCGAGTGAGGAACTACTCATCCCGAATCAAACATAATATGGTCACGACTACCATAACGAACGATCGGCTTGGTTAAAGGCTTTAATACTCTTTTTATAAGGATTATACGAAAAGTGGACGAGATAAATGCATGGGAAATTTACTTCCGGCACCGGAGCTGTTAAAAAGGGGCGGTCACTGTTACGCTCTATTGAGGCTTACATGAACCACGTGACAGCCCTGGCGGCGACATCAAAGCGTGTCGCAACTCTGTTTTCCGTTTCTCAATACCAAGTACGCCAAGTTCGGACTTGCGTACTTGGTAGTTCGGACTTGGTAAGTTCGACTCGGGAGTACAAACTCCCGAGGACGGGAGGACGCAGTCCGGTCATTCTGCATTTGGAACAGCAGCGGACTTGATGACGTCACCATCTCAGCTCGTCTTGACTGTACATCTACTCCGGTTATTTTCACTGTAATGTATATTTACAATAAAACGAAATATGATATAAAATACAACCCTGCCTCTTTTCATTTTAGAAATATTAATATGTATAAATATTTGTATTGTTCTGTAGCCTACATATCTGTAGCCTGCCCTACATATAAAAAGCTAGTGGCGGGAAAAATGATGTTTATGTTGATGTGGACGTCGGTGAATTAATGAATTAAAGGAGCAGCTGGTTGGTGCGCGAAATGCATTCTGGGATACTTGGCTGCCCAAGTCCACACAAGTCACCACCCGATGCATCCTCGATAAAATGGGCGGAGCAAGAACACATCCGGGCATTTGGACTGTACTTGGCTAGATGCGGACTTTGAATTGGAACAGTACTTGGGCTGCGACTGATGACGTTTCACAAGTCCACAAGAACACAAGTACGGACAAGTACGCAGAATTGGGACACAGCTTGAGAAACAGCTATGGGGCTGACCTGAGACGGTCGTTCTGTCTGCCTAAAGTGTCCGTGCTAAACACGTCCCCCCCACCCATAGTTCCGTGGGTGAATTATGTTAATCACCACAATATTAAGGATTTACGCACGAGGGGAGATCATGTTCAGTGTTTATGTGGGATAACGTCAGACAAGTGAACGTTTAAAAAATCAGTTGAAAAGTTAAATTGTGGTTTCTTTTTAAGTGAATATGTTTTTTAACAAAAATATGTATAAATGTATTTAAAATGTTTAAAAACACACAAAGGTGTTAAAATGTGTTTTAAAAAAATGTTAAAAACACAAGATGTAAAAATGTGTTTTAAAAAGATGGTAAAAACATACACGATTGTGTTTAAAAAAATATTTGAGCACAGACACAGATAAAGATGTTTAAATTGTTTTAAAAATATGTTTAAGAACATACAAACATGTTTAAGATGTTTAGAAAAATAAAGATGTGTATGACATTTATTGTTGAAACATTTTTTAAGCCTGCGTGGAACATACAAAGCAATCAATAACACTAATAAAATTAATAATAATGGGGGGGGCACGGCTGCTTTTGAGTTCTCTTAGGGGAGGCCCACTATCCCACACTTTGAAAACCCCTGGTTTAGGGGAATGTTTTTGGGGTATAAAATGCAAAAGTTTCATTTATATTCTGCACGTATTACATGTACATTGTATTATTTACATTATATTGTTGTACTTTCTCTTTCAATCTCAGAATAAAAACAAAAACATTATGCTAAAAAAAACAAATGAAAACAATATGACAAATATGGAATCCGATATAATCCGATATATATAGGACAATAAAAATGTGTACTATAAAAAAACGTTGTGCAACATTGTAGTTCACATCGTTCTGTTAGATTTTGGCCGATCAAATTTTTTGGGAGGGGGCATGTGTCATCCATTTACTTATTTTTATCCACATAAATAAAATGTATTTAAGTGAGTTGAAAAGTGGTATATAAGTAGAATGTATTATTATTATTATTATTATTATTGTTATGATTTTGATTATGATTATTCCCCTCCAGTGTGATAGATGTGCTGAACATGTGGAAGGACGACCCTGAGGAGGTGCTTCTGGACCTGGGCTTCGGATGCGATGAACTGGACATCTCCGGACGCATCCCAGCCCGATTCATTAATGCGCCGTCCCAGGCCCGAGGCATCAACATCCAGGTGTTCCTGGAGGCCCAGAAGAACCGCTTGGACCTGGAGAACCCGGATGTCAGCAGTGAGTCATCATACATATATAACAAATACCCATAGACTTCAGTCAGAATGTTTGGCCCATGATACAAACAGTGTAGTCCTTCCAGCTAAGAATGATACTATGACGAGGCATGCTCTAAACCTCAACTGTAATCTCTGGTCCAGAAACTAAGTAATAGAAAAAAATACCGAATCTGGGATTATTGTGCCTCTCTAACTATCTGTCAGTCTGTCTCTCTCCTTTCTCTCTCTCTCTGCGTCTCATCCTCTTTGCTTCTAATCCTATCGCTCTCTCTCTCTCTCTCTCTCTCTCTCTGTTTCTCATCATATGTCTCTCTCTCTCTCTCTCTCTCTCTCTGTTTTTCATCATCTCTCTCTCTCTCTCTGTTTCTCATCATCTCTCTCTCTCTCTCTCTCTCTCTCTCTCTCTCTACCTCTTATCCTATGTCTCTCAATTCAATTCAAAAGAGCTTCACTGGCATGGAAATAAACATTTAAGCAAGCAAAGCAGTAATCATAGCACAGTTCAAAGCAGTTTAAAAAGCAGTAAAAGTCTGCAGTCTGATTGCTCACTGAACCTCAGTCATTTTTGGTGGTTTTGTGGTAAGGGCCTCTTTATGGGACCCTCATTCTCTCTCTCTCGCTCTCTCGCTCTCTCTCTCTCTCTCTCTCTGCTTCTATTGTGGAAAAATTTATCCATATAAGAATATCGAATAATATTGCTACTAGTTAATTTGAAAGGTCTTTGTATAAATTCCCTTACAAGCCAAGAAGTCTGATACTGAGGCCATGCCAATCTTCTGACTTCTTTATTGTGTAGATTCCTTTAGTTGTCTTGCATCCTTGCAGACCACTTCCCCTCATTGGTCTCTCCCGTGTAGCGTGATTAAGTGGCTTAAACTGATCTAAACCTAACTTGGATTATTTTACTATTAGAATGGGGCAACAATTCTGTTAGGAAGAATATAACTAATATTAGATATTAGATTGTACTATAAAGATTAATTAAGCCTAGCCAATTTAATCTATCTGAAGTCTGAGTTCTTCCTCCTTTGATTACAATGAAATGTATTAACACATATAAAGGAGTGCGAATAACATGAATAAACAATGGGGAGTAAATAAATACAAAACAACAAAAACCTAAACCTAAACAAAACACAAAACTTTGGGAAATCTGGACAGGATAAATACACAGGATAATTGATTCTATTCGGGAAACCACCACCTCGAGAGTTTTGCTTCTATCGTTTTTCAACTTTCTTCACTTTTAGTGGCCGTTCTAAAAGTAACTCAAACTGTAGATTAATAACTTAACTCGGTTTTAACTGAAAGTACATTTTTTGCGCTTTTACGCACACCCTTGCTACAGAGGTAATAAGCACTCTCAGAATCTCAATTGTCTGGAAAAGACAATCTTGAAAGAGTGGGGTCTCGAAAAGAGAAATTTGTGGACCTGTAAAATGAAGTGCTACCCTTTCTCAGTAACACTTCATTTTACAGGTCTGCAAATGTCATGGTAAGTAGGTGATAATAATATAAGATAATAACGCATTTGACATTTTAAATGTATAATTATATTCTATTTCCCAATAAGCAGTTGATAATTAGCTGGTAATTTAACTTAATTGATAGTCATAATTAGGCTCACATGCAAAATATAGAGGAATTATATACCTTTGTAATTAGGCCTACATTCTTTTACATTGAGCGTAGAGGGGGTCAGTTTTGATATTCACCAAGAGCAGGTCTCTTACCTGCTTGTGATAGGCAAAGAGTGTAGGCCCATCGCAAAACAGAATCTGTGGGTTAAGAACTCATAGCCTTACCAGGCACAGTAGTTGACAGCCTTATTGTCAATGATGTAAGAGTTGAAGGTCTAGGCTTGGTGTTTCATTTGAGTTGCTGAAGGTTGAGCTCAGCCATACATTTTGGGGTAACTGTTGGGGTAATTTGGAGGTAATTTCAAAGACATTTCAAATATGTTACTTGCTAATTATCACATACTTACCATGAAATTTGTGGACCTGTGCTACCACTGTCTCTAAAAAGGACAAAAGGTCAAAAATAACTTTGTCTGAAAGAGAAAGCACAAGGAGCACCCAGGCCCCCGCTAGAAGAGAGTATTTTTCTCGAAGAGAACTCGAAGAGGATGGGACAATGGATGTCTCTGACTTTTAAAGTATAGAGTATTTTGTGTCATCTGATTGGACCTAATGATGAGACGCTGCCTTTCCCTTATTTATTACGAGCTGGACATACCATTACACAACGCCTATCCCCCTGTCTTCAGATTTCCCCAGATAATAAATAATTGACATTGCAACATCAAACAATATCAGATATCAATTTGAGTAAACATCGATTGTCGCCTTATTAGTTTAACTGAACATTAACTGACATAAAACAGGCATCATAAGAATACACATACTTCACTACTTTATTCAATTATCTGAAAACTAAATCATTGAATTGAAATTGTTTACACATGTAATCCAAAGCAGTGGAGCCTAGTAGGGCTAAACCCGTACCAGGCCAATCTAAGGATTGGCCTGGTACGATGGGCTTTCCCCTCACCTTTGTTTTGTTAATATCTGACCCACAATCCTTTGTTGTTACTGCCAACAATGTGAAAGTTTCCCTATCAGAATCATGTACACCCATTGTCTCTCTGAAGATGCTTGGTTAAGTGTCCTACAAGAAATACTTTTTCATCAGCTTCTCATCCTATGTCTCTGTCTCTGAGTCTCTTAGATCGTTTCAGACAGCTGGAGGTGCTGCATCAGGTGACCACAGCCTTCACCTCCCTGGTGGGTGGTGGGTCGTCGTGTGCCCCCTTCAACCCCATGAAAGCACCCAGGTCCTCCCCAGGCAAGAACCTGCCTGCAGAGGCCCTGGAGAGGAGGCGGCGCATGGGCCTGCTGCTCAGACGGGCCTCCAAGATGTCCTTCGCTCCCGCCCCCGGGGGCGTGACCGACGAGGGGGTTCCAGCTGCCTTGCTCAAAGGGGACAAGAAAGCCCTGGGGATCAAGAGGCCCACGGGGCTGACACCTCTGGCTGAAGACCAAGTGCTTCAAGGACCTCAAGGAATCCAAGGACTTCCAGAGCAGCACTTCCCCCAGTCGCTAGTGGAGTTCAAGGTGCAGGAAGAGACAATCAGACTGGAGCTGCTGGAGGACGACCAGCCCCTAGAGACCACCAGTATCAGTAGTGGCAGCTCCCAGAGGAAGAGGAGCCCTGGGAAGGCCAGAGAGTCCTTTGAAATGGAGGAGGTAAAGCAGGGAATTAATTTGAGATATTGGCTTACTGGATGTTTTTTAACGGACAGACCTTAGTTATAGTTCTTTTGTTTCTTACGAATAATGGAACCAAAGGCTTTTTTCACATTTCAGGTCCACCGATTTGATATGTTCACATTGTGTTCTTCACATTCCAGGTCCACCGTTTTAAAATGTTCACATTGTGTTCTTCACATTCCAGGTCCACAGTTTTGATGAAGGCAGTGTTGTCAGTGGATACACCGGAGGACCAGAAAACATAGGTATGGCCAAAACGCTTGATTTACCATTATGTAATGACAGCAACTACCTATAATGGAAATATTAAATTAATGTTATACAATACCTTCTTGCATTATCGCTTGTTTCTGGCATTGCTAAACTCATTAACATTTGAACTTTTTTGGTTCTTTCTGATAGGCTGTCTTTGTGACACTATATTATGTGGTGTTGTATGTTTTATGCCGACCTTGTGTTTCTTGTACTACGCTTTTTGGCACTTTCTGGTACCCATGTGATGGGTACCAAAATGTCAAAATCCTTGAAGGAAATCAATAAACTGAAATGATGTGAGATTGCAATGGATTTGATGGAACATCATTTTCTGATGCTTAATGCACACCTTTATAACCATTCGTAACATAGTTTGAAGTCAATTACGGATTTCTGTTATCCATCAATTTAAACAAATTAATTCAGGTGTAGTGGCAGTAGAATAAGTGGTAGTGGCAGTGAAAATATACCACACATGATTTGCAGAATAAACCCAGTTTTACAAATAGACATTAGTCTATTTGTAAACTCTTACAGAAACTCTTACAGTTTCACCATTTTTTCAAACTTTCTTTCTTACCCAAAACAAGAATTTTCATCACAATATACAGTATTTCTAAGCTAAAATGTTCCCCACTGGTGAAAGTTTGCAGAATAAAATTATGTTATGATAATATGCTCAAAAAGCTGTGTTCAGTATGCTTTATTTAACATGAATTGTTCGCATTGCTGTTTGTGTTACTTTATGATCTATTCACATGTAGAGGAATAAAAACATACATTTTGGTAAGGGACTTAAAATAGGTATTTTTAATTTCTTACATTAAGAACACAAGCCACACTATCTTTAAAAAAATAACATCACCCTCTGCTGACGATTATCACAGTTTGGAAAAAGGTGTTTGTGTTGAGAAGTATAAATAGTTAGTATATTCTGTGCTCTTGATGAATCATCAATCTTAATGGAGTTTGGTTTGTGTATCAGATCTTAAAACAGTAGCATCCCCTGCCAGTCAGTGACCCAAACAGGACCTGGGGTTTCCCTGTTCAATCCCCACAATTCAGAAGGAACATAATGACTCAGACTCAGTATTCCACCAGATGCTTTGCTCGTGGCTTAAGAGCTTAAAGTACCACTTGTTCAAACAGTTCCTTCATTCTATATACAAACGTGGAGTCCCGGTCATTGCATTGCTAACCTTCTCTCTTTTTTGTCTGTTTCTCTTTTCTCACTTCATTGTTTTATTTTTGTAATTTTGTATTTTTGTATTGAAGATACTGGATCAATTTCAGATAATTATATTTTTTAATAGTAGATTTTAAATGTACAGAATGTTCACAAATGGCTGTTGGCTGTAGTCTATATATATATGACATTATCTAAAATATTACATAATTTCTACCCTTTAGCCAACACATTGCTTACAGCTAAATTCATATTTAAATGTGTGTATGTTTTTTCCCCCACCCTTCCATTCCACTGTGTTTGTTTTGACAGTTTGGGGAATAATGCGAACCAACAGCACTCAGTCGGACAGCAGTGGATTCCTGGAGGAGCCATTTGTTCCCTCGCTCACCCCAGGACCAGAACTTATCAAGGTCTTCCTCACAATGCTTGTATATTCTCCTTAATATCATAAAATACACACTAAGGACTAGTTTATGTCTGTCATTCTATGGCCAAGTTCAGGGAAATAGTTTGACAAACTCAATCCTATCACAACCATTACCTCATTTTTTGTTCTGTCAATAATACTTGGATGTATTTTTGCATCTACATTTCTACTACTCTGATATGGACATATATCAGACATATTTTTTCTGTATGTACATTTTTTGTAGTCTCATTCTACTACTATCCTGTACTTGCAGTTGTGGCACCCGAATTTCCTTTCTGGGATCAATAAAGTACCATCTTATCATATACAAATATTATTTTATTTACTACTAACACTATTAATTAATAATATTAATAATTGGAAAGAAGCTGGCAGTACAATATTCATCAGGATACCGGATCATAATTCAACACATACAAGTATATTGAAATACTATATTTTTGTCAATAATATTGACAAAACTGTCACTGCAACTTTCATTATCCATGATTTAAACATTCAACATGGTATTCAACAGAGAGTCACACAGAGTAGAGAGTATGGTTACTTTCTTACAAACCTATTCAATTATTGGTAGATAATTGGTATTTAACATTGGTATATCATTTGACTGATTGTTTACATTACTAGAATATCAGACCTTAACTGCTGTCAAAATAAAGTGGATATGCTCGTTGCAGGATATTGTATATGATATGTATATGATATGGAAAATTCCAATATTTTTGCAGACTTATTACTGACTTAGGTCAGTTAGGTATAGATGCATCAGAATGTCAAATGAGTGGGATAGAGATGGGCAGAAATTCAATGTACTTCTAGAAGAGGCTTTTATAAACTGAGCATTCTCCTAGACACCCAGCATTAATTATTTCTTTCCTCATGTTGTTCCAGACGTTGTCGGGCATGTCAGGGGGCAGCACAGACAGCCAGATCACTGTGAGGGAAAACCCCTCCCCGCCTTCATCCCCCTGCTTCCTTGCCTCGCCCTCCCCCCTCCCCCACAGCCACATATCTCCCGCTCACCACCTCTCATTGTCCCCCTCCTCTGTCAGGCCCTCCGACTCTGCTCCTGGGAAGTCCCTTCCTTCCGTCACAACTGTGGCTCCAGTGCCCCAGTGGCCTTTGCCCTCCCTTGCTTCTCCTCCTCCTCCTGTGCGTCTACCCTCGTCTCTTGACTCCCTGCCGGACAGAATCAAGCAGTGGACCTCGGAACGGGAATGCAGCCCACAAACTTCAGAGACGAGAAAAGGGGCAGATGTGGCCTCTGATCCCTGCCTCGCTACGTCTTTACTCTCCCCCATGTTGGAAGAATACATGTTGTCCGCCACCCCTACGTCTCCCACCCTCACGCCAACCTCATCCATTACCTCCTTCTTGCCTCCATCTGTCATCCGCCCAGCTGCCCACGAACCCCAATCGAGTACTTTAGAGGACAAAAAACACAGAGGGAACGGAGAGGATGAGAGGTCATCTCCACCCGGACCCTCTCCTCCACACAATTCAAATCTTGGTGTACTTGGTCTTGGCAGTACTCAGATTAAAGATTTAGAAGTAGAAGTGCCTCTGCCTGAGCCTTCACTTTACCCTACGCCCTCCTACAAACCTGACCAAGGTCCTCCTGATGTATTGAACTCTCAATTGTCTCCAGCCCACAAGCAATCTGCAGCTCCCTTGACTTGGCCGGATGACGTGACAACAAATGCGTTAGGCGGAAGTGTCCCGGAGGACAAAAACGTGGGCTCTGTCTCGCCAGGCTCCCCTGTCCTAGATGTTATTACAGTGAAGATGGATCACCTTGCTGGAAGCTCGGAGTGCAGCTCTCTGAGGCACTACGGCGACAGTGGTGGTGGTGTAGAGGAAAGGAGTGAGCAAGCAGCCCAGAGACACGGTGACATTGTGCAGGATACAGACAGCTCAGCAATATTGTGTACTGGTTCGGGAAGTCGTCCTCAGTTTCAAAACACTGAAATAAAGCAAATCAAACCTAGATTATTACCTCTAATAGCTGAAACGGACATTGCTACAATTGAGATCACCATACCAGATTCTAGAAGTCTCTCTCAGGTTGTAGCTGGCGAAACAAAACATTGTAAAAAAGAATGGTCTGTAAGATGTCATCACATAGTGGAAACTGATATAGATGAAGCTGAAAGTGCCGCACCACAAGCAGGTACTAGAACTCTCTCTGAGGCACTAGCTGGTGAAACAAAACACATTCAAACAGAACCATGCGGAAGATTTAACAGAATATTGGAAACGGATCTAGAGGAAATTGAAAGTACCATACCAGAGCCAGGTTTTGGAACAAACCTGTCGAGGAGATTCGATGAAATAATGGAAATGGATATCGATGCAATTGAAAGTGCCGTACCGCTGTCTGAAGTACTAGTAGGTGCAACTAAAAAACACAGTGAATCAATAGGGGTCTATGAATCATTGGAAACGAATAGAGATGAGCCCGATCTCGGTATGTACAAAAGTCGTTTTGGGGTTTCAGAGGACAAGGTTCTAGAGCCAAATGGTGGGGCAACACTCATCCACAAGCCGACTGGTCCAATAGCGATAGAGAGCTTAGGAGAGGTGTTTGAAACCTCGCTGGACGGCTCACAGTGTGACAGTGAATATGGTGATGTGGATGCTATTTGTCTCGAGCTCGACTCTGACGGCTTCGTCTACTGGGCTGAACCCATCCGGGTGTCTTCCACGTCCCCAGCTCTGAGCCAATTAGAAGGTTGTTGGGCGGGCATCGCTGCCCCACCTGCTGGGCCAATTGGTTTGGACTCCTCTTCCTCATCCCCAGACCCAGCTATCGATTCCCTATCCTCAAGATCGCCCGAAACGGATTCTGTCAGAAATGCCTCCTTGAAAACGCTTTCCTGCGTGGCTACGGGCACTTCCATTGGCGAAGATATTGCCTCATCTCCCACCTCACCCTCACTTCCAGCCCATCACCAACGTAGTCAGCAGAATGTGAAAAAGTGCTGCTCCGTCTCGGTTCAGATGCCCTCATTTCCGTCCACATGCACCGTGTCCAACATCATCAAAAGGAAAGACGTCCCCTACACGACGGTGATCTACGAACCCAAACCCATGTCAACCTCTCTCCCCTGCTTGGACACATCCACGCCCCTGCGCGCTGTCCAGTCTTGGACCGATCTGCAGCTTCAACGCAAGGGTCTAAACACCACGTCGTGGGGGGGCCTCCAAGCCTCCCTGAGTCCAGGGTCATTGAGAGCCGTAAACACAGAGATGCCACTTAGCCCCACCACAGTGTTCTCCTCTGATCCTACGTTCATGACCGCGTCCAACAGCCACTGGTCCACGGACACTCTTCCAGTGTCGGCCACGAGTTTTCAGTCAAACTCGATGTCCCTTGTGGGGACATCGGGACTGTGGCCCGAGGACGAGGATGAGGATAGTGACATAAAGATAGGAAAGGTGAAGGACAGGCTTGAGGAGAAGCTGTGGGAGGGGCCACTAGTGAACCATAAGTCGTGCTGCTACTCCTGTGACGGACACCACACCTGCGCTCAGACACACCTCAAAAGACAGCCCAGTGCCCAAAACCTTCCTGTAAGTATCACATGACTAGCATAATAGTATTGTCTTCTTTCTTTCCTTCTTCTTCTTCTTCTTCTTCTTCTTCTTCTTCTTCTTCTTCTTCTTCTTCTTCTTCTTCTTCCTTTTTTTTCTTCATCATGATCTCTTTATCTAATTTTAGACATGATAGACTGAATAAAGACTTTAACTGTTCTGTCACTTTTCTTTCCTAGGTTGAAATTAGAACTCATATCTAGCACCATTGTGGTGACAAGCTTGTTTCTTCCTCATCACATATAACCCGTGCTATGTCTGAATCCTACACAGAAAATATCTCGTAATTCTCCACAGAGATACCAAAAGGAGAAAGACATCTTGCATAGCATGTGTTTTCATAGTTCATGGTGATGTACTGTGAGGTAGTAAGAGTTTACCACTATTTTTTTAATCTGAACTTTCTGAGGAAGAGATATGAGGAGTTTATACTTTGCTTTGTAATTAATGTAAACGTGACATTTAGAAAAAGTGAGCCAAATGTCACAAAATGTGTTTTTTTGCCTATAATGCTTGGCAGAGATAATTAAAGGAAACCTTATTTTTCATCTTATACATATGGCCTAAAATAACAAACAGAATGATTGATTTTTTCTAAAATGTTGAATCACAAATATTACCAAAAGAATATACCACTATTACCAAATGAAGGTTAGATACCAGTCAAACCTGGTGTCATACATTTCCACTAACAAGCTCTTCTGATAGATGGTTCACAATCCTTTGTTCACACATTATAGAATATGGAATGACCAATGAATTACCAGATTTGACAATGAGTGTTCTCTTCTGTTTTCCATCACGCATTAAACAAAACATATTTGTTGCTATGTCCCTAATGTTGTTTTTGTTGTAAAGATGGGGGCCTTTCACCGTCAACACATGTTTTACATATGAATAACTCATTTGCATGTACAGAGCACTTGTCGTATTCGTGTGCTTCACTCTCCAGTTGCTATTCAGCTCCAAATATAGCACTGGCCTTGATACATATTACATCATATTTATTCAAGTCTGTTTTTTGTATCGTCAGTGTTATTTATTGTTATTACTCCCATATAGACACACACTGATAACGTCTACATAAATGTTTACATAAACCTCAATTTCAAACTTAACTCAATCATTTCCCATGTAGTCATTAAGTTATTTAGAGGAGCTGTAAGTTAATTAAGCAATGAGCCATGAGAGGCCTTGGTTTACAGTGATTTTAGAACAGCTAGGGGGCGTTGTTGCTGAAACCCCCCCTTACGGTTACTGAAATGGTTACTATAGACTACCTAGTAAGATTTCACAAAATAAACACACAGCAGCATAAAATGCAATCATTTATTGAAAATGAATCCCAATCTTTCACCAAGCAATCTTTCACCAAGCTAGGTCTACAGGCTTTAGAATACAGCATTAGAGTATGCGCATTAATACTAAAAATGAATTGTTATGCCGTCACAGGTGTGACTTGTCTTTGAGCCAATCAGAATCAAGGACCGGAACTATCCATTTTATAAAAACACTTCTAATTTAAAAACAAAAACAATTGGCCAACAACTGAGTCAGAATGAAGCCACAACATTGTTAATATTAAATGCTGAATAACGCCAAAACAAAGTGTACTTTAGCATTATTTCAGACTATAAAGGAACATTATGGTGGGTTACAGTTAGGTGTTTATACTGTATTTGTCTTTGTGTTTGCAGTATTCCCTGGATGAGCTGGAGGGTATGATTTGCTGTCTGCAGAAGTTTCGTGTGGTGCTGGCCGACATTGAGGAGCAGGTGTCCGAGGACCAGGCCACCGTGTTTAGCGCCCTGTCAGAGACCGACAGGTAATATACTCTGCTTTAGAATGATGCTAAATACTATCATATTGGTAGCCAATGAGATTGAACCATGTAGGAACATCATGACTCACTTATCTTTCAAGTTCTTACTCTGTTCTATTGTGTGTATTTTTAAAGCTATCTTTATGCTTTAGTGCTATATATAAATTAAGATATTTCTCTTGTGGAGACTGGGCCATCGAGTGTAATTCCCATTGTTTTGAACCATAACTCCCCACTCTGCTCCTTAATACTGGTGACTCTACCATGTGTGTAGGGAGGAGGTTTGTGACATCACAGAACTGAGGAAAGCAGTGAAACAGGAGGCTGTTGAACTGGAGCTGCAGCTGAAAGAATTAGCGCACCACTACGACGAGAACTTCAAGATGGTATCTTTACATGCACGCACGTGCACAAACACACATGCACACACCCCAAAATCAACAACAACGAAACAAGTTATGTCAGAGCCTTCCCCAAATGTAATGTTGCCAAATATGGGTCATTGGCCTAATAAGCATAACATGTCCTGACACATGATTTTTCATAGAAAATAGAACTTTTTGTAAATTCTTTCAATTCATGTATATTAAGCGTTGTTAACAGTCTTGTTCTGTTTCTTCTGCTTGAGCAGAAAATGCACAGGCTCCTGACTGAGCAGTCGCTGCTCTGCTCTCAGCTCAGACTCCTCCCTCCTCCTGTGGCCATATCCCCAGCTGAAAGTGCCACACCCACCCAGAGCATCTCCACCCAGTGCAGCCTGCCCCCCTTCTCCGTGGTCCAGCCGCACACATCCACGGATGCCTCGGAGGTGGAGCTCCCCCCCCTCCCAGAGTGTCTGGCTATAGACAGTCCAATGCTGGGCTGCTCCGCGACCAAGCCAGATAAACTGGACTTTGTGGGCTTCCTTCAGAGAGTAAGAGGCTAAACGATGCGCTCCTGTATGTTGTGTACACGATCATTTAGGAATCATTTTACTATTTTATCTTTTTTTTTTATTCCCCAGTTTTTTAGATACCCAAATGCAAATTTTTTTTACGCCATCATTTTAGTGTTCTTTTTCTTACAACATGCTGCCCTTCGTTGTAATGATAACTTTAATTTAATAACTTTGTAAAATTGCACATGCACTTGATTAAGATACATTACCATATATGCAGGTCTAACTGCTGAATCATTGTGACATACTACATGCTACTATCACAGCTTTGCTGTGTTAAGGGAAAGGTCCATCAGTTTCAATATCATATCATTACAGTTAATTTTGTGTTGGACCTCAAGTTTGGTGCTAAATAATAAATTATGGCCTATTTCCTGTTTTCCAGTTAAAGGAGTCCTTGCGTCCATCTGTGAACTCGGAGTCATTGGAGTAAAAGGTCAGTTGTAGCAGTAGGCTCTCCAGTGTGTTCTTAAATACAGTATATATTATATAGTAGCCTTGTGAGACCATCCAGATATTCAAGTTTGTGTTTCGCAAGGAATATCAGTCTGGCCATGGCTGGGCAGCAAATGATTTCCACATATGGGCATACAAATCTTTTGCCAATCAGATTAAATAACTAAGTGACACTCTTGCTGTCTTTGCTGTTGCTGAATCAGGTTGAAAGTAGTAAAGAAAAAACATATTCTCCTCTGATAAAAGTCTTCCGTGCAAATTTCTGTAAATATTTTACCATCATGATTCAGTCACCCTAACCCTATCTCGAATAAAACAGTTTTGATTGCTCCGTGGATTTCTACACTTTCATCAGGTGCCACCATAGCTTTTTTTAATCCGTCAGACTGCGGCATTCCTTGCTTCATCATGAACTGAAACTCCCTCCTCTTCGCACTGATTGGTCATTTTTTTAATTTTTGGAAGACCAGCTTTCAACAGGCTCAAAGCTAGACCGATTTGCAGAGAGTAACAGAATGTCTCACGAGATCAGGGTGGTCTCACGAGCAGTGGCGTGCACAGACTTTTTGAAGGGCAGGGGCGGAAAGAAAAAAAAGGGCACATATAGCACTTTAGACACGTTTTATATGTTATAATAATGGCACATTATATAGCCTTAAAACAGACTAACTAGACAGACTACTCAGGTTAGTTTGCTGTTAGGATCAGCATCCAGGAGAACTGGATTACAACGTTGGACTGTGAAGAACACACAGCGACATGGATGTATGAATACAATACGTAGGGGGTCTGGGGGTCTTCCCCCAGAAAATGTTCAATTAAGTAGATGCCATTTCCTGTATTCTAGTGCATTTTAACACCATATTAGCACCAGATAATACAAATTGGTTGAATTATGAATAGTCCAAAATGTATCTAGCCTTCACAGAATTCAGGAAATTAGCTAGCCTAAATGTATCTAGCCTTCACAAAATTCAGGAAATCTGCTTTGCACAGATGACTGCATTATCTACTTTTATTGCAAAGTATATCATAATATACACTAAAGCTATATTCACAGTTTATAATGCTCACCCAGCTCTGTTATACTTAGCTGATCATCACACTGGTCTCTCTCTCCCTCTCAACTAGCTGCTAGCATTAGCCGCTAGCCTACTCAATAGCATTAGCCTACTAACAAGACTTTCTGTCATTAACTTACAAGTTCAAGTTTAAAAGGCATTTTCAGGAAAGCATTTTTAAAAATTATCCCAGATGCTTAGCCCGGCAGGGAGTCAACTTAAACCTGGCGGAAACCCTGATATGCAATGCTAACCCAACTTTTAACTTTACTTGCTAGCTTTGAAAAGCTATTCCCACAAGATGTAGTGAGGTAGCTCCTCCGTAAACATGCAATAGGCATCTCTACCTAATAATAGAACTTAGTTAACTTAAGTTAAAGTTAAGTTAAGTTGAAGTTAACTTAATTTACTAGAAGAGGGCAGTTGAGTGTTTTTTCCACCCAAGAGGGCAATTTAGTGTATTTTGCCACTTCAGCGAGTTTTGGCTCCCAAGAGGGCATTTGAGGGCACTTTAGCACGCGTTTTGGCTTCCAAGGGGGCACTTTAGCACACGTTTTGGCTCCCAAGAGGGCACTTTAGCACGCGTTTTGGCTCCCAAGGGGGCACTTGAGGGCACTTTAGCACGCGCTTTGGCTCCCAAGAGGGCACTTGAGCACACGTTTTGGCTCCCAAGAGGGCACTTTAGCATGCGTTTTGGCTCCCAAGGGGGCACTTGAGGGCACTTTAGCACGTGTTTTGGCTCCCAAGGGGGCACTTTAGCATGCGTTTTGGCTCCCAAGAGGGCACTTGAGGGCACTTTAGCATGCGTTTTGGCTCCCAAGGGGGCACTTGAGGGCACTTTAGCATGCGTTTTGGCTCCCAAGAAGGCACTTAAGCACGCGTTTTGGCTCCCAAGAGGGCACTTTAACACGCATTTTTCAACAATTGGGCCACGAGGGGGGGTGACCACCCCCCTGCCCCCCCCCCCCTGTGCACGTCACTGCTCACGAGGCAAATATTATAGAACAATACAACAAAATGCAGTATGCATCCAATCAAAAAGTAGCATAAATAGTGCAGTTTTTATTAAATCTGTAAATAAATATACCTTCATGTTTTGGTACTATATACAGTATATATAAAAAGCTGTCATTCTTTACCACTCTTACTTTTTGTAACAGCTTTTACAGTGTGATTGCAGAGGGCTCCCAGGGTCTTCCATTTGATATGAAAAGGATACAACAGAAGTGCTTAACATTATTATTGTAATTGTATATAGACTTGATAATATTTTCGGCAGCTCTAAACATTATGCAAAAATGTACCAATGTATGTTGTTGTGTGCTACAAAATGGTGACTTTAGCATTTTTACTTTTAAAAACAAAAGATTGTTTGTATTTTTATAGTAATATATTCATTAAACATATTTTCATAACTATATCGTTTTATCGTGTGATTTATATGATCTTGAATGTCTAAGATTTGCCTCAAATTTTAAGACTAGACTCCATTCTTAAATTTAAAAAAATAAATAAATGAATACAATGAAATTAATTTGTACAGTGTGATTTATTTTAGCAACTTTCATTGTAGGGAGACCGGGGGCAATTGTAACACACTCAATTCCTCCAATCAGAAACAAGCTAGAGTGATGACACTTACTCTGCAGAAGCTCAGTAGGATTCTCTCTGCCTGTGGAAAGGGAGCAGGATCATTTCAGCTCAGCAGAAGTTTTCAACAAAAAAATGATTTTGAAGTATGAAAGTTACATTTTGGATGTACAGTATTTTTCTTCTGCTGTCTAAAGTTGAGATGCCTGCGAATTTGAACTTACATCCACTTTATCTCTAGGTTATTGGTTAAAAATGAGAATGAAAAACCTATTCTAAAATAGGTGTTGCTAGCTAGCATATGAGATTTTATCATGGCTGCAAGATCGGGGGTAATTCACTGTGTTACAATTGCCCCTGAGCCACATGGCCCAATGTAAGCACGTTGTTTGTTTGGGTTGACATACTTTTCGGTTTGAAAATGAACATATTTCACTGAATGTAAAGGCCAAGGAGACAACTTATTTGCTTTAACTTATAATTATTAAGTAAATGTTGATTACACAGTATAATGGCTATAGAATAATGACACCATCGGTTCAGTTTGGTTCTCTATAAGCCTCACTTTGACTATGCAATTCTGATTTTTCCAGGCAAATCGATTTACGGAAGAAAGGAAGTATGTCATCAACATCGTTACAATTGCCAAAAGTTCCAATTTGGACAATTTCGCTTTACCTCTTAACGTTCTGCACAGATATTTGGAAACAAATACACGTGTGTCCTGGGTTGTTGCTAGTTGCTAGGCTCTGAGGAAAACCAAATTGTCTTTGTGACAGTGGCACAAATGATATTACCACTTGGAAACACTAGGGGGTGCAAAGTTGAGAAAAGTTGTCTTCCACTTTAAATTTGAAATAACATTTAAAAAGTGTGTATTAAAATAAATGTGTTTGTTCTAGTATAGCAACTCGTCAATGAACATACTTTTTCTATTACATAAAATTGTGTTTTATGTGTTCAAACAATATTAGATGTTGACAGAAAGTGTGAATATTCTATATATATATGCAAAAGCAAAGATCCTTTTATTTTCAGTTTGTCTGTATAGTGGATTTGAAGTGGTTTGATTGTAGCCAGCAAAACCAAACAGGATGATTAGTTAACTTGTAGAAGCACAAGTTTTTTTCTTTACAGTATGCCTAGATAGTATGCAGACGAAGTTGCACAGGGAAAGTCAGTGAGGGCAGCAGCAAAGTCACATGGTGTCTGTCATGTGGCTTTATATCGCTTTATTAAGGAAAGAAGCAGACGATATTGTCAGAGTACCTCCTCAAGGCTGCTGACTTATGGTTTAAGTCCCAAAGAGGTAAGATAATAGATTGATGAATTCATTATGCATAATGATTATTTGTGTAAATGAACAGTTTAGTTTAGTTTATGTCAACCTACTGTAGCCTGTATGTGTTTAAATTAGAGCTGGGCAGCCCTAATTTAGCCCTAATTTGCCGTTTCGCGGATGACGGCTCAAGCCCTCTCACTCAGTACTGGACCAATTTCAAAAATTGTTGTCCACATTAGTCGAATATAATAGCATCCATAGCCCAGTAACTTATACAACAAAAGCCATACTAACTCACCACTACAATGCTAAGCATGGTGAATATGCATATTAAAGAGACTATGACTCTGGATGTATTGGTATTTGTGGAGGGGGGCGGCGTCTGGCCTGCAGGGGGGCGTATGGAGCACCGGGTCTGCTGGGGCGATTGGGTCTGAGTGCACCTGTCGGCACTCAGACCCAATCAGGAAGTGTGTATTTATGTGTCTGCTCTGCCTTTCAGTAGGGATCGGGATACGGGGAGTGCGGAGCGCTCGCGACAGCAAAAGGCAGAGAGCCTGGCCACTCCTTTGTTAAAACCGGACGATCCATTTAAGTTTGATTTTGATTTGTTTGTTGTTCTGGTGGGAACAATAAACCGTCTGGACTGAAACCGCTCGAACCTGTCTCCCCACACTCATTGGACTGTTACAGTATTCAATTCGTACTTTCTGGTAGGCCTATTTGAAAGTTAAAATTTCCACTGATTTAAATTACCCGTTTGGAACTATCTGAAGCTACATGAACCACGTGACAATCAAGCTTTTTGACCCTCCATTGAGGCAACTCTGTTAGATGAGGTTGATGGTTGAATCCATCTGTCTTTTTCACCGGCGTGATTCTTATTAGAAAGTCTCTATTTATGATTATTCAATGAGCAATAAGCAGTAAAAAGCTCTTATATTGCAGATAGGTTTGGAACAATAGTCCCCAACAAGGCACAGCACACACTTGATAGTGAAGTAGGAGAAGTGGAGAAGCAATCCCCCATTACAGCATCAAAAAGACTTTGACTTAATTGGAACACTGAGGTTTTTATTTGGGAGAGCCTTATATGGTGGTTATATTTATTTTTTATAGTTTTTTTTAAATTAATTTAATTAATTTTAAAACATAATCACACATAGGCCTATTGTCCATTTAAGCTCATCTTGATATCCATATAACGTTCCTTCTTTTTCTTTAAATGTGGATATTCTTTTCTCCAAATATTGTATTATTTTTATTCATATTTATTACATTTTGGCAGGAGGAACTTAATTATCTTCAAATCCCTGCTAAATGTTATTTAAGGTGCACATTTGAATGTGCAACTTAATTAACTTAACTCAAAAGACAATAACTCCCTTTTCAATTACATATGCTGAGCCCTCAGTTCTGGTGTTGGTGTATATGGCGATGCATTCTGGTAGGGCTAGGGTGTGTTGCAGCAGGGGTACTTCCAGGTCTCTTAACAACGGCTGATGGGTAGAGGAAGAGGTTAGGCTTGCTCCTGGGTACATAAATGAGGGAGGCTGGCTTTGATGTGCCCACATGTCCCAACGCTGCCCAACTAGATATCTGCCTTCAAGCTCTCTCTATCTATCTGTCTATCAGCCAGCAACACCACTAAGGTAAGACATTCACTTAATGCGTACTTCTGATTATATTTATCTCACTTTTAGCTGTAAAAGGTTTATTATTCTAAAGGTTTCCTTATTTTGAACTGTAACCTGTCCATCTACTCCTGTGAAACTCATTGTCCTCTATGTTCATCTGTTTCCTTTCCATTGTTTTGTTTCTGTCAATGTGTACATCTTTGCAATACAAACTTTCTAAAGTGCTCTGACTTCTAGAAGTAAGAGAAAACATAAGAGGAATTAGTTAAACTACAAAGACAAACAGGTCAAAAGCAAAAATGTAAACTCTGTAGACTTTTGTGGTTATGGATGGAAGGATGCGCGATGGAAGGAAAAAAAACATTTACCTTGTCTTACCCTGTATGGAAAAGCTGCTAAAAAAAAACAAACAACAACATGGCACATACCAAAGTTACATGTATTTTACACTGTAAAAGTGGAATTCATGACTTTCTTTCAACGCATCAGTATTCCCCATTTAAATTCAAAATTGAGATGATGTAATGATGTCATTTAGTTCAACATAAATGTACATAAGGTACAGGGGGGGGCTATATGATGTGGGACCAGCAATGAGCTATAGCATATCAATCACACATCAAGCTGAGAGGCACAGTTATGTGGGTGCTTCACAAGGAAAAGTCAGCTCAAGAAAAGAAAAAAAATCACAACAAAACAGAACGGTACAAAAGGCATTTCTTTGCTCCTCCTGTTGACCTGTGGTTAAAGCTGATGAATAATTAATGTTTGTGGGCTGGGTATGTGCAGCAGTGGACTAGCTATGGGTTTGGTATGTGATCTGTTCTGCAAACAGAAGGGTCCAGGGAGGGGGAAGAAGTCAACAGCCATCCCACCACCCAACAATGGCCACCGGTTGTGTGTCTACCCCAGACAGCGGAGCGAAACAGAGGCTACAGGTGGCAGTGCAGGAGGGCAGCTGTAAATGTAAGTAAAAGACAAAGAGGAAAAGTAAGAAAACAAAAGGAGAGAGAGATTCTGAAGAGTCTAGAAACAAATAGGAGACGTATGATGACAAGAGAGACCTGGACCCAGAGCTCAACTTTTCTAAATGGGTTACTAGAAATATAAAGATATCAGAGGAGAAGGTTGTAATTAGAAATGCAGAGTTGTGTTTGAATTTTATGACTGAGAATGAGCAGCTATGCACCTATGTTACAAAAAAAAACATTTATCCTAATCTGGAGCTTGAAGAACCTGTGTAGCTAAAAAGTGATTTTGTGAGTATTTTGTGATGTATAGTCTCAGTTTCAGAGATGTATAGTCAATGTTTATGTACTGCAACATGGAGTTCCATTTTGCTCCAAAATGGAAAACATTGTGGAGAATGAGAAGAGAAGGCACAGTTTGGTAATGGAGAGGGAAAGCTTGACCCTGAAGGAATACCAATGGCACCTGACCCTGAGACAGATAATTGATTATAGTGTTTGTTTACTCTTTAGTGTGCTCAATATAAGATAAGATAAGATAGGCTTCCGGGTTGATGGCGTGCTAGGGTAGACGTGCAGCGGAGAGCTCCCGAGCAAAGTCTTATTTCTAAATTTACGCCTGTAAAGTAACCATAACCTTACACCGACGACTTTCCTCTGCTAAACTCACGTTCGGGATGTCGGACAAAGGCAGAAAAGACAAGACTTCGACCAAAAATACTGAAGAGGGACGCACCACATGCACAATGGCAGCAGAGCAGCTAACGCTAGCCATGTTGGTGACTAAACTTGAAAATAACCGGATTAACACTATGGAAGAGCTGACAAACCTAATCAAGACATCACTTTCGCTGATTCAGACAGAAGCTGTTAAACTCCAAGTTGAGTCGTACGAAGTCCGTTTTAACGAAGTGGAGGACACACTCACAAACCACAGTGACCGGATTTCCACGCTGGAAACCTCCACAGCGGAGTCGAAGTCCAACGTGCGGGACCTCATGAAGGAAAACAATGGTTTAAGGGACATGTTGAACGTGTATGAAAATAGGCAGAGGCGTTTGAAAATCAGGGTCCTCGGGGTTGAGGAGGACAGCGAGCGGGGACAATGTCCACTGAAGTTCATGTCTGAACTTTTGGTCAAGGTGCTGGATGACGAAAGCCTCTCCAAACCCCCAGAGCTGGAAAGATGCCACAGAGCGCTGATGTCTAAACCGAGCCTCAACACACGCCTGCGGCCATTCATTCTCTGCTTCCACCGCTTTCAGGAGAGAGAGCGTGTCATTTGACTGGCAATAAAGAAGCGCCAACTCTTTTACGAGGGCAAGAAAATTCTTATTTTCCCGGATATGAGCTCTCGGCTGGCGGCCAAGCGCAGCGCCTACAAGAGGGTAAAATCGCAATTTTATGAGAAGGGGATCAAGTTCAGCCTGCGATACCCTGCAACGCTTGTGGTTTACTTCGAGGGATCTCAGCACTCGTTCGGCTCTGCCGAGGCTGCTGAGACTTTTTACAATCAACACTTCAGCTCAAATGCGCAGGGCTGAGTAACGAACGGGACGGGAGATGGACCGGTATGACTCCTAATGGCAGGGACTGACTAACAACCACAGGGGGTCACCCTTGGATAACTTTTCACCCAACGGACTACACTCAACATAGATGTGACGCCCAGTTACCAGTTTCATCCCGCTTTCACGGCGACCTATTGCTATGGTAACCGAACACTGTAAGTGCCTTGGAGCCTTGTTCTTTGGATTGAATTTCTCTACAGGTATGGCACCTTGATACACAAGAATAATTAGGTTTCAATAAGCATTGGCTATTTTTAGTTCATTATATTTTACTTTTAATGCCGGATTTTTATTTTATTTTATTTTATTTCATGTGGTCTTTACACGTGCCCCCATCTCGGAACTGATTTACCTACAACCAATGTGAATAGCGTGTGAATAAGTGGGATGCTCCCTGCCAATGTGTTTTTATTTGTGTTTTACCTTATTCCTTATTCTGAAGAGGCACTATAATGCACAACTTTATTCTGGTTTAATATATTATTGGCCACTTTTTTACTCCAAGGCTTGCTAGATGTTCTCGGTTGAATTTCTATTTTGATACCGTGAGTTATTTCTTATAAATACCTTAGATAATCTTTAGTTGGTCTCTTTTCAGCAGTTGCTGTGGCATTGTTGTACCCTCATATTGAACTGGCTGAATAATCAAGACTTAAGGAGAAAGGGACAAAATTAACCTGGTTATTGGTATAATCAGAGATATGAGAAGTTCTGTTAGATACGTTTTCCCTCTGAAGCCCATCTCCAACTTCATTTTGTTGATCTATTTCCGTTCTTTCTACTTTTTTAGGTGTATGTTTATATCATGATGTTGTTATTATACATCCATGGTTTATATTGATTGTGGCGTTATACGTTAGGAATTAATGCTCGGAGAGTAGTTTACTCAAGGATAGTTACAAGGAAGTTAAGTGTTTATCACAGGGCGGCGGGGGGGATGGGGGGGTGGGTGCTCACACAGAGATCTTGTATTTTTCATTTCATATCAGGATTACAGTACATTTTGATTAGAGGTTTCCAGGATGACTAACTACACTATACTATCCCTCAATGTTCGAGGGTTAAATCATTCAAATCAATCAAATCCATTTAAGCGAACAAAAGTCTTAGAATTCCCAAGAAGGAAAAATGTTGAAGTGGCTCTCCTATCCGAGACACATTTAGAACTGGTCAATGTTCGACATATACAGAACAAACACTACAAAATAGTGACATCCTCTGGGGATGGTTCTAAGACCAAAGGGGTTATGATCTTAATGAAACGTAAACTAAATCTGGTAATTCAGAAAATTACGCCTGATTTCCACCGGGGACGTAAGCGCCCGGAACGGCCACCGGTGCAGATCGCTGCCACTCTAATCAGTGAATGAAACCATCCCCACCGGGCGCGCCGCGGAACGTCTCAGCAGCGTCCCAGCAGCGTCTCTCCGCACCGCAGTGCTATCATTCCGTAGCACTTCCATTTTTGCCGCAGCCGTTGCTGAACCACGTCAAGCTCAACAGAGCAGTGTTGTGAAAAGCAGTTTCTCTCAAAAACTCTTACGCGTATACGGCCAGGCCCGGCGCTAGGTAAATTGCCGCCCTAGGCGAGATTGTTGAGCGAGCGGGGGGTGCTGGCGGAACATTTCGGTTGCGCGATTGTTGAGCGGGGCGGGGGTGCTGGCGGAACATTTCGGTTGCGCGATTGTTGAGCGGGGGGGGGGGGGGGGGGGGGGGGGGGAGGGGGGTGCTGCCGCGCGATTGTCAACAGGGGGGGCGTCGGACCTACGACCTACGGGCGCCCCAATTGTGCCTGGCGGCGCCCCTCCATCACATGGCGCCCTAGGCGACCGCCTATGTCGCCTATGCCTAGCGCCGGCCCTGCATACGGCGACTTTCTGCACATTTTTCGCAAAAAATCTAACACGGCTGCAGCTGCCAAGCAGAGGGAGACAGCGTGGGAGAAAATCGCTTCTCGGGTGAATGCGTAAGTTTAAATGTAGTCCTTTGCAATCACAATAATATTGCAGGGGAAAACTGCTTGAATGGTAACTATTCATTTATTTCATTTAGGTGCAATCCCGCGGGGGAGAAGCGCACTTGGCAGCAGCTTAAAATGAAATATAAAAACATTGTTCAAACAGGTAAGACCTCGGCATGGATGTATCTCATTTTGATCATGTTTTACACTGTAAAGTAAATATTAAGTGGCTAATTGACTGTGCAGTTGTTTTATCTCCAACATAATGCTGTTTTTACACACATAAATGTCTTCTCATCTATATCATGTTCTGTTAAATAATTAAGCCTATTTAAACTAACACAGACTTCTACTCAGCCAACAGAAAGAAGGCAGATGCACGTAAAACGGGTGGTGGTCCAGCACCACCGCCTCTAACGGTGGCAGAGGAGCTGGCCCTAAGCCACAATACTGGAAGGCCGGTGGCTGAGGGAATCCCTGGAGGGAGCTCCTCCTCAGAGTGCACCCCCCAGGACACAAGTGCCTTTATAAAATGTAATGGGCCTATAGATATCTTTTTTTTTAGGCTACTTATACAAATATTTATTTGTCTTTTATGTCTTTTTTTTCGAGGGTTAAATCGCGTTCGCGAATCGCGAACGACTCGGCGAACGGCCAGCCGAGTCGGTCAGACTCGGCTCCTCCTCGTTCACGAATCAATGCAGCTGAGTCGGTCTCGGACTCCCTCGTTCTTCTCATTTACTAACTAATCACGAAATCACGATTCACAATCGTGCAATGGTGCAAATGATGGTGTTAATAAATGTGTTAATAGCAAATACAACATTGTGTCTGGTTGAATATGTTAACGTATGTATTTAATTTGAGTTCAACAGATTTATTTAATGTATGCATAATGACATGTCAGGATCAAAATGCCCCGTTCCCCCAATTCAAGGTAAAGTTAGACAAACCAAACGCAGCGGGATGTGTGTGTGTGTGTGTGTGTGTGTGTGTGTGTGTGTGTGTGGGGGGGGGCGTAGTAGATTATTGGACGTATATCAGCAAGATAATAGACTTGATTTAGCAATGATGAGTTTTAAAGTTAATGATGTACAGTTGTGTTTATTCTGGGCATATTTTATTTACTATTGTGAAGATGGCCATTGGCCACCCCCACTCAAGACCAAGATTCACCAAGGTGGGCGTCCCGGCCGGGTCGCGTGCGTGAGAAGGAAGCATGAAAGAACGAGACAGATTGACGAGACATTCAAATATTTTATTAATCTGGCATGACACAGAAAATACAAAGACAGCATGTATTTACCATTTCACTGATATGTAAATGTAAAAGGCAATATTCAAATGTGAAAGTGGTATTGTTAATGTGTCAACCATTCGAAAGCGTCCTAGACTGTCACAGACAGACAAACAACATACATTGGCTGGCTCTCGTGATGACGAGTCGTGAGTGACGTCTCAGTCCTCGAGTCAATCAGTCAGCGAACGACTCGCGAATCAGCGGCGCCGCGAATCAGCGCGTCAGAGAGACTCAGCGAACGAGACGAACGAGAGTGGCGAACGAGGTCAGTTCGTTCACTTTAAAGAGTCGTTCGTTCGAACTGGTTCGTTCGCGAACGACCCATCACTACACGTCACCAACAACGCACTCATTACGATCCTGAGGAGCTGCCGCCATGCTTACATGCCTCTGCTCATATCTCATGACTCTGTCCCCTTCGTCAGCAGAAAGGCACCGAGGCTAGTGCGACCCCAATTATCGGTCATATGATAGATATAAAATATAACCATACCTTCAGCAGATCGAGCCGGGCAGGAAGTGAAATAGTAAAAGCCATAGAGCATCCAGTCAATTTTCAAAATAAAAACACCCTCCCGATCGAACACGGCCACAAATCTTTGTCGTGGACTTTACCTGTATTAACTTTGTCTATAAGCTACAGCACACCACATTAGGACATAACAATAAACAACACTAAACAAAATTAAACCAGACAAAAAAAGAAACATTTACTATATAGCCTACCAACTCATGGTAGAAGCACAAAAATCTAGGAAAAATGACCAAATCAACTGCAAATCAACTTCTGACAGACAAAGCAACTGCAAGTCAACTTCGGAAAGGCAAAGTAGGCCTAACCTTTTATTTGTTTGTTGTTCTATTTTGACATCCACAAATTATCGCGTGGTCTCCTGATTCTCGCGTGGTCTTGTAGTTCTCGCGTGATCCCGCGAATCCAGCCGCCTCGCAGTGCTACGCTGCCGTTACGAGCCCGGTGGGGATTGACGCCGGGCAGAGGACGGAGCAGTTCAGCGGCGCAGCCGTTCCGCGGCGCTTACGTCCCCGGTGGAAATGAGGCGTCAGTTCTAAAAATTCAGGGAGATTGGCTTACTGTAGGCCGGGTTTCTTTTCAGGGGAAAAAAATAGCCTTTGCAAGCATTTACGCCCCCACGATCTTCGACCCATCTCATTTTCCTTGGTTGACCAAAGAGCTGCTGAGTCTCTCTAACTACTCACTTATTGTAGGATTGGATATGAACACGTTTTTTGATTGCAATTCATATAGGTCTAATCCATCCATTACACATGCACAAGCATTATCCTCCGAAGCTTTAAAGAACTTTGTTCTAGATATACATCTGGTTGATATTTGGAGGGTTCAGAACCCTACGGCTAGAGATTAGGGGTGTCCCCGACTAGGAATTTACATAGTCGAATCTGATTCGTCAAGTCTTGCCTATAGTCGACTGATCGTCAAATCATGTTTTTTTCTTTTTTTTGCTCATTGATCCATATTCTCATTTGCGACATTGGCTTCCATTTTTTCCACACCAGACTAAAGAGCTGAAACACTCAATTAAACAATTTTGATTACAATTTCGAGGCCGTTCGGCGGTGGTGTGTTTTGGACTTTCAAAGCCGAACGGCGCGTGTCAAAACAGCCGCCCCTATTATTTTCTATTTTCTATGTACACCCCCACACCAGCGGCGGCCCTGCTACACTTCACACCACTGTCCTATTTCACAGCGTCGCTGCGCGTCAAGTGCCACCGAAAAGGCGCTTTTTTCTTTTCTTTTCTTTTTCTTCTGCTCCGAAGACGACTATATTCCTGTAATCGAGCCGCAGCACGACGCTTCCTATGTGTGCTAGGGGCAGCACTTGTGTCATAGATGCGCCGCAGCGCTGCGGCGGCAGTGTGTTTCGCACTTCATATTTATACAAAAAAAGGCTATATATCATGATTTATTGGGAGAAATAAACTATATGTAAAATCAGAAATTCAGCACCGCCTATAGCCCGAATGGAATGATCCTGTGTTTTGCCGACGATTCGACTATGAGATTGGCAGTCAAATCAGGCTCCTTCGATCGAATCGTCGAATAGTCGACTATTCGGGGTCACCCCTAGAGATTACACATATTTTTCCCCACATCATAAAATGTTCTCGAGAATAGATTACACTTGATTACGACCATAGACAAGGTGGTTTTCTTAACTCGTAATATCTCTGACCATAATGCAATAAAAACCTCATTTAATTGTGTTTATTTAAAAAGTAATCCCTCCAGATGGAGGTTAAATACAACCCTTCTGAGAAACGAAAAATACCTTGGACAAGTTAAACACAGACTAGAAGAATTTATTAATATTAACAAGGATTCAGTTTCGGATAAAGCAATAGTATGGTCATTAACACTGAAACGGCAAGAAAACCAATTTAGCATTCCTTCTATAAATTGTCCGGTGAAGGGACTGGTCACCAAAACAGCTGACATTAATAATACATTTAAGTCATTTTTTGAGAATCTATATTCCTCAGAGGACCGATTCTCACAGGATTCATTCTTTGACAATCTGAATTTACCTACACTATCTGATGATGAATCTAAGGACCTGGATGCACCTATAACATTAGATGAATTACACACAGCAGTTAAATTAACCAATAGGGGGCGCTCCTCAGCAATTGATGGGATCCCGGCTGAGCTATATTTAGAATTATGGATTATTGTAGGACAGCTATAGAAAAGGGCTTCTTACACAAAGATCTCAACACAGCGCTTATTTCAGTACTTCATAAGCCTGGGAAGGATCCCCAGAATTGCTCAAGCTATCGTCCTATATCGCTAATTAATGCAGATATTGAAATTTACTCCAAAGTTATTGCCATGCGCCTGGATAAAGTTACTGGGAAGTTAATCAATCCGGACCAGACCGGTTTCCTTAAAGGACGGTTAGCATCAGAAACGCATTCACCGCGGCTGCCGGGGAGGCCTTAGGGACAGACTACGCCTCGCACCGCACAAGACTGCCCTTCCCAGCATCTTCCTCGCCAATGTACGATCCCTGGTGAATAAAATGGATGAACTACGGCTGAGGATCACCACCAACAAACGAATTATGGACTGCAATCTCCTGATTTTCACGGAAACTTGGCTAAACCCTCCCGTCCCGGACAATGCTATTAACCTAGCGGAGCGTAACGTTTTCAGAGCAGATTGGGCGGCCGACTCGGGTAAGAGCAAAGGTGGGGGTTTGTGCATTTATGTCAACAATGCTTGGTGCACTGATTCCTCCATCATTGAAAGCCACTGCTCAGAGAACGCTGAATATCTCATGGTTAAATGCAGACCCTTTTATCTACCAAGGGAATTCACATCTGCTATCATTACGGCCAGCTATATCCCCCCTGACGCTAACGCTACGCTTGCGATGAAAGAACTGCATTCTGCCATTAGCAAGCAACAAACTACACACCCCGATGCAGCCTTCATTGTAGACTGTTCTCCCCAAATTCAAGCAGCATGTCTCCTGCCCCACCAGGGGAGACAAAACTTTAGACCATGTTTATACAAACATGGCCGATGCCTATAAATCCATCCCCCTCCCCCACTTAGGACAATCAGACCATGTCTCTTTGTTCCTACTCCCGAAGTATTCCCCACTTCAGACGTGTGAAGCCTACAGTGAGGATAGTCAAGATCTGGCCAGAAGGGGCGGAGGCTAAACTGCAGGAATGTTTTAAAAACCATGACTGGAGTAAGCACTCCTCTGAGGCAACCCTTGACTCCCACACGGACATCACCCTATACACATCCTCTGTTCTGGACTACATGAGGTCCAGCACAGACAGTGTCACCACACTGAAAAGGATCACCACATTCCCTAATCAGAAGCCATGGATGAACAGGGAGGTCCGAGCCCTGCTGAAAGCACGTGACATCGCCTTCAGATCTGGGGATCGGCGGGCCTACAGCTCATCCAGGGCTAACCTGAAGAGGGGCATCACTGAGGCCAAGCACAGCCACAAGCTGAGGATCGAGGAGCACTTCATGAACGACTCCGACCCCCGACGCATGTGGCATGGCATTCAGGCCATCATGGACTACAAACCTGCTCACATCACCCCCCAATCCAGCGACGCCTCCCTACCTGAAGAACTCAACCTCTTCTATGGGCGCTTCGACAAGGACAACAAGGAGGTGGCCATCAAGGAGGTGCTCCCTGCAGGCCACCAGCCCCTCACACTCTCCCCCGCCGACGTGTTTGTAGCACTGAGCAGGATTAACCCACGGAAGGCAGCTGGCCCTGATGGTGTCCCCGGACGTGTCTACAGGGCCTGTGCTGAGCAACTGACTGAGGTCTGGACTGACATTTTCAACCTTTCACTAGCCCAAGCAACTGTCCCTGAGTGCCTTAAATCCACCACCATCGTGCCAGTGCCCAAACACTCCACTGCAGTCGTGCTTACCCCCATCATCACAAAGTGCTTTGAGAGGCTGGTCCTGGGTCAAATCAAAACCTGTCTACCATCCACACTGGAACCCTTTCAATTTGCCTACCGCCAGAATAGGAGTACAGAGGATGCCATTTCCACGGCACTACACTCCGCCCTCTCCCACCTGGACAAAAGCCACACATACGTTAGAATGCTGTTCATTGACTTCAGTTCAGCATTCAACACCATCGACCCCTGCAAACTGATCACCAAACTCCGTGATCTGGACATCGCCCCCTCCCTCCGCAACTGGATACTCGACTTCCTGACCAACAGACCGCAGTCTGTTAGGATTCATGGTCACACCTCCTCCACCCTCACCCTGAACACTGGCGTTCCGCAGGGCTGTGTGCTGAGCCCTCTCCTGTACTCTCTCTTCACCCACGACTGCACACCGACACATGGTTCAAACACCATCGTTAAGTTTGCAGACGACACAACGGTGATAGGCCTCATCAGCAACAAAGATGAGTCAGCGTACAGGGAGGAGGTCCAGTGCCTAGCTGTGTGGTGCACCGACAACAACCTGTCCCTCAACGCCACGAAGACCAAGGAGATTATCGTGGACTACAGGAAGACCAGAGGTGGCACACAAGCCCCCCTCCACATCAACGGGACGGAGGTAACGGGTAACCAGTTTTAAGTTTCTGGGAGTCCACATCTCCGAGAATCTATCCTGGTCCCTCAACACTACTGCCCTGATCAAGAAGGCTCACCAGCGCCTCTTCTTCTTGAGGAGACTAAAAAAGGCCCAACTGTCTCCTCAGATCCTGGTGAACTTCTACCGCAGCACCATCGAAAGCATACTAACCAACTGTGTCACGGTGTGGTATGGTAACTGCTCTGCCTCGGACCAGAAAGCACTGCAGAGGGTGGTGAAAATCGCCCAACGCATCACCGGTTCCCCACTCCCCTCCATCGAGGTTGTCCAGAGGAAGCGGTGCCTGCGTAAGGCGCGCAGCATCGCAAAGGACAACTCTCACCCCAACCATAGACTGTTTACTCTTCTCCCCTCTGGAAAGCGCTACAGGTCCCTGGGCACCCGGACCAGCAGGTTCAGGGGAAGCTTTTTCCCTCAGGCTGTCACCCTTCTGAACTCCACACCCATATGAACATTGCCCCCCCCCCCACCCCCCCCTGCTCACTCAACATCTGGACCCCTCACCCCTCACCCCCCTGGACATATTATTTATGGACATATTACAGTCCCTGACAAAAGTCTTGTCACTTATCCATTTTGTAGAAACAACAGCTTATAACCTGACTTTTAATTAATCCATTGGTTTTAGAAATGGCTCATATGAAAGCTAAAACCCTCCCAAATTATGTTTAATATACTAAAATGAATTTGCTTCACTGAAGAAAGATTGATCATTTAATGAACACAGAAAGGTCAGATTTTGGCAAGACAAAAGCTTTGTCACCTACAGAGAGTAATGTGAAAATTGAACAAATAATTTACTTCAAATACAAAAATATGTTGCATAACATCAGTGAATTAAGTAGTGGTGCTGTGAGATCCATATTTAATATCTTGTATGACTTCCATGAGCTTGAAGGACTGCATCTCCATGCAGTTCGACTCCATGCGGTTCGACAATGATTCATACAATTTATTGATGAAGTTCCATCTCTACATCAATGTTCCTCAAGGCGAAGTCCTGGAGCACCTTGATCTTTCAAGGTGCTCCAGGACTGGCCAGCCCAGTCACCAGACATGAACATCATTGAGCATGTCTGGGGTAGAATGAAAGAGGGAGCATGGAAGACGAAACCAAAGAATCTTGATGAACTCTGGGAGGCATGTAAGACTGCTTTCTTTGCTATTCCTGATGACTTCATCAATAAATTGTATGAATCATTGTCGAACCGCATGGATGCAGTCCTTCAAGCTCATGGAAGTCATACAAGATATTAAATATGGATCTCACAGCACCACTACTTAATTCACTGATGTTATGCAACATATTTTTGTATTTGAAGTAAATTATTTGTTCAATTTTTACATTACTCTCTGTAGGCGACAAAACTTTTGAAAAAAAATCTGACCTTTCTGTGTTCATTAAATGATCAATCTTTCTTCAGTGAAGCAAATTCATTTTAGTATATTAAACATAATTTGGGAGGGTTTTAGCTTTCATATGAGCCATTTCTAAAATCAATGGATTAATTAAAATTCAGGTTATAAGCTGTTGTTTCTACAAAATGGATAAGTGACATGACTTTTGTCAGGGACTGTATTTATTGTATTATTTATTCTTAACTGCCGTTGCCCCCCCCCCCCCCCTTTCTCCCCCCCCCCACCCTCATATCCATACAATCTGCATTCATCTGTTGTACCCGTTTTTATGATGCTGTTGTATTGTACTACCTCATTATTGCACTACTTGTACATTGTTTACAGCCTTGTTTACATTGTTACTGACTATTTATTATTATTTATCCGTACTACCTCTACAATCACTACCTCTACTTGCACTGTTTACTGTTTACTACGTCACTTTAACCACTACTGCCACTTTTCTCTTCTTTTTTTTTCAATATTGCACTCCTCCGGAAAAATACTGCACTTTAATCGCTCATTTGCACTTCTGGTTAGAACGCCAACTGCATTTCGTTGTCCCTGTACTTGTACTCTGCACAATGACAATAAAGTTTAATCTAATCTAATCTAATAACGTCCGCCGGCTTTTGCATATTAGCTCTGATACCAAAAAAACAGGCTTTCCCGGTGGACTCCTATTTCTCGATGCAGAAAAGGTGTTTGATCGCTTGGAATGGAGATATTTGTGGAATGTCCTGGAAAAACTCAAATTCGGCCCAAATTGTATTAAAATGATACAAGTATTATATTCTAATCCCTCTGCTAGGGTTGTCACAGCTGGGCACCTTTCCGATCTTTTCAGTATATGTCGCGGTTCTAGACAGGAGTGCCCAGCATCTCCCTCCATCTTTAATTTGTCACTCGAACCATTAGCCCAATACATACGGCAAAGCAAGTATGTACTGGGCTCCTTAAAGGACATATACGATTATCAATCTGGTGGCTCTAGCCCAATCAGAAGTGATTCAAATGGGTGCCCCAATTAAAATAGGATCTACATCACACTCCATTTCTATGTACGCTGACGATACACTTGTTTACCTCTCTGATTTGAGACGGTCCCTCCCAAATGTACTGAAAATCATAGAACACTTTGGTACATTGTCTGGCTACAAGACCAACTACTCCAAGTCGATTTTGCTGCTGTTGAACACAGATCTGAAGAAATTGAATATCCAATCCTGCATACCGGTGGCGCAAAAAGTGGTATATTTAGGTGTAGAAATTAGTCCCTGTGTTTAAGCAATAGCAAGGAATAGTTATTCATCTATTTTGAAGAAAGTTGAGGATGACCTTGCGAGATGGGCAACACTCCCTTCGTCAATGCCCGCCCACGTAGCTACAATCAAAATTAATATTCTTCCACGTATAAACTTTATTAGCTCTATGCTCCCATTACCAACCCCAGCAGGGTATTGGCAGAAACTTGAATCAAAGCTTAAAAAGTTCATTTGGAATGGGAAGAAACAACATCATCAAATGGTCAACACTTCAACAGGATACATTGCAGGGTGGATGGGCTTGCCCAAATTTCAAGTTGTATCATTGGGCATTTGTACTACGTTCCTTAAAATACTGGTTTGATGCAGAATTAGCTTCTCCTTGGAAAACACTAGAACAGGAGCTGGTTCATCCCCTGAGACTTCAGGATGTGGCTTTCTCTGGACTCAAACATAAGAAGTGTTATTCAGAATTTGGACCAATAGTATCATATACAATACAAACTATGATGGCTCTAGAGAAATATGTGGGTTTCAATTCAAAATGGCATAAACACTCCCCTATTTGGCATAATACCAATTTATTGACAGGTGGTGAACCATTCATTTCACAACTGTGGACTCAACATGGCATCTGGTCGTTGGGAGATATCTCAGGTCAAAACTCAATTTTAGATTTTCCTGTTCTAATGTCCCATTTTGGTATCCCAATAAATTCACTGTTCCTCTACTTTAGGGTAAGGTCAGCACTAAATTCACTCAAGGTTCCCTGGGGGTCTGAATTGAGGACTCACCCTATAGTATCTCTCATGGTAAGGGCACCCCAAAAGACTTATTTAACACCACGTAAAAGGCATCTGATGGGTTTAGCGCCCAATCCCTACTGTACATTCTGTAGTCAGGGCATTACAGGTACATTGATGCATGTCTTATGTGAGTGTCCAGATGTACAAACATTTTGGGTTAAAGTTGTGGATAAGGTGTCCGATCTGGTAGTGAGGAAGCTCCCACTGGAACCTGCGCTCCTTTTCTTAAATGATGACTCCATGATCAAGATCGCTGAGATAGAACGTAAACTCTGGTTAGCTGGCATGACTGCAGCAAAGAAAATTATTGTTCTGAGGTGGCTTCCACCGCACCAGTTATCAATAAAACATTGGTTACAAGCTCTTCTCGAGGTGATCTACCTGGAGTGGTCATCAGCTCGTATTGATAATGCTAAGTTAAGAACGTTGGAGATGTGGAAAAAAGCCGCAGAGGATGTTAAAAAACTACTGTCATGACTTTTGAGACTCTCATTTATGGTAACTCTGTACGTCCAGTTTGTAATCCTGATCATCACTTTGGCCTATTCGGTTCTTTATTTTTATATTTATGTTATAAACTTCTCACTAGTCCTGTGTGCTCCGTAGGGAGAGGTGATATGGGAGGGAAGGGAGGGAGGAGAGGGCGTGTGTTCTGTAGGTAATGTATGTGTTGTCTATAAGTTTGTGATATTAATGTTGAATGTAATTATTAAAATGAATATAATTATTGTAATGTTGCAAACTGAATAAATAAATAAAAAGTTGATTACAAAAAAAAAGATAAGATAAGATAGACTTTATTGTCTTGAAGGAAATGTGTCCTGAACCAACCCAGTCTCACGTCAAAACGTGTAATAGCTACGTTGGTCCACAGTGCAAAATGTAGTAGTTTTACAATAACGGCTCTAAAATTGTGACATGGCTAAAAATGTTTTGCCTATTCTTTTCTATTGGCCTGCGTCCACGTCACATGACCGTCAAGCTTCGGTCTGACAAAGCTTAACGAAATGGCTGATATTCCTTCTATATATTCAGTGGAAAATGCAATATTTTAAGATAGTTTCGGCATTAAAATGCATTTTGATAACAATTATAGTGAGAAATGTGCATTTTATTTTCATAATATTCGTTCAGTGAATGCATATGATGTTTAGTTTGTTAGTTATTACGAATTCTTCCTGCCTGATCGGTACTGCGCACTCTCAACAAAGATGAAAAAGAAGTGAGATGGCTCACAGAATAGACGCCATTACACCACAGCTAAATGCTCCCTCCTGTTTCAGAAGCGGAGCGTTATGGCCGCCGATTTGTTGACTTGCTCCGACCCTGTATCACGCTTTTTCGTGCTCATTGTCATGCAAATTGAATCATGCTCCGGGACCCGATTACATTTTCATGACAATGAGCACAAAAAAGCGTGATATTCATTGTTGTCGGTTGTCCATTGTGTGCGCTTCATTTTTGTCCCATTGGTGGCAGTGTAGCAGATTATTCGGTCACTTCCTGTTGGGCTAGAGCAGGGGTCGGCAAGTAACTTAGGCTTCGGGCCATTTTTTTTTTAACCAGTAGATGGCGGGCCAAAGGCTAATTAAATGCCGCTCTGGTGGGTGGAATCCTAACGCAGCTACATGTAGTAGGCCTATGGATAGGCTACGAATTAAATACTCTTAATGAACTCAACACGGGGCCTTTAATTCCATGTCAAACCTCATCACAAATGATAGATACAATGTTACTGTTACGGGGGGTAAGCAAGTGGACCCAAATGCACAACACAGAGAGACACAGACACAGAGAGTAACAGATACGGGGGTTTTACTGGGGGGCAACAAATACGATAAGAAAGGGAATAGGATGAGGGGGGCTGGGTAACAAGCAGGTAGTCGGACAGGCGGGGGTTCGGCAACAGGCGGGTAGTCGGACAGGCGAGGGTTCGGCAGGAGAGTAGTCGGACAGGCGAGGGTTCGGCAGGAGGGTAGTCGGACAGGCGAGGGTTCGGCAGGAGGGTAGTCGGACAGGCGAGGGTTCGGCAGGAGGGTAGTCGGACGGGCGAGGGTTCGGCAGGAGGGTAGTCGGACAGGCGAGGGTTCGGCAGGAGGGTAGTCGGACAGGCGAGGGTTCGGCAGGAGGGTAGTCGGACAGGCGAGGGTTCGGCAGGAGGGTAGTCGGACAGGCGAGGGTTCGGCAGGAGGGTAGTCGGATAGGCGAGGGTTCGGCAGGAGGGTAGTCGGATAGGCGAGGGTTCGGCAGGAAACGGAGTACTAGGAAAACACAATGACTCAAGGAGGGACCAGGGACGAAGTACTTAGTTCTTCCAGGTCTACCCCCTCTTTTGAATTGGCCTAATATAGGTTATATAGGTAAGGTTATCTGATCTTTTGTCGGTCAAGCAACAATGTTTTTTTATTTCCGACTTAAAGACGAATTTAAACATTGCAAGAAGAACGGTTGTTCTGGTGTTTCTTTGTCTGTTTGCGCCCGCAGTATGATTGGGGGAAATGGGCCTATTTGTAAACCGTTGTTGTAAAATAAAAAATAACTTTTTTTGAAAAAAAAAAACGGACTTCCAAAATTATTTAGCGGGCCAAGAAATATTGCTGGCGGGCCAGTTTTGGCCCACGGGCCGCCTGTTGCCGACCCCTGGACTAGAGCCTCCAAATTTAGGCCTCTATTAATGTTGTGTTTTTTTAGCTTCTGATTACCTCTGAACTACCCATTTGAATCACTTCTGATTGGGCTAGAGCCACCAGATTGATAATCGTATATGTCCTTTAAGGACATATAAGAGCTTTATATGTTCTTTCATATAACAGTGACGCCAGGTCCCTAGCTCACTCCCAAGTGTACTTCACCTTAAAGGGGTAGTTCGTAATTTTGGACATAGGACCTCATTTCCAAGTCAACCAGTGTGTTATTTGTCAATGGAGACGTTTTCAACAAATTTCATGCAGTCCTTCTAGTTGTACAGTTTGCTGGTGCTAAGCTAGCGCAAGTCAACGGTAACGACTAGCCTGCCAATAAAAACAGTCTTGCCCACTCCACAGTACACCCAAGGCAAATCAATTATAACGCCAGACTATCGATGTAAATGTCTGTTGATAGAATAATGTTAGAAATAAAACCAACCTCGCATTGCATGAATCATCGCAGTTTGAGGGACTAGTTTCTCAGCAGCAGCGGAATTTGAAACGATATGTACAACCAGTAGCTGCTCTGCTCTAACCTCTCTACTCATATTGGGCCTCATTCACCAATATCTTCTTATGAATCTTCTTAGATTCCTTCTTAAGTCCTTCTTAAGAAGATATCTAAGAAGACCCTACGTCAGATTCATCAACGTGTTCTTAAGCCGCTGAATTGTTCGCAGCTGTGTTCTTAGATTGATGAATGCCATCTCCTCGTGAATTGAGCGCGCCTGCCAGGTGAGTCTAATTAACATAGGATTAGCATAGGTAACCGCCCATTAATGCCCATAAAAGGGCCCATAAAAGGGACTGCAGGGCCATGTGCAGGGCCTCTGAAAAAAGATCTACGTGGTCCTGAAAGATTGGTTCCCTCCGTAGGGCATCCCCAATCTCCTGTAGCAGCAATATATATGCCATTGTTTTGTAGGCCGTGGATGGAGAAATGCCACCTATAAATAGGGTGGGATCACTAATTGACGGCATGGTTTCCAATGTACTTGATTCATGTTAAAGTGTTGGCACATTTAATGTAATTAAAAATGAAAAAAAATGACATAAATAAATAAATACATAAATATGACAGAAATTTCACTGTAATGTATTTTATTGAACTTAAAAAAAAAGACAACACAACCATGCCAACATATTGGCGCTGAAATGTGCTTAAGAGTACTCCTGAGTGTTCGTAGGATTTGTTCTTACCTAAGAAAAATCCTGCATAAGAAAAAAATTCATGAATGCCACAATCTTCGTAAAATCTTCGTAAGTAGGACTTAAGAACACATTTGTTCTTAAGAATGGTTCGTGAATGAGGCCCATTGTTTTTATATGTTTTGTTTCTTGTATGTTCTGCACAGACCAGGAAGTGAACCTGTCAGACGGAGGTCCAGAGATAAACATGGTGATGCATGATGTTGGCGACAACAAAGTTTGCGTGGGTGTCGTGCAGCACGGACGAGACCAACTGAAGAAACCGCGTAGGAAAGACACACCAGTCCTCAACGCCCCTCCACATATACCCGGTGAGAGGGACAAACACTTGACACACTGTGACATGATCAAAACACACACTTACACAAACTAACATTAGGCTACATGATGGGTCCCTCTTTTTAAGAAGGGGGACCGGAGGGTGTGTTCCAACTATAGGGGGATCACACTCCTCAGCCTCCCTGGTAAGGTCTATTCAGGGGTGCTGGAGAGGAGGGTCCGTCGGATAGTCGAACCTCGGATCCAGGAGGAGCAATGTGGTTTTCGTCCAGGCCGTGGAACAGTGGACCAGCTCTACACCCTCTGCAGGATCCTTGAGGGTGCATGGGAGTTTGCCCAACCAGTCCACATGTGCTTTGTGGACTTGGAGAAGGCATTCGACCGTGTCCCTCGGGGAGTCCTGTGGGGGGTTCTCCGGGAGTATGGGGTATCGGACCCCCTAATACGGGCTGTCCGTTCCCTGTATGACCGGTGTCAGAGCTTGGTCCGCATTGCCGGTAATAAGTCGGACTTGTTTCCAGTGAGGGTTGGACTCCGCCAGGGCTGCCCTTTGTCACCGATTCTGTTCATAATTTTTATGGACAGGATTTCTAGGCACAGCCTAGTTGAGGGGGTCCGGTTTGGTGACCTCAGGATTGGGTCTCTGCTTTTTGCGGATGATGTGGTCCTGATGGCTTCATCAGACCGTGACCTCCAACTCTCGCTGGACAGGTTCGCAGCCGAGTGTGAAGCGGTCGGGATGAGAATCAGCACCTCCAAGTCCGAGTCCATGGTCCTCAACCGGAAAAGGGTGGAGTGCACCCTCCGGGTCGGGGATGAGATCCTGCCCCAAGTGGAGGAGTTCAAGTACCTCGGGGTCTTGTTCACGAGTGAGGGGAGGATGGAGCGGGAGATCGACAGGCGGATCGGTGCGGCGTCTGCAGTAATGCGGACTCTGCACGGATCCGTCGTGGTGAAGAGGGAGCTGAGCCGAAAGGCAAAGCTCTCGATTTACCAGTCGATCTACGTTCCTGCCCTCACCTATGGTCATGAGCTTTGGGTAATGACCGAAAGAACGAGATCGCGAGTACAAGCGGCCGAAATGAGCTTCCTCCGCAGGGTGGCTGGGCTCTCCCTTAGAGATAGGGTGAGAAGCTCGGTCATCCGGGAGGAGCTCGGAGTAGACCCGCTACTCCTCCGCGTTGAGAGGAGCCAGATGAGGTGGCTCGGGCATCTAGTTAGGATGCCTCCCGGACGCCTCCCTGGTGAGGTGTTCAGGGCACGTCCCACTGGTAGGAGACCCCGGGGAAGACCCAGGACACGCTGGAGAGACTATGTCTCTCGGCTGGCCTGGGAACGCCTCGGGATCCCCCAGGAAGAGCTGGCCGAAGTAGCTGGGGAAAGGGAAGTCTGGGCTTCCCTGCTTAGGCTGCTGCCCCCGCGACCCGACCCCGGATAAGCGGAAGAAAATGGATGGATGGATGGATGAAAAACTATAACACACAGTGGGAACACAGGACTGTTTTTGCAATCTGTAAAAAGAATAAATGAAGTTTTATAACTAGGTTCAGGAACAAAGACCACGCCCCGAACTCATCTCATTTCCGCTCAAAAACATATTTAAGAACACCTTTTCCGTTCACTCCCTCCTTGACTAATTGTCTACATCGTCGGAACCGAAAGACATCGTCAGAACCGAAATTCGAAAACAATACCTAAAATCATGGAGAACGAAATAATACTCAACCCGTCAGACAGCAAACTGTTTGACGACATCCCCGAGTCCTCTCCTTCACCTGTCATCCCTCCTCGTCAGCCAGCCCGAACCCGCTCAACCATCCACGCTGTCAGGCGCTCCCAGCCTCCGTCCACCGGCGGCTCCAACACCATCGGGCCTTCTCCCCCCCACAGCTCCAGGGGAAGATCTCGTGCCCGGCTTCCAACCGATACTCCTTCCTCCAGCCGCTCCGGGCGAAGCCTCCGCGACCCGGCCCCACCTCGCCGTTTCGCCGATCGTCCCTCGGCTCCAAATCGGAGTGGACGGTCGTTCGCCTGAAGCGCGCCCTCACTCAGCGGAACATAACTTTCCACTCCACCGACAATAAGGCAAAACTGTTTCAACTCCTTACCGACTCCCAGCAGAGCAGCACCCCGCATCGCACAACTCCACGGCCACTTCCGGGTTCACAGCGTCGCGCCCGCAGCAGCGCCAATGACGTCATCACACACCCACCCCAGCCTCCCTCACCAGCCCTCCCAGAGGGCCAGGTCGTATTGAACACAGTTCCTGCATATCTTGCTCCTAACACATTTTCTTCCTTACCCCACACTTCCCAAACAACCCAAGCACACGCATCCCTTCATCCCAGCATCCTTTCTTCTTCTCTAATTCCTAACTTCCCTGTCCCTCCTGCTTTGGCTATAATTCCTACACCGATTGCCTCAGCCGCACAGAGTGTGCCCACCACAACGGCCCACGGCAACATCGTCAGCCAAAACCAATACTTTCCTCCCGTCTCCTATCCTAGCATCCCTTATTCTTCTCTCATTCCTAACTTCCCTGTCCCACCTCATCCGGCTACCATCACCCCCCCCATTCCAACTTCAACTGCCTCAGCCGCACAGAGCGCGCCCACTACAACGGTCCTCGGCTACACTACCAGCCAAAACCCTCACTTTCCTCCTGTCTCTTCTTTTTCCCCTCCCCTCCCCCAACCCTACCCCTACCCTCCCCATCACCCATATGTAACTTGTGTTCATTGTCCTCCAACTAACGCACCTGCTTTTTCCACAGCCCCCCCCCCCCCCCCGTAGCCGGATCCTGGATTTTCCCCACCTATCCCCCTACACATAATAACTTCACTCTAGCCACAGCATTGCCTCCAGTACGCCCAGTCGTTTCCTCTCGTCCATCTCCAGTGTCAGCCACTCTCCGACAACAGATTCTTGCTGGTAACTACGTTGATCTCGCCCATTTAATACATCCGTCCACTTGCAACCCTCATATCCCCAGAGAACTACAAACGGCACTCGGTCCAATTGAACTCAAGCAACCCCTGTCTACCCGCTTCAAAGAACTCACAGCAGTAGAGTTCACCCTCTCATTCTCCTTGTACTGTGACATCATTTGCTCATCTTTCCCCGACCGCAGGCAAGAGCTGGATGACTACGTGTCTCTGGTCCTCGACCTGGCCTTGCGGTTTGGAGGTAACGGATTTTACAACTACCACATTCTCTTCGCTTCCCAAGCTGCTGGTCGCCTTCAGCAGTTCAACCAAGGAACTTACTGGGGCACGCTGGACACAGAGCTCTATTGCTGTGTCTTTTCAGCCCGCGCTTCGCTTAATTTGCGACCAGTGCGGCGCCCCATCACATCCTACCACAACTTGCACCCTCACCGCTTCTTTGCCCCGAACCTCATACCAAACTAACCACAACCCTGCCGTTTTCCACAGCATGCCACCAACAGCCCCTCCTCCAACCATCACCACGAAACCAGTCAACATTCAACCAATCGCCCTCGGCCCTCTTCCTAAAGGTGTCGACAAAAGAGGCAGACCAGTCCTATATCAGGGTGGGAGGATGGTCTGCAATAATTTCAACGACCTTGGTTGCAAAGTTTCAAGCTGTCGTTTCCTCCATACCTGCTCTTTCTGCGGCGGAGCCCACGCCAGATCCACCTGTCCGCATAATCCCACCAAACACGGCCTGTGTAAGTATCTGAACACACCCATCAACATCAACGCTCTCACTGCTGCTTTAAAAAATCACCCTGAAGTTTGTTAATTATCTAATCCAAGGATTAAAAAACGGATTTCACCCAGGTTTACAAGTCATACCAGATTCCTCTCACACATGCCACAACTTGCAGTCTGCCACCTCCCAGCCCGACATAGTCGACAAACTCTTGGACCAAGAAATTAAAGATAAATTCATGATCGGTCCATTCTCCAATCCACCGTTCAGTCCATTTAGAATCAGCCCAATCGGAGTCGCCACCAGGAAATATTCAGGGAAAAAGAGACTCATCATAGACCTCTCACCCCCCCACAGCTCCCCAGTCCCAAGCATCAACAGCTTAATCCCTAGTCCAGACTTTTCCATGCACTATGCAACAATAGATCACGCCATCTCCCTCATCAGTACAGCCGGCCAAGGAGCATGGTTGGCCAAAGCGGACATCACCAGCGCATTTAAAGTCCTTCCCATCCGCCCAGACTTCTGGCATCTCTGTGGCGTTCACTGGAAGGGCGCATACTACTTCTCCGTGCGCCTCACCTTTGGTTGCAAAAGCAGCCCAAAAATATTTGATACATTATCCGAAGCACTCTGCTGGATCTTGTTGAATGAATACAGACTTCCCTACATCGTTCACCTCCTAGACGACTTCCTTACAGTCACGCCATTCTTTTCTCCCCCGTCACAAGGTTTCTGTACCCTGATCTCCGCTTTCAACGAGCTCGGAGTCCCTCTCTCCCCGGAGAAAACTGAGGGCCCCAGCACAGCCCTGGAATTCCTCGGCATTACACTCAACTCCGTTTCACTCCAAGCATCCCTGCCCACCGACAAAGTACACCGGATTTCTTTAATCATTTCAAATTTCCTCCTGGCTCACAAATGCACCAAACGTCAACTTCTCTCGCTGCTTGGCCACCTCAATTACGCAATCCGCATCATCCCTCAAGGCCGATCCTTTTTGTCACACCTACTTTCCATAGCCTCCTCCATCCCATCTCTCCATGACAACGTCACACTAGATAATGCATGCAAAACGGAGCTCAAACTATGGCACCAGTTCCTCTCATCTTGGAACGGCATCTCGTTCTTTTATGACACACATCACTTCGCCAGAAGACATCCAGCTATCCACCGACGCAGCTCCTTCCGTCGGCTTCGGCGGCTACTTTAGCGGCAAATGGTTTTCAGCCAAAAGGCCGCCCGAGTTCTCATCGCTCTCCCTCTCCTCCGCCATCTACGAAATGTATCCAGTCATCATTGCAGCTATTTTTTGGGGCCACAAATGGTCAAAGAAAATCATCACCATCCACTCCGACAACAGCGCCGTCATAGACATCATTAACAAGGGCCGTTCTCACTGCCTAGACATCATGCAGTTCGTCAGGAAGCTCACCCTAGTTTCAGCACAACACCAATTCATCATCCGAGCAGCTCACATCCCCGGCCAAAAAAACACAATCGCTGACGCACTCTCTCGCTTTTCATTACAGAAATTCAGCCTCCGACGCTCTCCCGACTCCAGTCCCACCGTTTTCAGCCACCATCTTCAAATGGCTCCAGAGCTGCAAAACCTGGTTTCCATTTCCCAAGATGCCATTCTAAACAGCGTCGCTCCCCGTACACTTTCAGCATACATGACCGGATGGAATTTCTTTAAAACCTTCCATGCCTCCCATAATCTTTTGTTCCCTTCGCTCGACGTCTTGACACTGTCTAGCTTCATCTCATTCGCCCATTCTATCCTGAAGATCAAATCCACTACCATAAGCGGCATCAACTTTTTCACCAAACTATCTGCTGGGGGACCATGCCAAGCCACTTCCCATTCTCACATCACCATGTTAATCAAAGGTCTCCGCAAGACAGAAGTTCGTACTTTCGCTCGAAGTTCGCTCGCCCTAACCTCAGATCTCCTCATCCGATGCATCAGAACCCTCCGCTCAGGCTATTCATCCCCGTATGTCGACAAGGTCCTAGAATCCATGTTCCTACTAGCCTTCTTCGGCTTTCTACGCTGCTCCGAATTCACAGCTTCTACCTCCAAATACAATCCATCTTGCCACGCATCCATTTCCGACATTTCCATTCAGTCCACCGACACATTTACCACCTTAAATGCAGCAAGACCAACCAGTCCGGTCTACCTCAACCCATCTACCTCTTCCGCCTAGACTCGTACATTAGTCCCTTTGAACCTATACAATAATACACCAACTCTAGGCTAGCCAGCAGAGCTTACCCCCAGGACCCTCTGTTCGTCACAGAAACAGGATAAGTAGCCACACGTCACTGGTTCCACCGTCACTTCCGCCAAATCCTGTCTCAATCAGGAATATCCCCAGAACAGTACTCGGGGCACTCCTTCCGCATTGGAGCCGCCTCCTCCGCTTCCAAGCAGGGGATCCCCGATAATACCATCAAAATCCTTGGCCCGATGGTCTTCTCCTGCTTATCTCACATACATTGGAAATGACATAAACGACATCAAAAATGCTCACGCGCCTGTCTCGCTGAAGTTTCTTTGGGGGCTCTTCGAAGAGATAAGAGATGGTTCCCCCACTCAGCGTCTCAAAATCCACTCTGTTCCTCCTGATCATCCTGCCGAACTCCACATTCCATCCACCCACCCGACCAGCTTTTCTCCCTTTCTATCAACCCTCACCCATCCTTCCTATACCTCCTCAACCCTCAACCCTCGACCCTTTCCCCCATCCCTCGACCCCTACCCCATCATCCCTTCATCCTTCCATCCCCTCCATCCCTCGACCATTTCCCCCCCAGTATTCCATATATGTTCATAACATGTAAATAAACTTTTTCTTATTCCATACAGCCATTGGCGTGGCCTTTGTTAGTGAATTGATGATATAGTCCTACATCATCAATATTTGTTTATTTTATTGCATTCTGTCATCATAGAAATCTAATCAAACTTTAACTATGGAAGGCTTTTTGTGCAAAACAACAATACAAAGTGCTCAGCAAATAAAACCACCCAACAAAAACATGTCCATTGCCCGCCTCCTTCATTCAAACAGGCCCTCAAAACCCACCTTTTCAATTAGGCGATCATCAGTTAGCTTCCTCAATTAATTACTCAAACTAAATAATAAAGAATACATTTCCAAAGACCAATCTGAAAATGACAGTACACCACCTTAGAGTGTCATTGAGAAACGTCCTGTTTCCACAATTTCAGTTCAGAATAAGAGCAGACAACCTCAGAGTCTCAGTAGTATCATATCAGGTGGTCTGCTATCGTTCCGAAGTGAAATTGGTCTGTGGAAACAGGACGTTTCCTTTTAATATCAATCTGAATTTAGAGGGTACACAGCTTATACAGTATATTACATTTTAGAGGGCTTTAATTTTGAAATTCCACATCCGAATGTCCTGATACTGTCTGAAGCCGCGTTTCCACCCAAAGTACCTGGAACTTTTAGTCCCAGGAACTACTTTTCAATAAACCAATAAAAACCAGCGGAGATTAGGCTGTATTGTAGTGCACAGCACACGCCACCAGAGGTCAATCTATCGGTGGAACAGGCAGCTGAGCTAAAGATGGTGACTGCCAGTTGTGGGGATAGCATACTAGTAAAAAATAAAAATGCTTCTGCCCCCGTTTGTGAGTATTTTGGGTTTAGTACCGATAATAAAGGTGAGACAAAGGGCTGAGCCCGAATATTCTGATATTTGTTCATTATTTGTTCTAATCTCAATTCAGGATTCGAATGCTTTGTTTATTTTTTATGAAAAAGACGGCTCCGTCCAGTGTTGGTAATAATAGAGTGGTGCAGGAATGAGTCCTAAAACCCGGAAATACCCGTTAGCATTTTGGCACTTCCGGTTCTCTCGTCTCGAAGTCAATGGGTTTTTTTAATGGGTTTTTGGTTTCGATGCCTGAAATAAGGTCTGTGGTTAACACAAGCTTAAGAGATGGCCACGTTTGGTCTACGACATAAAATACGTCAGTAAATACCCCACTTGTGCATTTACGCTTCAAAAATCATAAAAGTAGTGGTCATTGGTGACGATTATCTTACTTAACAAAATGTGTTAGTATCATAGGCTTTTGTTTGCCACAGAGCTTATTTTCTGCAGTAATCCCAAATCCAATGGAAAAAACCCATTCGCTTTTTGTCGAGGGAACCCAGGGCGGCACTCGCTTCCGAGTTGGCCTACAAAAATACGTCATCCCTGCACCACTCTATTAAGCAATATTACACGAGAGGTGATGCTTCAGTGATGCTTATGGAACTCGGCACAAGCGCCTCGGTCCTGACCGCATCACTGTCGTGCCAATAATGACGGTAAAGTCCTTGAGTAGACGCTAGTAGACGCTTCGCTCTTCGCTCTCCGCTCTTACTTTCTTAGTTTTCTTTTTTTCCCCATTGTAATCCTGTCTTTTTGCTACAAAATGTATGGAAAGCGGGTCCTGGATACTTCTAAATCACTGGGAGCTTAATTTATGAAAGTATCTGAAGGCTACCACTATTATTTAAACCCTTTTTACTTCGTGAGTGTGGCCTATCAGCAGCATAAGCCTGCACTGTACTGGGTTTGTGGAGCTCAGCTAAGCTAAGCTAATTAGCAACAAGATGCCTCCCTTTTCCACGGATGACTACTACAAACTTCTCCAGAAGATAGCAGTACTGGAGACGAAAATTCTGCGACTCGAAGTCAACGTGGAGGTAAATGGTCAATATGGGAATGAAACCACTCTACCGATGACCCAAATCAGTGGAAAGGAGCAGGCTAACAGACAAATGCTTTGTGCAAAGCCAAAGCATAATTCATGGAAAGATAAGTCGCTTCCCTCTAGGGGTGCAACGGATCACAACACTCACGGGTCGGATCGTGTCACGGTTTTTTGAGTCACGGGTCACGGGTTGGGTCATTAAAAAAAAAGAAAATTATAACAAGACAAATGTGACTTAGCTTTCAATTGCTTTTTGGTTTTATTTTTAACATTCAACAGTGAATAACAGGCGTAACATGTGTAAAAACAAAATAATAATCCTGCTTCCTAAGCATAGTAAAATATAAAATAATAATAACTTAACTCAACTTAACAACTTAACTCAAGACGTCCAGGCATCCAATTTTATAAAGAAAATCTTAAAATATTTTAAAACAAAATAAAGTGCAAACTGAGGTAGTATAATTCCTTCTTAGAACATGGATTGGATTCTAAATAAAATAAGCCTTTATTCTCCACAACGGAGTATGGCCTCATGTCTGCCGCTATAATCACCCCAATCGATTTGGTGATGGCTATTGCCCGGTCGGAGCCTGCAGGAAAGCACTGCTTAAATGCATCGGGGAGAAGCAGTTGCAGCGCGTCTTTTTTTTAAACTCCCGACTCGCCAGGATGATGTCGCTTCACGTGGCTGGCCATGCTCGAGGTGTTGCCATGTTCGTAGGCCATTCTGGTGCCACAGTGCCGAAACACCGTGGCCGTTTTGTCCACCAACCTTTTCCTGTTTTCATGGTGCACAGGGAAGCCAAAGTGCTCCCATACAGCGGATTTAAAGGAGGCAGGAGGCTTCTCCAACTCCGCTCCACCGCTCGCCATGCTTCCACGCTAAATGTTCAGTAGCCTAATTAATTAAGCATGTGCCAATCACGTGAACGGGCAACTATTATTTGTCAGCTGATCCGCGGATCACGTCCGTCCCGACCCGTGAGGGTTGATCCGTACGGATCACGGGTAATCCGTGACCCGTTGCACCACTACTTCCCTCAGATATGGGAAGACGGTTAACAGGCAGAACCCAGCACCTGGAGACTCGTGATGATACTGAGTGGCCTGCACTGCCGTCACACAGGAGGGTCTCTTCAACCCCAGTACCAAGGAGAAAACAGCCGTGGAATGTGGCTAAAACAAAAAGTAAGAGCAAACCGACCAAAGACACAGGGATTCTACTAGAGAACAGATTTGCTCCACTTTTACAAGACCCTGACTCCCCAAAAGAAAGGTCATCTTCCAGCACCGGAGAAAGGTATGAGGCTAAATCATATACTAAAAGGCTGCAGAAAGAGCTAACCACTGGGCCTCAAACGCTGATAGTGGGTGACGGAGCTGTGAATAAGACAAAACACTTTCTCAGCAAAAACACCAAAGTACTTTGTTTTACCAATGATATGGTGTCCGATATCTCAGAGTAGTGGTGGGCGGATCGATCCAAATATCGATAGTATCGATACCAAGTCGGTATCGGTATCGGATCGATACTAGCCTGTTGGGATCGATTCTTTACTTTAAGTTCTGCTCTTGTTTGCAATGTTGCGGTTTCGGCAAAGAGGAAACAGCCAGGTCACCGGACTCGCCGCTCCTGTGCAGGGCCGGATTAGCCAATAGAGGGGGCCCACCTGGCAGATCTTTTTTTTGTTTTTTTCACACACCCCCCCGTGTCGGTGGCTGGTCCGGGCTGTATTGCGATGACGCACCCCCCCCCCCCCGCCCCCGCGTCGGTCGCCGGTCCGGGCTGTATCGCGAGCGCGCCCCCCCCCCCCCGCGTCGGTCGCCGGTCCGGGCTGTATTGCGATCGCACACCCCCCCCGCCCCCGTTGGGCCTCTGGAGAAAAGTATCGGTATCGGTATCGATATCGGCGATACTGGCCCGTTATTTACTTGGTATCGGATCGATACCAAAATATGCAGTATCGCACACCACTATCTCAGAGAAAATACTGGAAATCACTGCTGAGCATCCGACAGTGAAATCTCTCGTCATTCACACAGGAGCACTTGATGTTGTCAAGCAACAATCAGAGGTATTGAAACAGGATTTTAATGATCTGCTGAACAAAGTTTGATGTCTGAATACTGAGGTGTTTATCAGTGGACCTCTACCAACAGTTCGGTGAGGAGACGAGAGATTCAGCAGGCTGTTGATGCTAAACAGATGGCTCAAAGATACGTGTGCTGCTCAATCAGTGAATTTTATTGACAATTTCAACATTTTTTGGGAACGCAGACACCTCTTTGAGGCAGATGGATTTTGTCTTAACAAGTCAGGAGTACAGCTGTTAAGCTACAACATTTTTGATTTTTTGCGTCAGTCACCAGCAGCCCCTGCCAAGGACGAGGTGAGACAATCCAAAACAACAGATAAGACAGCCTTCTGGAGAAAAATTGCTAGCGCCTGAGATAAGGAGTGACCATGAATGACAGCACACCGAGAGAGAGGCTTTAACGTCATCATCCTTACCCCAACACAAGGAGTTTCCCCCAGCCCCAACAGCCCAACATGAGGAGTCTCCCCCAGCCCAACCAGGAGACTCCCAACTTTCACCCACCGGGACCCCATCCAGCCTTTCATTCTCTCTCGCAGTCTGGATTCCCCATTCCCCCATTTTCTGGATTTCCAACTCACACCACGCCCAAATCCAATTTTTTCTCCCCTAAATCCCCCTCCTCATCCTGCCCCTCCCATTCCACCACGCTGGAAAACACCATCACCCAAATGTCACAGAGCCCCCCCACCTCCTCTGACTCAGATAATCTGTGAGTCGGACTGATATGTGCTGGGTCCAGGCTGCAATACTGATACCAATAATGTTCTCCCCCAAGAAAAGTCAGGGCCCTATGGAGTTCAGATAGCCTTCTCAATCCCTGTGATGACAGGTAACAGAAGAATGGTTAAACTGGTGAGAAATAAAAAGGGTAAATCTGCCAATTTATTAAGTATAGCATGTCAACCTCGAAATATACCAGTGTCTCCTGCTATCTCCACAAGATTAGCTCTACTCAATATCAGATCACTAGTCAACAAATCACTGTTAGTTAATGATGTCATTATGACCTATGATCTAGATTTTTTACTTCTTAGTGAAACATGGCTGACTGAATGTAGCTGTTGTGCTATTCTCAATGAGGCAGCACCAACAAATTTCAGTTTTATGAACAAGTGTCGAACTGGTAAGAAAGGCGGGGGAGTTGCTGCCATCTTTAAATCTGTATTTCAGTGCAAGGAAATTACATTAGGTGATTTTAGCTCTTTTGAATATCTCTGTTTTTTACTAAAAGGTGATCCAAAAGTTCTATTTTTAATCATTTATAGACCTCCAAGATACTCAGGAAAATTCATTGATGAGTTTGCTGAACTGCTGTCAGTTATCTGTACTGATTACAACTTTTTTTATCATAACAGGGGATTTTAATATTCACGTAGACAATAACATGGACAGAAATGCCAAAGAACTCTCTGCTCTACTTGACACTTTTGGCCTCTTGCAACATGTGAAAGGGCCCACACACACTCGAGGCCACACTCTGGATCTGGTTATCTCTAAAGGTGTTAACATTTCTTCTGTTGATGTTAAGGACTTGGCTCTTTCTGATCATTTCTGTGTGTTCTTTGACTTACAGATCACTCCAAATGTTCAGTTAACATCTGTGTCTGTTAAGAGAAGGTACATAAATGAGAATACCAGTGCAAAGTTTATGGAGGCTATAGCTATGTCACCAACTGTGAGTGCAGAGTCAGTTGATGAACTCCTAGATACATTTAACTGGAAAATCTCACATGTCATGGATGCTGTTGCACCTATTAAAACTAAGACGACCTTGATCAGAAAGAAAACACCATGGAGGAACACTATGATGGTAAAGGCTTTAAAAACAGAATGCAGGAAAGCAGAGTGTAAGTGGAGAAAAACTAAACTTCAAATTCACCATGACCTCTACAAAATAAGTCTTTGTAATTTTAACTATGAGTTACTCAAGGCTAGACAGCGACACTTTTCTGAAATAATTATTAAGAACAATAACAACACTCGCACTCTATTTGCTATGGTTGATAAGCTGACAAACCCCCCTAAACAGATAGCTCCAGAACTCCTTTCCACAGCAAAATGCACTGAATTTGCTTGCTTTTTCAGTGAAAAAATCCAGTCCATAAGGTTAAACATTAACACAAATCAACAAAACAATAAAATAACGCAATCCCTAAGACCTCCCAGGAATAACTCAACTGCGATGTCAGAATTTAATACAGTTGACCAAAAAACCATAGAGGAAACAGTTCAGCATCTAAAACCATCAACATGCTGTCTTGACACAATGCCATCAGACTTTTTAAAAACTATTGTGAACTCTGTCCAAATAGATTTGCAACAAATACTAAATAGCTCACTTCAATTGGGCACGTTTCCTAAATCCCTAAAAGTAGCTGCCATTAAGCCACTCATAAAAAAGAGAACGCTGGATGCTTCCATGTTAACCAGCTACAGACCTATCTCAAATCTTCCTTTTATAGCCAAGATCGTTGAGAAAGTGGTTTTTAATCAACTCAGCAATTTCTTGAATTCCAGTGGCCTTTTTGACAAATTTCAATCAGGCTTCCGACCTCACCACAGTACAGAAACAGCTCTTATTAGAGTGTTAAATGATATTAGGTTAAACACTGACTCAGGCAAGGTGTCAGTTCTGGTCCTGTTGGATCTCAGTGCTGCATTTGACACTGTGGATCACAGTATATTGTTGAACAGGTTGGAAACTTGGGCAGGACTCAGCGGAACAGTCCTAGAATGGTTCAGGTCCTACTTGGAAGAGCGGAGTTATTTTGTGACCATTGGAAGTTATGAATCCAATCGAATGGCTATGACATGTGGAGTTCCTCAGGGGTCAGTTCTTGGACCCCTTCTGTTCAGTCTATACATGCTGCCTTTGGGTCAAGTTCTGCAGAACTCTAATGTAGACTATCACAGTTATGCAGATGACACGCAGATATACATAGCACTGTCCTCAGATGACTACAGTCCAATACAGTCATTGTGTCACTGTTTAGAGCAAGTAACAAATTGGATGAACCAAAATGTCCTTCAATTAATTCAGGACAAAACTGAGGTAATTGTTTTTGGCAATAAAGAGAAGAGGATTGATGTCAGTAAACATCTCAAGTCACTCTCTCTAAAAACTAGGGACCAAGTCAGAAACCTTGGCGTGCTGATAGACTCAGATTTGACCTTCAGCAGTCATATCAAATCCATCACCAAAACAGCCTTCTATCAGCTTAAGAACATATCAAGAGTGAAGGGTTTTATGTCTCAAACAGACCAGGAGAAGTTGATTCATGCTTTCATCTCCAGTAGACTCGACTACTGTAATGGTCTTCTGACTGGACTCCCACAAAAAAGCATTAAACAGCTGCAGCTCATTCAGAATGCTGCAGCTCGAGTTTTAACCAGAACAAAGAGATCAGAGCACATTACTCCAGTTCTAAAGTCTTTACACTGGCTCCCAGTCAGCTATAGAATAGATTTTAAAGTTATGCTACTGCTCTACAAATCACTGAATGGTTTAGGTCCAGAATACATGAATGACATCTTAATACAAACCCAGTAGGGCTCTGAGATCTACTGACTCAGGTCAGATAGTGGAGCCCAGAGTTCAAACTAAACATGGTGAAGCAGCTTCTAGCTGTTATGCTGCACAAAACTGGAACAAACTACCAGCGGAACTGAAATTAGCCCCGACTGTGAACATTTTTAAATCCAGGTTAAAAACACTCCTCTTCTCCTGTGCTTATGATTGAGCTTGTTCTGCTCTATTATAGTATTTTATTTCTTTCTCTTTCTATTATGTCCTTTTAAATCATTATTTTATGCTTCTGTAGTTGTTTTTATTTATTTATTTATTTATATTATTTTTATTTCAATTCTTACTGTTTTATGTAAAGCGCATTGAGTTGCCATTGTGTATGAAATGCACTATATAAATAAAGCTGCCTTGCCTTGCCTAAAGCACACCCTCAAGTGCATTGCGATTTTACAGTTTTTCAGTTACCAACAAAATAAAATATATTCAAAATGTATTCATATTGTGGGGCAATTCACTCTCAAAATAAAAAAAATGTTTTGCTAGTATTATCTCTATTATCTATTATGTTTCCATGGAAATACATGGGGTTTGACTAATACCTGGAAAACAATCAGACACACCCGTAGACTCCTATGTAATGAAACCTAGTTTACTACTCCAGCAAGTAACCTAGCAACAGATAAGCTTTCTAGTCCCTGTTGAGTTGATTTGATTGTGTTGATTATATCTATCGAGGGTGTGCTTTACCATCATTATTGGCACTTCAGTGATGCTTAAGGAACTCAGTGCAAGCGCCTCGGTCTTGACTTAAAGGACAATTCTGGCGCAAAATGAGACCATATGATCATAACACATGTCCACCGAGTTGGACCGTTCTCTGGGATCAGTTTTCATTCTAGTCGAATGGAACCAAAGTTCTCGAAAACCGCTAATTAGTGTATAACGCTAGCTGTGGGGGCAGGATATTCATGTAAAATAAATCGCAATTCTAATACCACTAACAAGGCTCAAAATCTTGGAAAACAGTCACGACCAGTCGAGCGATGCCGTGCAACGTAATGAGCCAAAAGAGGCATACACATGAGATGTCAATGAATCAGAAGGTGTGCAATCTAGTAAAAGGTGTGCGAAGTGCATACAGAAGAGAAGAAAATGGTTTGTGTTTGTGCTTTTCCCGGCTGTGTTCGTCGCTCGACTGGTCGTGACTGTTTTCCAAAGATGGAGCCCGCTTGTTTTTGTGAAGGTACTGGCTTACTAAACTTCCTTTTTAATAAACTGTTATACGTTAAACGCTAATTAGCGGTTTTCGAGAACTTTGGTTACATTCGACTAGAATGAAAACTGATCCCAGAGAACATGTGTTATGATCCTATGGTCTCATTTTGCGCCGGAATTGTCCTTTAAGAAAACTTCTGGACCGAGGCGAAAACTAAGTCCGCCATATAAATCAACATTAACAACAAAATGATCTGGTTTGTATCAATATACTGTTTTGCTTTAGCTCTACTCCTATAGTGGCAGTTACAATGATGTCATGGAAATATGTATAGTTCTAATTAATGGCGGAGTAATATTTATAGTGATGAGGCAGCACGGCCTAGGTGTGCTGTCATGCTGATTTGGTCATGGCCTAAATGTCTAGTTGACCAATCAAATTGCTTGGTCGGAACTGCCTGTTGTATAATTAAGCAATATCACACGAGAGGGAGTGCTGTTACACTGAATATCAGCATGGCTGTGATTCGGTCGTAGGTACGAGACCGCAGGCCGAGTGCTGAAGATAATTCCGTAAGCATCACTGAAGTGCCAATAATGATGGTAAAGAGAAATTGAGAGAATCTCCGCTCCCCCGTGCGTGGTTTAGCACCTTCAGTGGACACGCCCCCAGTGTCTCAGAGCATAAAATAATGATTATTCACGATTTTAAAATCTAATTTTATATACTTGGCAACTTTTTTAATTATTCAAATTTGGCTGGGTGGTTAATAACACATTCTATGTTGTGACAAACTCAAAACACATTTACATTTACACTTTTGCTTTACATGAACTTTAATTTAGACCCTGGTCCCTGCAGTAGAAACACATCAAGGTCCCCCAAAGGTTCCTAGTTACTAGGGGAAGTTCCTGTGGTGGAAATGTGGCTTGAGTGACACTCTGAGGTAGTCTGCTATAATTTCGAAGTGAAATTAGTCTGTGGAAAAAGGAAGTTTCTCAATGACACTCTGAGGTGCTGTCCTGTCATTTTGAAGCAATCTGTGACTATAACATACAACAGTCTCAAACAACATCATACGTCAAACCTCTTTTTTCCATTCCTTTTTTGTAGGTGCAAAATTGATGATGGAAGAGAAGCAGACCATCTACCTGGAGGATGAAGAGAAGGACGGAAAAGATTAGAGAAACATCTGTCTGTTACTTTTTAACCAATGATGTTTTTTGTTTGGTTTCTATTAAATGTAGCTTTCAAACATTTTTAGTAATATATATGTGTCTTTATCAAAGAAAAGTATTTCCATATTCCTTCCTGAATTCCACATTATAACGTTCATGTGTTGCCCATGAACCAGGCATAAAACAATATCTTTGTCACAGGCATGTTTACTTTTTTCATTTTCATGCACTCATCACTGAGAAGCGATCACAGACTTCAGTCAGAGCAGTGTTGTCTGACAATTTCCACACTAACAATTTTATTGTTCATGGTCATATTGACTTTACTATGGCTTGTGTACCTATCATCATGACATGATTAACATCGTAATATGTTGTGGGACAGGAGGGTAAAATACAGGAAATGTTTTTGTAAAATAACAAATGTCTAATGTGAGACTGACTCTGACTTTTAGTCAACTAAAGGTCAGTGTTGGATCTGCTGTGTAATCTCTCAAATTCTAGCCATAGCTATGGACATTCAGTTATTTAATATAACAACCATTACCCCAATCCAAAGCTAACAAGAACATTAAGTGAGCTACCCTTGTAGATAACAATCCACTTTTAAACAACTGACTTAGTTGCCAAATGACAAAAAAAGGGACACCATCAGTTACCACCAACTTTTACGGCTACAGGAAGGAAATCCCCAAGAGAACCACTTATAGTACGACTTATAGTACTGTTGGCAGGTATATACCATCTCTGAAGTATATTGATTATTTACTACTCACCAAGGGTACATTCAGTATTTCAGTTATCAAAGCACTGAAAAGAGAACTTATGAGTAGGAGTGGAGTTGGTAGTATTGGGGTTTTAATTGCAGTTTTCTTCAGACGATGTTTAATTGCATCAAACAATAGGAGAAGCACTCTCCAAAGCTAATTAGTTTACTCAAATATTGCTACTAGGTTGTACTTAAAAAATAACCCAATCAGCAATAGACATAGCTATTGACAGAAATACTGTCAATAGAATGACAGTATTTCCAGCAATGCATGTTTGGGGGTCGAACCATCGCCATATGAACTGCCAGCTGCACCACCTGAATTACTGACAATTGCAATCATCCACTTTTTATTGACAGTATCTTCTTCACACTCTCCCCCTCTCTGTGCCAAGGAGCTGGCTAAACTGTTTACTACAAACACCAGCCTGTCATTGTTGTTATTCTTATTTTCTTATTCTTCTCACCCTGGGGCTGTTAAATAGCGTACACAGCTCATAGGAAGTAAGAGAACGGAAGTTACATTGCGGTAGACTGGGATAACGCTAAAATTCATGACCCTCTCTCAGCCACGTGGACCTTGATTGTTGAGGCGGCATGCACTACCTGTCTCACAAAGTGACTGGAGAGGAAGTTCAGTGTCATCGGTAAGGGGAAGGAATCCCTATAGCTCCACACCACAAGGTGAACATGTTGCTATACAACACCCCAATTGATTGAGCTCTGGCGTTCTGTATGGTCTGAAGAATGGCAGGGGTGAGGGTCTGTCAGGAATGGACCCAGTGGATACACACAGTGGAAGCCAGTCTGGATGAGGCAGGTGCCAAATCCTCCCATGTCCTCCACAAGCAGTGTAGCCCATATAGTATGGGAGGGAAAGCATACAGCAGGCATCTGGAGGAGGAATATCCACTCTGTGGACCGCACTGGCAGTCATTAAGAAATGAGACACAACACCCTCATACCGGCCGTGCATAAACCAATGGGTGATGTTGAAGGGAGAAAAATCTTTGGCCTATACTAAGCTAACAACGGAGCGGACCCTTTAAGGTATCAGATCAAAAATGAGGAGAAAATAAAGAGATATAAACTGAATTAAACTGAGTAAATTTATTCTTAATTAAGCTTAATCAAAGTCAACGAGTAAAAGCATAATAACAAATACAGCGCTGGTGTCACAAAGAGCTTCGCCTCCTGAGAAGTTCTGCTGATTGTGAGCCCTGAGTCTCAGGTCCATGGATACTTTATAGATTAAAAGGACACATTCAGTGTCTGGGCTGTCGTCACGAGGGGTAGTAGTGATACTTTATGTTTTACAAGTTGAGTTCGGAACAGGGGCATATGTCACAAACGGTTTCTATGGATACTTTATGGTTAAGGAGGGCGAGTTCAGCTGGTTTGAAGTTAGGGAACTTGGCAGATTTAGTTGGCGTCTCCCGTCCACCGCGGGGAGGATGAGCAGCCGTGCCCATTTGACCTTGCCTCCCCCGCATTCTATATGCGGGGTTTTAGGCTGCGCAGCGCTTCTAAACGCGTTGATTGGCCTTGCACCTGTTTTCAGCTGGTATCACTTATCTCTGGCTGTTGTTTTGCTGCATCAGGGTACGTGCAGGAATCCTTGTAAGTGGATGTGGAACACCTATAAACAATGTTCACCGTGACTGGTTTCTATGAGGGGAGGGGGGAGGCATCTATAAACAGTGTTCACTGTGGCTGTTTTTCTGTGAGGGGAGGGGGAGAGCACTGACAAACAGTGCTGACTATGACTGTATTATTTCTGACTCCAAGTAGCTGTTTGGGCCTTTTAGCATTCTTAATATTTCAATATATTTTCAATATGTCAATATATAATATATAGCGTTCAATATATATTTTTAGAGCGGACCTGGTGAGACTCAGAGGTACATAGGATGTTTTACGCAAGATGCTGAGGTAGAGCAGTTGTAAAGCAACAGGTGGTTTTCAATATATCCCTCTCAAGTCATCGCAAGATGACTTTCTATTAGAAAACACCTGTTTCTCGCAGGCACATAGTCATAAACACCACACAAGCATGCATAGGTAAATGTATATGATGGAACAGCATTATCATAGATGGCCTACTCGTCGGTACCAACTGGCGCTTTCCGCCTAGAGGTCAGACACAGGCAGTACCATCACATCTAACAAATGTAGCTAGCAAAATATAAAAGTATAAAATGTAATAACGGGATCATAATGCATGAACAGCGGGGGTCGGGATAAGGATATATGCTCAGCTCTTTCCGCAGCCACCTCTCGCGGGACATAACTCCATGGGTCATGCTTCACCCCTGTTTATTCAACGGTCGACCGGGTTAGAGCTATAGGGGATATATATATGAGAGGATAAAATGATTATATATGTAAAAATGTAAATGTAAAAAATGCTAAATAGCAACTTTCTTTAGCGGAGTCCTTATCTACCCATGTAGCAGGGTGGTAACACCCCCAACGTAAGACTTGAATGCCAACATACCTTTTGACTCTACACTCATCAAGTGGGATATGCATATATAGGGGGTGAGGGGAGGCTAAGCAAAAGGGAATGTTGGGAGAGAGGTGTTAGGTGGAACAGCTTGTAAGCAATACAGCGAAGTTGCCCCTCATGCCTTAGGGGAGCGGAACAACCTCGTAAGTTTTTAGTAGATGGTCAGGGTCATATCGCAATAGGAATCGTCGTCGTCTTGACGGGGCTCGACCAGGAGTGAGACCATCTTGTGTTCATAGTCTTTGGGGGCGTTTTCTTTGGACAGGGTCGTGGCAATGAGTCTGACACAGAGGGTGCGGGCACAGGGGATGCAGCAACATCCACAGGTGATGAGAATAGCCAGAAAACAGGCCAGGGATGTGAGGACGGCCATGACAAGGGCCTTCCACCTGCCGAACAGGCCTTGCATCCAGGCCTCAAGTGGGTTGTCCAACCCAGAGGCTTCTTTCAGCTCCGTGGACAGGGCTCGGAGACCATTGAGTGCTTTGGTAACAGACCCATCCGGGGCTGTGTTGTTGGGGATGAACGTGCAACACTGGTCACCGAACATAGCGCAGACACCTCCTTTCTCGGCAAGGAGCATGTCCAGGGCTACGCGGTTCTGGAACGCCATTAGGGAGGTGGCAGCGAGTTGGGTAGAGATGCCCTCCACGGCATCTCTGGTGAGGTTGGCCAGGCGTTGCACATTGTAGTGGATATAGTTAATGCGATCAACGTTTTTGTTTGGCGTAATAGGGAAGAGAGCTGATAGGAGCGGTATGTTCTCGAATCCGGCCCCGATCTGGTCTGCTAATTTGTACTCGTTTGGAACGCCCCGTGGAACGCCTATGGCGTCGATGTAGCAGGGAGAGTTTTGGGTGAGGTCGAAACTGGCGGGGTAGGTAGTGTCGCGTCGGGTGCGTTCAGGGGCCGTATTGTTAGTTGCGTTAGACGTTTGGACGAATACAGTCACAGGCACAGTTAGTCGCACGATAGTACAGGTCCCAGACCAGTGTTTAGGTAGGCGCAATCGCAGAATGTCAGTAGCGCACAGCCAATAAAGGTCCATTCGACCGAGAGTTAGGTGAGTCATATTCGACCATCCAGTAACGTTAGTTGTGTGTTGACACCATGCCGCGGGAAGATCTCCTACCGGTCGCGTACTCACTCGAGTGAAACACCAATAGGAGGCGGGTTGTGCTGTGAAGGTGGGCGGAGTTGTTTTGTTTAGGCCGGGAGGAAATAAATTCCCGAGGAGAGTACAATTCTTGGGGTGCGCTTCCATAAAGAGTCGTATCATGCAATAGGTGCCACGGGGGTCGTCGGTTTCGTTGAGGTAGACAGGGATGGTAGTTAGAGCGGGACGAGCTGCTGCACAAGCGACGCAATCAGACAGCCCTTGTTGGACGGTGCCAACTAGCCATGCTAACCATTGATTAGTCTCAGAGAACCCAGTGGCTTGAGTGAATACGTCGTGGGTGGGTATTTCATTAGTGGACTCTACATTGAATATGGTTACGCCTTGCTCGGAGTATGTAACTGCCGGGGTTGATGAGTGCGATTCGGGTAAGATATTAACTCTAACGACGCTCATGGGGTCCCATGCTCCCCACCTACTAACTCCCACAGTTAGATATAAAACGTTTGGTGCAGAGGGGCATAGAGGATTATGATATTGGTGAGCGCCTACCGAGGTGAGAGTGAGGATCACGTTTTTCCCTTCCATACTTAATCCCCCGCCCTCCTGGAGTAATCTAGTATCGTCCGAGCGTGCGCGAGGATTGGTGAATGCTCTAGTCGCTCGATTGCTGGTCCCCGCTATGCCTATCCCAGCCCTTTTGTCTCTGGTATCCCATAGAATGTGCCCCGCATTTCTACACCCCGTTAGACTACAACCCCAGGACGCGCCTTTCTGCCATTCGGGTCTACCCTGTGGGGTTGTGCTCCGAGGAAGAAGGCCGCCGACAACAGGATCGCTTTAACTCACTTTATTTGTTTAGCATTATTATTTAATCTATGAAGCAGAAGGAGGGGCATTTGTATAAGTTCACGCGTGGAGAGCCCCCAAGCGTTGCATCCTCAGTAGCTTTGCATCCTTCCGATGCGCTGCCTGAGGGGTTCTGACTTGAGCCGGCGACTTCCGCCGGTAGTCACTGGGCAGGAGGCGTGGCCTCCATGACGCACAATGGCTAGCGTTAAGCGCCGCCCCCAGTATATTGTTTGCCGCCATCATGTGTTGAGGTGCAGTTACTACAACTTGTATATTTATTTCTACTCCTGGCTATGTGCAGATATTTACAGCCTGATGATACATGTTATTAATTCGCAACAGTCCCTCCTTGGTCATCACTGATGACCATACTATAAATTAATAATGCTATGTATCATGTAAGGTCTAAAAATGGTGAGTATAAATTCAAGCGAAAAGAAAAACATCAACATCACCAATCGACTTAGTTCGGGAAAACCTCTTCTAGACAGTAGGAAAACCTGTCGCATCTCTAAATTGGATGGCATTCACCTTGGTGTGTCTCAAAGAATACATGGGCCGTAGCCAACAGTAGACAAATTATCATCACATCATACAATCAATGTCATACCATCATCACAGTATCCTGAGGACAGAAAGGCATAGTAGTTAATGCATAGTAATTAAAGCACAGGAATATCAACCCACATATCCACCACAGAAATGAAGGCACATTTTCATCACCTCAGGTCCCTTCAATTACCTCTAGGCATGAATTTCACATCTTGAATACTTCTAGGTAAAAAATAACAGTAAACTTTAACACTTCCAGCATGCATTGGAAGTCAAAAACTAATAAAATCAAGCAATGTATGAATAAAAACAAAAAACAAACAAAAAACGCCCTGTAGACATGCATGGTTTCCAATGGCTCAGGTAGTCTCCATACATGCAGGTTCTCCAACATCATCAGTGTTATCACCCGCATCCGTAGCCAACCTCAGGTCGGACAGTTCATGAATTCAATGTTCATCTTGTGATCCATAGGCAAGGCCCACACGCCAAGGTTACCAACACGTACCCATGTGTGCCTTCCCCACGGATCCACTCATCACCAGTAGTCAGAACATATTTCAGTAGCATCAAAGAAATTCATCCGTCTCATTATTAAAGCAATCATGGGAAAACAGCATAACACATTCTGAATTTAAACTGCCTTGTAATGACAACCGTGACCCATACTGTGTGTTTAATAATTCAACATTCAAGTAAAACAGGTGCCATGTCCTCCTAGACACAGGTGCTGAACTCCAGGATATCAGGTACCACAGCCTGATCAAGTCGGGGCGTTCCACTGTCCCCTGCACACTCTCGGGTACACCTGGTCACCTTTCCCCACCCTGGTTGGTGGTTCGTCCTTTGGCTCTGCACTCTGTTTCTCGGAATTGTCAGTTTCTTGAATGTCCCGTTCACTCTTTCCACCATACCCAGTGAATGTAACATAACCGCTTGTTTGATGGGTAACTGCTGCACCACCCGGTGTTGGCGCTGTAGTTTTGACACAGCAGTGGAAAGAGCTAACAAGTTAAGGTATTAAACACAGCATAACAGCATTAGGCGTTGGCGTAGTAATTCCCAATTTTCTATGTCAATAAACTATTTAGCTTATGCATTAGATCCTTTCCCAACAGATTGCTGAAGTATTTCCCAATGATTACTTTAACCAGGTCCTTGCAAATGTTTAAAGAACATATGTCTGACTTATGCAAATTCAACACGTAAACAAATAAAACGAAAAAAAAACAAAAAATCTAAATGCACAAATATTCCCCCCTTGTAAATAAAATGCAAAAATATTTCCCTCCTTGAAAATAAAATACTCTTGAAAATAAAATGCAAAAATAGTCCCTCCTTGAAATAAAATATCCTTGCAAATAAGATACAAAAATATTCCCTCCTTGGAATAAAATACAAAAATAGTCCCTCCTTGAAATAAAATACACTACTTATTCCCTCCTTGTGACTTTGAAAAAGTCACGTAAAATTAACACAAAGTTAAGCATGTTGCATTCATTTTTCCCGTTTGTATTGACCTTTATATATCGATGATATCATAAAGTATATGTACATGACAGTGATTCTGGGTCCTAGTTTATCAAGCTTTTGGAACAACTATTTTAGTCTTCTAGCGTTACCTTTAAATCTTATGCCCACATTATTTTAATTTACTTTTAGACTAGGTAAACTTATTCAATTGTTCTAATAAGGCCAAATTCATGAGCTAGTCTCACCCCACCGGAAGATCTCTTCCCAGTTACCCTTTCAGCAGCTGAAGAGAGGTCTTTCCAGGTCGGGTTACCATCATCCAGTCGAAAACCACCTCTAGGAGATGAAAAAAATCATGACGGTTTCTTAGTCTAGAGAAGATCTCACCCCCCATCAGGATGAAGCACTTCTCTGCAATCCAGTCACTGCCAATGCACAACAAATCATAATTATAGAGTGTTAACATCTTTCAACATCAATCGCTTGTGAATAATCAATCATTAAAAGAATCTAAAAGAAAATTGAAAATATAGAGTGTAAAAACACATCACATTCAGATAAGACCGTCAACCATGTTGCCTCCTAATAGGAAACTTATCAACCGCTGGTAACAGGAAGCAATGTTCCTGCTGTTCATTTTGTGTATGCAGTCCATTTCAATGTCCAAATATGAGTCTCTGAGTCCATTTAGGGCAGGAACCCCAGATCAACTGTCCTCTCTCTAATGGACCCCCCTCCATTGTCCCTGGGGGAAGAGAGACCAGAACCAACCAGCATCTTTGCAAAGAAAACATCTAACACAATACAACAAACAATATGTAGACAGTGGTTTCTTATTATGTAATTATAGATCAGGCATGTCTTAATCCTATATTGTCTTATATCATTACTAATCTAAGTAGTTCAAACCATATGTGAAAGTTATATCAAAACAAACTTGCATACAAAGGTGAGTCAAACAATAGGTGAATATGGTGAATGAAGTTAAAATTGAATATATATATATCCACACACAATCATTGAATAGTTTTGCTTACTAAAAATGGATATGGCTCAAATAAACCAACCTCAAGGTGTATTGTCATCGCCCAAGTCACCTCTAATAATCAAATGGCACCTGTGTGTGTGTCCCAGGTGAAAACCCTCTGGTCCATCTAAGAATCATAGCCTCAGCAACGGTCAGCATCATTGAGCAAAAACAAAACATCGTATATAAAAACAAGACAATGGACACCACATTATGGAGGTAAACTGAGCAACCCAAAAATTGACTGGCTTAATTGTTACACCCCTACACTGTGTATCAGGTTATGACTCTACCACACTCCCATATCGTCGCTTGAGGCGGGAGAAAAGTCCCTAGACTGTTACCAGTCCCCAGCGCTGGTTGACCCCTGGACTACTGTGGACGAGTGGTAGAAGAGATAACTTCTGATTTAAATGAAACTATCAGATAGGGCCGTATTATGCCCATCAACCATCTTATGCACAAAGACTCATGAGGGGGTACCAGGGGTTCGGGGCTTCATGTGACGTGACTGAGCTGTTGGTCCGCTATTTGTCCTATAAAGCACAAAACACTTACACAAACAGTTAAAAGTCTAAAACAAATACACAAAGAAAACAAATCAACAGGAAACAAAAACAAATAACAGATATGTATACATAGTTGACCTGATCCTTAACCGTCCTAATGTTCGCATCGCTTTCTTCATTATGTTTCATTATGTCTTTTATTATTATTATTATTATTATTATTATCATTAACATCATTATTATTATTACCATTACTATTATAACTCTATAAGGCCTCCCTCTATCTCTTGACCACGTTTCTTCCTTTCCCTTTTCACTTTCTCTGACTTTTCTTTCACTTTCTCTGACTTTTCTTACGCTTATCTCTCCTTCTATCCTTCTATTTACTTCCCTCTGTCTTTCTAAATAAATCCTTTTGTTTTAAGAATCACCACTTACTGTCCCCATCTCATTGTGTCCTGTCCAACTTCCCTTTCCTCCTTTGTTAACCTTATAATTTCTTATCATTAATAAAAACAAAAAGAGATGTTCATGATCTTTCTTTGGAAGGGGCATGGAGGTCCCCTCCTTCTCTTAAGGGTAAAGGAAAGAATAAAACAAAGAGTTAATGTCAATTTTAACACTTTCCTATTACTGACAAGTTGATGCTTATGAATAATCAGTTTTTACACAACAACACTTTTCATCGCAGTAATGACATCTGTTAACATAGTTATTTATAAATGTATATGTCTAGATAATAACATTAAACCAAATGATTGTGTTGGGCTCCATTCTGCCTTCTCCCCTTGCATTCTAGGAGCGCACAACTTCATTCACACTCCATTCACACTTGCAAACGCCATTCCTTTGTCCCCTTCTTCATGGTCAGTCGTCGGGGGAGGGGGAAAGTCTGGGTAGTCTGGGTGGGGGTAGGGGTGGTCGAGGGGTAGGGGGTCTTGGGGGCCATTTTGGGGACTCCCAAAATGGCTGACAGGGATTTGTAATCTATGCTCCCTGCTGTGTTACCATAGCATAGAACTTATTTAAATGCGCACACTTTATATCCTCCACGTTAATATTGTGTATATATCCTACTATGTGTGTGCCCATATGTGGAAGGGCTCCAAATCCACTGGCACTGTTAGGTATATGTCTATAGGTTAGATAGATGAGTTTACTGTCTCTCCCTAGACCTAGCATAGCCATTAGCCTCCACGCGGGCCAAATGGCTAGGAACACAGGAATGTTACCATCCCCCCTGGAGAACAATGAGCCATAAACCACCCCCCGTGGTGGGCTATCTTCAGTTCTAAATACCTAGCATGTCCGCTAGCCCCACGTGTTAGCTTATGTGGCTAGTAGCACAAGAATGCTACCATGCTTCTGTTAGGAACAAAGACCCATATGAGATAACCCACGTGTTGGGCTATCGTCAGTTACATGTACCATATTCTGCAGACAAAGCTAAGATGCACCCTAGCAAAGTTAGCAAGCGTTAGCACATGCAGGATTATGTACACAAACGTGGGTTATTGTGTTTCATGCAAGTTAGCTTAGTTCTTTGAGAATGCAGTGTTAGTAACAATGTTAGTATCGATGTTAGTAGCAATCGATCTCCGTTTTCCACTCTCCTATACTCTAGGGGTTATACCCCAAATTTATATTCCCAGGTTTGTACTGAGTTTTAATTTTTTTATTATTATTTTTTATTTTTTTTATTTTTATACTCTAAAGCTCCGTGCCGAGTTTTTTTAGCCTCCCAGGCTCCGTGCCGAGGTTACAGGTTATACATTTTTTAATAATAAAATATACGATACTGGCCCTTTGCTTCTTCTAATGGTCGTAAATGACGACAAAATATCATTTAACTAATTCCCAATCAGAGTTGAGCGCCTGTTCATTTTCCTCGTCGGCTTAACTGTAACGACTATGGACCGGAGAACCAGGGCTTTGCAACAACACACACCAGCCACCTCTGCCACATAATGTCTCTATATCTATCCATCTATCTATTCTATGCAGATTTGGTCAGGTTCTGCTTACCTGGTGTAATGGCCAGCCAGCGACAGAAGTGGAAGTTGTGTGCCGTTCCATAGCTCCGCTCTCTCGGTCCGGCTCCTTCCTCGAATCACGCCGGGGGTCACCAAATTGTGGGGTTGTGTTCCGAGGAAGAAGGCCGCCGACAACAGGATCGCTTTTAACTCACTTTATTTGTTTAGCATTATTATTTAATCTATGAAGCAGAAGGAGGGGCATTTGTATAAGTTCACGCGTGGAGAGCCCCCAAGCGTTGCATCCTCAGTAGCTTTGCATCCTTCCGATGCGCTGCCTGAGGGGTTCTGACTTGAGCCGGCGACTTCCGCCGGTAGTCACTGGGCAGGAGGCGTGGCCTCCATGACGCACAATGGCTAGCGTTAAGCGCCGCCCCCAGTATATTGTTTGCCGCCATCATGTGTTGAGGTGCAGTTACTACAACTTGTATATTTATTTCTACTCCTGGCTATGTGCAGATATTTACAGCCTGATGATACATGTTATTAATTCGCAACAACCCCCTATCGGTCCGTCGCACACATACTTGTTGTCATGCTCCCACCTAGAGCCGGGGCGTTTCCATATAGTGGCAGTGAATAGGGTGTGTAGGGGGATAGAGTACATACGTTTGGTGCCGTTGATGTGGGTGAGCTGAACGCCATCAAACTGGCGGAGGCAGGGGTCTGAGTCGTTTCTTCGTGGGGCATGGGGGTCGTCGTAGGGGAGGATGGTTCTGCGTCTGCGGGCAGGGGGGTTGTAGGCAATTGGGGGGTTATGGACAGTACCTTGGGTGGCGTTGGTGCAGGTGGCGTTGGTGCGGTTGGTGTTGGCGCGGTTGGTACCGCCGTTGTTGGGGGTGTTCAATTCCCAACACTTCCTCTTGTGGACCTTGACGTATAGGTAGTCACCAGGTAGGGTCAGGGGAGCCGGGTGGGAAACATGAGATGGCGGGGCGGTAACCTGAGTGAACAGAGCTCGGGAGGCAAGAGTTAGGGCCTGGACATATCCTAACAGGACTTCGTCTAGGTCAGGGGTCGGCAACCCAAAATGTTGAAAGAGCCATATTGGACCAAAAAAACAAAAAACAAATATGTCTGGAGCCGCAAAAAAATAAAAGCCTTATAGAAGCCTTATATTCAGGGGTGCACATAACTTTTTTAGTGAGTTACTAATTTGAGTACCAGGAGATGGTGTTCGCACTCCACACGTAGCGTCGTTTCGATAATGATAAAGGCGATTCCACCGCGGGTGGAGTTGTTGACGGGGGGGGGGGGGGGGGGGCTTGGGGGTGGCGGCGGGGGTCCAGTCCGTCACTGCCACGGAGCGAGTAACGGATGTCTCACAGTACGGATGAGCACGGATGTCTCACAGTAACGGACGTTGCGATCAGCTGATTTTGCGCAGTTCTCCAGTGTGCGCGCGGTGCACAGAGCACACAGCGCTGCGGCTCCGTTTGCCTTTTTTTGCAGGTGGGGAAACTTAGAAGTAGTACAAGATACACGTGTAGTTTTATTTTGATGACCTGATGGTGAGTTACGCAAAAGCGCTGTAGTGGCACAAGTGACGTTACGCATCGCTGATTATGGGCGCGCATGCGTACTTGCGTACCAGTTATGTGCACCCCTGCTTATATTGAAGGCAACCCATGCTGTATGTATCTATAGTAGCTATATTAGCCTACTATAGAAATGACTAAGTTAACTACAAATACATAATGAGCCTTCATGATTAAATGTTTATTTTTCCTGCAGTGCATCCTGTAGCAGTGGTTCTCAACCGGTGGGGCGGGGCGCGGGTTCAAAAAGGAGGCGCGTATTTGCGCCGGACTGTCCGGTTTTTCAGCCCTGTCCGGCGTCCGGCGCAGCATCAAGCCGGGCGCGTATTTGTCCTCCTTTTTGAGAGTGCAATAGTAACACCCAGTGGCGACTGGTCATTAGGGGCAGGTGGGGCAGAGCCCCACCTACTCTCACAAGAAAAAAAAAAAAGAAAAAAAAAAAAAGAAAAAAAAGAAAAAGAAAAAAAAGAAAAAAATTATATATAATTTTTTTTTAAATATATATATTTCAAAAAAATCCCCCCATAAAGTACTGTAAAATAATAAGTTTGGCGCTTTTAGTTCATTTTTAGTCGACCCTAGCTTGCTTCTTCAGCCTGAGGGGGGCTGGTGGGGCTAGGTGGGGCTAGAAATGGCGCTAGCCCCACCAGTCTAATGGTAGTGTGTATTGGGACTTGAAAAATTGAACTGCGCATGCTCAGCATGTTCTCCGTTGAAGTGGACGGAGAAAAATATTTTTCCTATGGTAGGGCTATCCCCACCGGCACTGTATGGACATATATGGTTCGTTCCGCTACAGCGTCGTTTCATTGTTCGCAGCTATTGGCTGTAGTGTGCGGCGCGGCGTGATGAGTCATGACTCGAGTGACTTCGTCCTCACGTGTGCGCCGTGTGAGAAGTTGCTAACAAGCATGTCGGAGGTACGCAAACGAAAACAGGTACGTACTCGGTCGGATCATCACTTGTATTAAACTGTGTGGGAAATGTGAGACAGCACTGCGGGGTTACGACGAGTCGGCGGTCTGAATCCGGGGATATTCCGGTGTATTTTTTGAGACGGTGTGTGAGGGCGATGCTCGGCTTCAGCGGCACTATGACGCTCAGCCCGTATTCAAAGGGACATCACCATACAGGACCAACTATTAGACTGCATGTATGAAGTGGACAGGGACAGCCGAACAAGTGGACGAGACATCATGTGTCGCCGTACAGGCCGACGAGACAACGGATGTCTCCTGTAAATCACAGATGGTGGTTGTGCTGCGATACCTTCTGCCGTAACACAGTGACAGTTAAGCGTTGTTCTTGTCAATGTTGTGTCTGTTTATGTTTGTCCCGTCTTATATGTCCCCACTCCTGGCCTGCACCTTGTCGTGGTGAGTGGGCTTTAAACCAAGACAGGCCATTCTGAATCTTTTCTTTCACAGCTGGTATCTTTGATTTCTCCTCCAGGACACTGCCTAGGCCTATGGGAGGTCTCCATGGTAACATGATATTGGGTTCTTATAGTGGCTCTTACAGCTGTTTGCACTAGTGTCATTTTAGGTTTGCGGAAGCTTAGTTTAAAGTTTAAAAACTATACTTTCATTATTGCAATGTTTTGATGTCAGCAATAAAACATTAAAAGCTGCACTAATGTACTTTATTAATTACATATATATGATACATGGATAACAGTCACTTAGTTCAAAAACCAAAAGCCCAGCATACTGAATAGTGTTAAAGTATATTTTATTTGTAATGGTTGAGCCCCAGTACCTGCCTGCTGTCCTGGTTATCCACAGTTCCTTGTGGTGGAGCTGAGGGCTGAATAGAGAATGGGACACACCAAGCCAGGGCTACAAGCAGCATGGTGGGACACTGACACGTAAGTTAGACCAATGAAGAAAGCTCAATCTCTATTTTCAAATACTTTAGCTTTTTTGAAAATTACCAATTTTATTTGTAATATTTTAGGGCTGTAACTTTTTCCAAAAATGAATTTCAAACAAATTTAAAATGCCCCGTAATTTGTTTGAATATATTCTAATACCCCGTCCACATAAGCTTGGTTTACTGATAGGTTTAGAGCCGTTTAGCGTATTACTGCCTTCCACAGGTCAGATGTTGAACTAGATTTTACATACAGTCCTGTGTTGTGCAGGATAGCCGGGAACAGGCGGAGTCAACCTCTACAAAGATCACCACGACTGTGAAAACAAACGGGTGACGTCACGGACACTGGTACGTCATTTAAAAAAATTAAAAATTAGCCTAGCCCCACCTGTATTTTACATGTAGAAACGCCACTGGTAACACCCCCCCCCCCGGTCGTAGGTCCGCGGTGTGTTACTATTGCGCGCACACCCCCCCCCCCCCCCCGTTGGCCGTAGGTCCGCGGTGTGTCACTATTGCCCGGTCCAAGAAACGTTGAATCCTCTGTTCTCCTCAGTTATTTTTCTCTTTTTCCCTTTGGGATCCATGGCCCATCACACAGCCGCCGGTTTGTTTACAACAGCCACCTGCCTGGCATCCCGCCTTACTGATAGAAACGTGTGTCGCAGGCTATGACGTAAATCTTCGTTGACAGAAATGTTGAAATTTAATATTTATTCTACACATTTTTACAGCATTGAAAAACGTTAATAATGTTTGTGTCATGTTTGTTTTCCTACAGAAACCATATTAAAACAAAAAATATATTTCTCTCCCCCATCTTTTTCCATTTTCAAACATTTTTGAAAAAGCTTCAGGGAGCCACTAGGGCTGCGCTAAAGAGCCGCATGCGGCTCCGGAGCCGCGGGTTGCCGACCCCTGGTCTAGGTGATCTGACATGGGCCCTATAGGCAGAGTGTGAGGACCTGATATCGGTGATCAAGTCCTAGGGCGCGTTCTACCTCATCTAGCAGTCTGTTCGCGAAATGGCTATCGTTGTCTGAGGCTATGGTCTTGGGGAAGACCCATCTAGGAATAATGACGTTTAGCAGGTGTTTCACTACAGTTTGGGCGTCTTCATGTTTTGCGGGAAAAGCTTCTACCCATCTAGAGAATCGGTCTATTATGACTAACAGATATCGATACCCTCTCACTTGGTTGTCTTTGCCCATGTCGGTGTAGTCTATGCCCAGTTCTTGGAACGGGAGTGGGGGAACGGGGAAGTGGCCTTGTGGTGACTTTTGGCTCTGTCGGGGGTTGTGGGCTTGGCAAGTCTGGCAGTTGTGGACGTGTTGTCGTACTATGGCTTCCATCTCAGGATGGAACCAGTCAGGTGAAATGGCTTCAATCGTCGTCCTAGACTTTGTAACTATCATTCAAAGGTAACTTAGTCACACAAATAGGAGAAATTACATATAAATGGTACAATATGGTGATTGTTCTTAAACTCCATTGTGTTAGCAGTAGCTCAGTACCTCAAGCTGTAAATTTATTTGCAAGTTGGCCACTGGGGGTAACAACTATCAAACCCACACACACACACGGGAAGCATGTGTGCAGAAACTTCCTGGACTACAACATGCAGTGCAGGTTTCTAACAGTAGGGGAGCTGTTGTCTTCACCTGCTTTAACTTCATTCATATGACAGACACTTTTGTTGGCATGTCCAGACAACATTTGTCTGACCAAAGCAATTTGGCAATTTAACAAATAAAACACAAAAACTAGAAGAAAAAAACAAAAACAAAAACAAAATGAAATCACTCTGTGTCCCAACAAATCCTTAAACGTTCTAATGATCACAGTGCTTTTTTTAATTCATGTTTTATTCTAACCCCTCTAAGTCTGTTATCCCCATGGGACATACTGAGCTGGTTGTCCCTTTACCACTTTGCACTGTAAGGCGACCCTGTGTCTCGAAAGGCACCTTCAAACAAATGTATTATCATTATTATTATCATCATACGAGACGTTCGAGATGTCCCTTGGGAGAGGAGCCCCCTGGCCACGGAGGTCCCCTCCTTCGCTTAGGATTCTCGTACAAATGTAGATAAAGGAAAACAAAAACAAAAACAAAACAGAGAATTCAATGTCTATTCAAGCAAATTTGCTTCACATTAATGACAGGACAAAATTTAAATGTAATCATTCAGTTGTAACATAAGAACATCTTTTATCGCTGTAATAACATCTGTCAACATAGGGTTATTTATGAATTTAAAAGTCTTGATTATAAAATTCATGATCAAATAATGACCACCAATAAACAGAATTATTGTACTAGGCCTCATTCTGCCTTCTCCCCCCCTTGTAGCTCCAAGAGTGCAATAGGGGCGTGGCCACGCGTCTGTGTAACCTGTAGCTCCTCCTAAAATCCTCGCATGCGCAGTTCACTTGTTAAAGTGACTTCAGAGAGAGCGGAGCCGGGCCAACGCCCTTATGGATCAGAGGGGGAAACCTAGTGGTCCCCTGGATAGAGAATAATTTGCATCGCCTCTGCGAGTCTTTCTATAGGCTTCCATCAGCAGTTGTTTAATCTAAATAGTTTCACAACTTTAAGAAATAATAAAACTGCTTTTTACAATATTTACATAAGGAGTCGTCACTCCTGTAATTAAACTACTTATCATTAATAATATTTAGAGTGCAATCACGAATAAGTAACTTCATCCTCTCATCTGCAGCACACTCACACAATGTAATAATATCTATAACTGCTGTTTATTCTACTATTTTCGTTACAGTCTCTCACACATCCGTTCCTAGGCACTTTTCAAAGACCAAACGTAGACTAAAATTAACTTTAGGCCTAATGATCCCTATTAATTTTCTTTCTTACGCGCCAAATAACAGAAGGGCCAACGCCTTTTTCTTTGTCCCCCCCAAGTGAATGTAAAGCTGCTCTGCTCCCACCTTTTCACTTTTCTCCTCTCCTTCTTTCTAACCCCTGCTCTCTACAGGCTTCCCAAGCCACTCTGCTCGATCCTATTACCTGACTCCTAGGTATACAAACACTATTCTTAATACAATTTATTTGAGCACATTCCAATCGTTAGTAAGGGGAGGGGTAGGGGAGTAGAGCCCTCTGCTCTTTTGTCGCCGGGAGGCCGGGGTTGGTAGTCGGAGTCGGGGTTGAGGTAGGGGTCACGGGAGGGGCAGTCGGGGAGGTAGGGTCGGGGGTGGCCGTTGCGGGTCGTTTGTCTTCAGTCACGGCCATGGTCAGGGTCGGGGGCAGGGTACGGCGGGCTGCCCTAGCTGTCTCTCTAGTTACCTCAGCCTCCAGGTTGCGGAGGTGAGCTTCGGCTAGGCCGGTCTTGGACACCCACCCTTGCTTCTCCCATTGCTGTCTGTAGGCTACTATTCGACCACTTTTTCTTTCCCTCCAGCCCAGCACCCGCTTCGGTGCTCGCGGCCAGGATTACATCAACTTTCCGCATCTGGGCATCTCTGTCCAGTCTGTCCAGTGTACCGATCTTCCGATCGCCCATCTTAGCAACTGTCTTTTATTTATTTATTTTATTTATTTATTCCTACAGTTTATTTATTTATTTTTTATTCTATAGCTCGGCGGCCGTCTATTCTCAACTACAGCACAGCGGTTATAAGCAGCACAACGACCAGGCAATCTATTGCTAACTCAGCAGTTGTGAGAAACACAGTGATCAGACAATATACTCTCCACTCCGCGAATATATACAGTATATATCTATCACCAACCCAGCAATTATAAGCAACACAGTGATCAGATAATATATTCTCCACTTACGAATATATATATATATCTATCACCAACCCAGCAATTATAAGCAACCCAGTGATCAGATATAAACAACACAGCCGCTCAAGTATTTTCGCACACAGAGACCTGCGCACAGACAGACAGATGCAGGCCGCTCGCACACACACACACACACAGATACAGGCCGCGCGCTTCTCGCACACACACACACAGATACAGGCCGATCACACACAGACACAGACAAATACCGGTATACAGGGTTATGCACGTGGTACCATCTAATTATGAGCAACCTCGGTAACAGAAATAGCTACCGATGTCCTCAACCGCGGCCCCCCTTAAGGGCGTCAGACCGTCGGGTCCCCCTTCGTAGGTCGTCTCCTTCAATTCGCTACCTCATTGCGGATAGGGAGGATGGTAGAACACTCGCTTTGGAGGTCCAGCTATTCGGTCCGCTACCTAATTGCGGGTCCGGGTATCCAATCCACTACTTGATTGCGGATAGGGAGGGGGTAGAACACTCGTTTTGGAGGTCCTAGATTTCCAATCCGCTACCTAATGGCGGGTCCGGGTATCCAACCCATTACCTTATCCAATCCGTTACCTAATTGCGGATAGGGTGGATGGTAGAACACTCGCTTTGGAGGTCCTAGGTTTTCGGTCCGCTACCTAATTGCGGATCTGTTTCGACCTCACTCTGACCGTCACTACGGTCTAAAAAGGAATGATCACCTTCGTTCTGCCTATCACCGAGACATATGTCAAAATAGTTATGTCCATGACCTCCGGAAGTAGAACGACCTGCGTTAATAAATAGCAGAGAATGCTCCCGGGTCAGTCTCTTTTCCCTTCACGCCTCAGAGACTTGTGTTTGTGAGTATTGAAGAGACTCCTAAGGTAAGACATTCCACTTAACGTAATTCGTTACCTGTGTGGTACGGGTGCATATTTTGCCCCCGAGGATTGGAGTGGTGTGTTTTTCTTTTCAGCTAAGCTAGCTGTTGTTTAGCTTAGTTTACCGTTTTTTGAGCGCTAGTTTCCGGGCTATTTGTGTTGTTTACAGTGCCTATACCGCTGTTCGCAGCCGTGGGCTTCATGCGAGCCCACTAGGTGCGTTCGCGCACTGGTGTGGGCCGCCGGTCTTCTGTGCTTTCCTGTTTTTGCAGCCGAAGTTTTTCGTGAGTCTGCCTTTTATCTTTTGTGCTTTACTGCATTGTGCAGCCGGATTTTGTGTTAGCCTGTCGGCTTTGCTGCAGGCCACCTAGCGCTGTGGTTTATTGTTTGTTTATTATTACACGGTAAGTGATTACGTTGTTGTAATATTGTGTGGTACTCTAGCCTGCTTGTGCAGTGAGAGGTTTATTGTTTATTGTAGCACGGTAAGTAATTACGTTGCTGTTATATTTTGTGTTACCTGGATTTATTTCTGAGGTTCTCTGTTTATTGTATAGCCTGTTTTTAGGCTTTATACTTTCGGTTTCTGTGCGTGGCCTTAGTAATACTGTGTGCTTGCTCTTCGATCGCTGCAGTGCTCCTCTGTGTCGCCTCCCCGCCGCGCCCTATTCCCCTGTCCGCAGCTGGTGGGGCTAGTGTGCGCCTGCTAGGTGCATTCGTGCACTGGTGCGGGCCACCGGAATACCTTGGTGGACTAATCGAGGAGGACTCCAGGCATTAACACCGCCTAGGCTGCTTCGGCCTGCGATGGCCTCCCACTACTGCAGGATCTGCAGCGCCTCCATGAGTGCCAGTGATGGGCACAGGGAGTGCCCCATGTGTCTGGGGGCTGCACACGTCCTGGAGGACGTCGACGACCCCTGCAGCGCTGCCTGCGACCTCTCCAGGGGTGAGAGACAACGCCGGGCCACCCTGATATGCGGCCACGTGCAGGAGGGCCGACGAGAGAGGCGACGTTCCCCTGTCCAGCCGCTCCCCTCCAGTGGGCATGGCCGTAAGCGGAGTCACAAGCGGGGCCGACAGCGTGAGTCCCCCCACAGGCCGTCCCAGAGAGCTGCACCCACTCCGCGTCCGGCTGAGCGTCCGGCTGAGCGTCTGGCGACAGCTACGGTGACCGAGGGTGGTGGCGCGGAGTTGCTCCAGATCCTCTCTGCTCTCCAGGCTCTGGCGCAGAAGATGGACAGGCTGGTAGGTCGCCGGGGCTCTTCTCCAGATACCCGGCCCCCTGGCCAGGAGGGCGCCCTCTCATCCGGGCCTGTGAGTCGTGGTGAGGAGGAGGAACGGAGCGATGCGGATGTGCTATCCCTCTACGCTCCCCACACAGGTGACGACCTCATGGGAGATCTGCAGACAGGCTCTGCAGAGCTGGGTGACGGCTCCATGAGGGCGGAAGAGGTCCCCGTCAGCTCCCTGATGACACGGGTGCTGAATGCTGCAAACATCCTGGGCCTTGAGGCGCCCACACCTGCTCCGGCTCCCGTGGGAGGTATCTGGGAGGGCATCCCTTGTGCTTCCCCACCACCCCCCGTGCCGGTGCCACCTGACTACACGGCGATGCTGAGGTCGTCATGGGGTAAGTTGACGCAGCGCCCGCAGTTCAATGCAGGCTGCCGCCAGCTAGCAACAGCTACGTACCCCGTGGAGACTGGACTCGGGGACATGCCACCGGTCGAGCCATCAATGGCCGCGCTGACATCTCTGGGCCTCACTGGTGTGTCACCCAACCCACGCTGCCCCCGTAAGGAGTGTGCAAAGACGGACCGTCTGGCCACTCGTACTTTTAACGCAGCGGCGCGAGCGGCCCGGATGGGTAACGCTCTAGCCATTACGCTGGCGTCACTCCGCAAGACGCTGAGTCGGGACGACCAGGACGACAGGGCCCTGCTGGATGCAGCTCTATCATCCCACGCCCAGCTGACACGTGATGTGGGGGACGCCATGGGTTCCGCGGTGTTGTGCCGCAGGCAGGTTTGGCTGGCACAGACCTCCCTGCCAGAGCCCATCAAGCAGGAGCTGCTAAATCTCCCAGTTGCCCCTGGGCATGTTTTCCACCCAGGATCCCAGGAGGTGCTCGATCGCGCTGAACGTGCTGCAGCGTCGAGGGAAGCTGTCCAGCGTGTGTGCCGCAAGCCTGCCTCAGTGGTCAGCGGGGCGTCCGTAGGCATATATAGGCCGCGGCTGCCGGCCCGGCCTCCGCTGAGGGGGAACACCCCACAGGCCTCTGGTGACCGGCGATTTCGTCCACCTGACCAGAGATCAGCCCCATATTCCCGTTCCAGGGGTCGAGAGGGTCAACAGCGGGGCGCAGGCAGGGGTGCGGGCCGCGGTGGTGGTCCCGCATAGCATCCCAGGGGCGCCCGTCGATTGTCCTTCCCAGTTGTCACGGACCTCCTGGGAGGGGATTGTCCCAGACCCTTGGGTCGTGGCTACCGGTTGCAATTTCGACGGCGGCCCCCTACGTTTTCAGGGGTCAAGGTAACGTCTGTACAAGACCCGGTTTTAATGTCCGTACTTGCCGAAGAGGTTCAAGAGTTACTTCTGAAGGGGGCCATCTCAGAAGTACCGCCCAGCGCACAGCTCGCTGGGTTCTACAGCAAGTATTTTATCGTCTCCAAGAAAGATGGCGGTCTTCGGCCCGTTCTCGACCTCAGGCCCTTGAATCGATATCTCAAGGTGCTGCCCTTCAAGATGGTCCACACAAGGGTGGTGACGCAGTCCATCCGGCAGGGGGAGTGGTTCACATCCATGGACTTAAAGGACGCCTACTTCCATGTTCCGATTTGCCCGGAACACAGGCCCTTTCTGCGCTTTGCCTTCCAGGGCAGGGCGTTCCAGTTCCAGGTCCTACCTTTCGGCCTTTCGCTTTCCCCACGAGTTTTTACTCGCATGGTGGCAGCCGCGCTGTCCCCCCTCCAGGCTCGCGGTCTGAAAATACTGCCGTATTTGGACGACTGGCTCATTTGCGCCCCCTCCCGAGAACAGGTAGTGCGCGACACGGAGACTGTTCTGGCCCACATTCAATTCTTGGGTCAACCACAAGAAGAGCAACCTGCAACCCCGCCAACAGGCAGAGTTCCTCGCGGTCCTTCTCGACTCGGTCGGCATGACGGCGTCTCTCACTCCACGGAGAGCAGACAGCCTGCTCGGCATGCTGGGTCATTTCCGCTTGGGCGGTCTCGTGACTGCTCACAGAGTCCAGAAGCTGCTGGGTTTGATGTCTGCAGCAGCAGCGGTAGTTCCTCTTGGCCTGCTGAGGGCACGCCCCCTGCAGCGCTGGTTCAATGCCTTCTGTCTTCGCCCGAAGAGCGACAGGCAGGTGAGGCTGCGTGTGTCCCGGGCTTGCATCCGAGCCATGCGCCCCTGGAGGGACCGGGAGTTCTTGCTCCGAGGTGTCCCTCTGGGGGGCCTTCCACACAGGCGACAGGTCCTTTCGACGGACGCGTCCCTGACAGGCTGGGGAGCTGTCTGGGAAGGACGGACGGCGAGGGGCATGTGGCAACCCCCATGGACGTTGGAGCACATAAACGTCCTCGAACTGAAGGCCATCCATCTTGCCTTGCAGAGATTCCTGCCGGTATTACAACACCAACACGTTCTCGTGAGGACGGACAGTACTGTGGCGGTGTACTACGTCAATCACCAAGGGGGAACAAGGTCCCAGCGGTGCCTCCAGGTGGCGGAGGGCTTACTGACTTGGGCATGGCCGCGGCTGTCTTCACTGAGGGCAGTGCACATCCCGGGTGTGGAGAACAGAGCAGCCGACATTCTCTCCAGGACGGGGCCTCTCCCGGGAGAATGGAGATTGAGCGCGGAGGTAGTAAGCCAGATCTGGATGCGGTACAGGATCGCACAAGTCGATCTCTTTGCATCGGCGGAGACGACGCACTGCCCGGAGTGGTACTCCCTCGCAGGGCAGGGGGGCAGTTTGGGCCTGGATGCTCTGTCACAAGAATGGCCGACAGGCTTGTTGTATGCTTTTCCTCCACTCCCGCTCATAGCGCAGGTTCTCCGGAGGATCCAGGAGGGCCATCACTCAGTCCTACTGGTGGCTCCACGGTGGCCAGCGAGGCCTTGGTTCCCGGACCTGCTCCAGCTGTTGCAGGGTCATCCATGGCAGTTGCCATGCAGAGCAGATCTTTTGTCACAGGCAGACGGGCGGATCTGGCATCCGAACCCAGGGACCCTCTGTCTGTGGGTCTGGCCCCTGCAGGGCCCGTCGTTGAGCGGGTAGATGCGTCTGTTCGGGACACGCTGAATAACGCCAGGGCTCCATCCACTAGAGCTTGCTACGCACTCAGGTGGGGGATCTTTTCAGATTGGTGTGCTGGCATGGGCCTCGAGCCAGCGGCTTGCCCCGTGCCGCAAGTTTTGCGTTTCTTGCAGTCCGAATTGGATCAAGGCAAGGCGGCCAGTACTGTGAAAGTCTATGCTTCAGCCATTTCGGCCTTTCACCAGGGTGTGGACAATAGTCCCCTTGGTAGGCATCCCTTGGTTTGCCAGTTCTTGAAGGGAGCCCGCCGGTTGCGTCCAGGTCGCACTTTGCGGGCTCCGGGCTGGGATCTGCCCACGGTTTTAACGTCACTTACTGTAGGCCCGTATGAGCCTATTTTAGACGCAGATTTGCGTTCCTTGTCGCTTAAGACTGCCTTTCTCTTGGCGCTCTGTTCTGCGAAACGTGTCAGTGAGCTGTGTGCTCTCTCCGTTAGCGACGACTGCCTTAGGTGGCAGGCAGGAGGTGCTAGCGTGTCACTTTGGCCGAATCCAGCTTTCCTGCCAAAGGTTCTTACTCCGCAGTCCATTAACCAGGTTCTGGAGGTGACTCAATTCCAGCCTTCTTCCACCTCACAGGCAGAGCAAGACAAGTTGCTGACCCTGTGCCCAGTCAGGGCCTTGAGGGCCTATCTGGCCCGTACACAGTCCTTGCGGAAAGCGCATTCTCAGCTTTTCATCTGTTATGGGGCGGCAAGGCAAGGGCTTCCGCTCTCCAAGCAGAGACTATCGCATTGGCTTGTGGAGGTTATTTCCCATGCCTACAGGGCGCAGGGAATACCGGTTCCTTCTGGTACGAGGGCTCACTCTACCAGGAGTATGGCTACGTCTTGGGCTGCCCTTAGGGGTGTAGCAGCAGACGATATCTGTGCAGCGGCTTCATGGTCGACGCCATGCACTTTTACCCGTTTTTACAGGGTGGATGTAACTCGCCCACCTCCAGTCGGCGATGCCGCCCTCATGTCCGTGACCGAGCGAGGTTTTAATAATTGATTCTGGGTTCCTCGCGACCCTTTTGGTATGTGTCATCCCTTTTTAGACCGTAGTGACGGTCAGAGTGAGGTCGAAACAGATCGTAAGTTACGAATGTAACTATGGATCTGTGAGACCGAGGGATGACCGTCACTATCCTTGTCGCTCGGACCATTCTGAGGCGTTCAGGGATAGGAGACTGACCCGGGAGCATTCTCTGCTATTTATTAACGCAGGTCGTTCTGCTTCCGGAGGTCATGGACATGACTATTTTGACATATGTCTCGGTGATAGGCAGAACGAAGGTGATCATTCCTTTTTAGACCGTAGTGACGGTCATCCCTCGGTCTCACAGACCCATAGTTACATTCGTAACTTACGATAGGGAGGGTGTAGAACCCTCTCCTTCGGAGGATACGCTACCTACACGTCTAGGCCTCAAAACCTCTAGCTACGGAGTCTAGTCTCTTAGGCGGAGCCCTATAAGCCCTAGGTGAGGGTGTCTAGCACGCTACCGGAACGCCTAGGCCTAAAAACTCTAGCTACGGAATTTAACCTGTTAAACGTGGCCCCTCGGGCTGGGTCAGGGTATGAAACACGCTACCTCATTCACAGTTTTTTGCCAATAGTCGTTGACAGGGTATGACCTTTGTATCAGAAGGTTTTTTTTTTTTTAACAGTATCTTATCATTACAATTTATGCACGGTTTACCATTACCTGGACCACTGTCCCACTATGTTTCATGAGCCACTACGCAGATTTGAACACGTCTGTCAACAGGTTCTGCTTACCTTTTAGTCGTGTGCACAGGGACAGTGGACTCAGGTTGGTGGCGTCACCGGCGCAGGCGCCCGCCGTTGGGTCGGTTCTCCCGGTTTTGTTAAAAATCACGTCGGGTGTCACCAATCTGAAGGGAGAAAAATCTTTGGCCTATACTAAGCTAACAACGGAGCGGACCCTTTAAGGTATCAGATCAAAAATGAGGAGAAAATAAAGAGATATAAACTGAATTAAACTGAGTAGATTTATTCTTAATTAAGCTTAATCAAAGTCAACGAGTAAACGCATATAATAACAAATACAGCGCTGGTGTCACAAAGAGCTTTGCCTCCTGAGAAGTTCTGCTGATTGTGAGCCCTGAGTCTCAGGTCCGTGGATACTTTATAGATTAAAAGGACACATTCAGTGTCAGTAGTGATACTTTATGTTTTACAAGTTGAGTTCGGAACAGGGGCATATGTCACAAACGGTTTCTATGGATACTTTATGGTTAAGGAGGGCGAGTTCAGCTGGTTTGAAGTTAGGGAACTTGGCAGATTTAGTTGGCGTCTCCCGTCCACCGCGGGGAGGATGAGCAGCCGTGCCCATTTGACCTTGCCTCCCCCGCATTCTATATGCGGGGTTTTAGGCTGCGCAGCGCTTCTAAACGCGTTGATTGGCCTTGCACCTGTTTTCAGCTGGTATCACTTATCTCTGGCTGTTGTTTTGCTGCATCAGGGTACGTGCAGGAATCCTTGTAAGTGGATGTGGAACACCTATAAACAATGTTCACCGTGACTGGTTTCTATGAGGGGAGGGGGGAGGCATCTATAAACAGTGTTCACTGTGGCTGTTTTTCTGTGAGGGGAGGGGGAGAGCACTGACAAACAGTGCTGACTATGACTGTATTATTTCTGACTCCAAGTAGCTGTTTGGGCCTTTTAGCATTCTTAATATTTCAATAATGTCACGGACGCTACATCCTACGATGTACACAATCATGCTAGACAATTGGGCTTTGGGTACAAAATAGTTAACTTAACCTTTCATAGTCCTATGGACCTATCTAATTATCCTACGATGATGCCTCTGTGAAAAGGGTTTATTACTAAAATGTTCTATCAAAATTATGGATTTTTTTTGGACATTTGAGCACTAATGCCTCATACATGTTTCTTATAATCCATGCATTCAAGAGGCCCAAACTCAAAGATGACACATGGATAAATATTGTAATAGCTTACTTTGAAACATATTTATTTGAATGGACATACACACTAAAGACAGCTTTAAGGCACTACATATGACCAGAAACATATTCCCTTTACCAGAAATGATCATTTAGGTGACAACATTGACATGTACACAAGACATAAAGCAAAGAATGCCATTTATTCTTTCTCTCATTAATGCACAGATCTACTGATCGCTGTCAGTCGTAGCGTGACTTGACTAGACTAGTCTGTTGACTAGACTAGATTTTGATGACTTTTCTTTTGGTTTTTTTTAGAGCTAAAAGGCACCCATGGGACACCAGACCTTCTACAGTGGTCTATTACAGTGCTGCAGGGGCGATTTAAGACCCTATTTAGTGGCGCTGCAAGACCCCTGTGCCCCACCCCAGAACGTTTTTTAATGGGCCCGTATGCGCTCCAACTGCCAGCCGCTTGTCTGGGGTGTGCCCCCCTCAACATGGACTTTAGTGATATCTTGTGGTTAAACAAGAACCTGCAACAGCAGACTAAACGTAACCATAGGCCGTTTTATATGCTCCGCTATAGGTTATACTATTAAGTTATGTGAAAAGGCTATATGTTACAATGTCAGACCCATCCTCAGACCTAGGAGCGTCCACAGAGATCCAAAAGCCGCTCATCAGAACCTGTCTGCAGCCAGGCCTGGTTAGTGGGGCTGAAGCCCTACTGTTTCTAATCTCTGCCCCCCAGAAAATATCCAGTCATTTCTTTTTTCTGAAAGTTAAACACTTTTATTTAGGCTTCATCAAAACTGTTTAGGGGGGCTGATAGTTTGAATGAAAACAGTGTCTGAAAGAATCGAAGGACAAATCGGCAAATTCTCCAATAATATATATAACCCATGGATGTATACGCTATAACCATCTCAAATAATCAACAACCTGGATGTCCCTCATTCCCTTAGCAAGTAGCCTACATAATAAACCATTGCAGATGTACTGAAATCTTATTTGGGGCTAAGCCCCCCTAAAGGTCCAGTCCTAGAATGGCCCCTGCAGGGCTGTGAGTTCACTTCCCCCTGCGTAGCGAGATGCGCTGCAGCCTCCTGGCTTTGCCCCGGTGGTCGATGGGTCGCAAGTCCGCCACCTTGGACCTCGCTGGTCGATAGGAGTTGGCACAGTAGCTGGGTCTTTTGTGGTAGCGAATCAGATCACAGCCCTTCTCCGAGCCTGAAAGGGAGGAACATTTTAAATGTTGAGCTTAGTTAAAAAGTTCTCCGGGGACACATCATAACACCCCATCCGTAAGACACACAACCGTTTAACTTTAATGCCGCTGGGTCATTTTAAAGCTATTGGGTGTGTATTATGTGCCTACGTCAAACTTGAATTATTACTATTTGAATGTCAAATTCCAATACAAAACAATGTTAAATACGCTACTTCACACACTACTAGATCACATTCGCTCACATATGGTGAGTTTGACGCCATCTAAAGGTTAGAATCCTCAACAAGCTAAACTGTAATGACTACATTTACAGAGACGTGAGTTTGACTGTTTTTCAACATATAATGTAGTTTTGAGGGGGAAAAATGAATTGATTAAAAAGCACATAAGACCACATGAGCAATTGCACCATTTTCTTTTCTCAGTATACTATAGTTTATACATCTAATATCTAATCTTGGCACAAAATTGCTTTAAAAATGTGGTGTAGTAGACTGTAGCTGCTCTTACCCACTGTTGTTTTATTCCACAGTAGGCCTACTACATTTCCTACATGATACCAGAAAAGACATGGAGCCATGATCTGAGCCCTTTGAGTCTAGTTTTATTGTCACAATGACTGCAATAAATAACACTGCATTGGAACCAACAATGTCAGAACCACACAGAAAACTGAGCATGTCTCATCGCTGTGAGTGGGGAGTGGTGATTTGATGAAGTCTCATACAAACTAAGAAGGAAGAAAAAGGACACACCGAAAAACAAAACCATTGACCGTATACACCAGGACAATGTAAATGACACTGTAGTCACAACAGAAGCACATGTGTGAATGGACAACTGCAAATGCTGCTCAAATCAAGACTTTAACATGATTTTCAAGGACATAAAGTTGAGTAAAATATGTGGATGAAAAAATAAACATTGTGACATTTATTTCCATTCATCAAAGTTTCAGTCTATATACAGCAATATGTATTGATGACTTGACTTTAAGGCTACGCTAATATGGTTTGTGTATGCTTTCAACTCAGTGGTAACTTTAAAATTATAAAAAGGACATGACAGGAGCCACACAGTAACAAGGACAACCAAACACACTGATAATGATGAGCCAGTCTGAACATACTAGTGTTATAGAAGCTTGAAGACAAGAACCCACATTTTGTGCAGAAGGAATGATCCTTTTGACACAGCATTTAAGGCAAACATTCCTTGAAAGCACAACAGATCAACTCAAATTTAAAACATTGCAGATCAACTTGAGATTATCTTTTGAATCTGTAATTGTTCTGGCTTTGGTCAAGGCAACAGGAATTTCTACACAGTGAGTCAGGAGGACATTTTGAATTGCTCAAAGAAAGACCATACAATGTTTTCATATAGATTTTCATACAACAGCCATTACATTTTTGACAGGCAGGTGTATGTGTGTTTGTTTTGTGTAGTATGTGTGCATTGGCTTGTACAAGTTCCCCAAAATGAATTGAGACATTTCTATGGAAACAAACAAACAATACAGAAACAGAAATGTAATTGGAACAAGGCAGATTTTAGCAAAACAATTTCCTCAAAGTTCTGCATATCACAGTTGCAAATGTAGCCTACCATTTGTTTTTTAAGGTCTTCAGACTTCAAACTATTAGTTGCAATTACAAAAAAATGGTGTGTGCATTATACCTCCCAGTCAAAGGAAGTACAAATACAGAACTAAAATAAAAATTATGTCTGTTACTGTGCAATGAAATAAATGTTTTGTTGATTCATTGCAATACATTTCACTTGTGAAGTAATACAAAATAATGAATGCAATGGTACAGAAACAACAACACAAATTATATTATATATAATAAAATGCATACTTGAGTTATGGTATTCAACCAACATTGGCAAGAAAAAGGTTGAGCTATAAATACTACATACAATAAACATAATAGGATGATGGTGGCAAGTCAAAGCTAATGAAGGCTGAAGCAAAACTTTTTTTTAATCAAGATACACATACAGGACACATCTGATTAACATCAGAAAAAATTACATAACTAAAACTAATAACAGTGGCTTGTCCTTTGGAGATCTGACTATTAACAAAACTGAGTAACCGTCCTGAAATGTGCGATGTCACGAAATAAGTCCTTTTTTACGACTACATATTGTGTTAATTACACAATAACAAACACTGTACCCTGTCCTAATCAGGTTGTCATTTTTGGGTCTATAGTTCTCAAGCTTCCATCACCCATAAGGAATCATATAAAATATCAACTTATATTCTACCGTACATAAACAGCAGACCAACTCTCAGCTTTTAACCAACCTACTAGCTTTAAATTGAAATTCGTTAGGTGTCGCTGTTGCGGTAAGCATCGACTCATTTCCGGTCTACCTCTTGCTCTGTGTGTACACTGTTTGGTGTTGTAGCTGTCGGTGAACGCTGAATATACATTTGTTTTACTCGTTACAGCGGTTATTTACCCGCTTAAACATTTAAACTTAAAATAGCGACAAGTCGCTATTTTAAGTCTTCACACGCTAGTTACATTAAGCATTAGCAGTTAGCGATGTCTTCTCCCTCTTCCTCTGCTCCTCTGTCCTGCTCAGTGTGCCAAATGTTTAGTTACTCCTCCACCTCTTTTAGTGATAATGGTACCTGTATTAAATGTAGTTTATTTAGTGCGCTGGAGGTGAGGATTAGTGACTTAGAGGCCCGGTACCACACCACACCGTCTCCGGTAGTCTGTGCGGGCCGGCCGGCGGTAGCTCTAGTTAGCCGTCCCCCGGTAGACCCCGAGCAGCCGGGAAGCCACGGAGAGTGGGTGACTGTCCGGGGGAAGCGTAGCGGCAACCCACTGAAGCCCACGGCTCACCACCAGCCCATTCACGTTTCTAATACGTTTTCCCCACTCAGCGACGCACCCGCTGAGGAGCAGACTCTGGTTATTGGCTCTTCTATAGTCAGAAACGTGAAGTTAGCGAAGCCAGCGGCCATAGTCAAATGTATCCCTGGGGCCAGAGCGGGCGACGTTGAATCCTATTTAAAACTGCTGGCGAAAGACAAACGTAAATATCATAAGATTGTTATTCACGTCGGCGGTAATGACTCCCGATTACGCCAATCGGAGGTCACTAAAATTAATGTGGAATCGGTGTGTAGATACGCCAAAACAATGTCGGACACCGTAGTTTTCTCTGGACCCCTGCCCAATGTGACCAGTGACGTCATGTATAGCCGCATGGCGTCCTTCCACCGCTGGCTGTCCAGGTGGTGTCCAGCAAACCATGTGGGCTTCATTGATAATTGGCAGCCTTTTTGGGGAAAACCTGGTTTGATTGGGAGAGACGGCATCCATCCCACGTTGGATGGAGCGGCTCTCTTATCCAGGAATATGATGCAGTTTATTTCTAAAACCTGACAGTCCAGAGTTGGGACCAGGAAGCAGAGTTGCTGTTTAACACACTTCTCTGCGCTTCCTCTAGTACCACCCCATAGAGACTGTGTCTGTCCCCCGACCGCCTACATTATGTAAAGAAATAAAAACAAGAGGCGTTAACCATGAAAACCTAATAAAAATTAAAACCAACTCCTCAGTAGCACAAAATAAAATAATTAAATGTGGACTGTTAAATATCAGGTCTCTGTCATCCAAAGCTGTTCTAGTGAATGAATTAATATCAGATTATGATATTGATTTGCTTTGTCTTACTGAGACCTGGTTGTCCCATGAGGATTATGTTAGCCTAAATGAATCCACCCCCCCCAGTCATATTAATACTCACATTCCCCGAGGCGCAGGCCGAGGAGGTGGAGTAGCAGCTATATATGACTCGGGGGTTTTAATGGACCCTAAACCAAAACTAAATTATAATTCATTTGAAAGCATTATTTTTAGTCTTTCTCACCCAAACTGGAAAACACTGGAGCCAGTCCTATTTGTTATAGTGTACCGCGCTCCTGGACCGTACTCTGATTTTATATCTGAATTCTCAGAGTTTCTATCAAGTTTAGTTCTTAAATCAGATAAAGTAATTATTGTAGGTGATTTTAATGTCCATGTGGATGTTACAAATGACAGCCTTAGTAACGCATTTACCTCATTAATAGACTCAATCGGCTTCTGTCAGAGTGTAAATAAACCAACCCATTGTTTTAATCACACTCTTGACCTTGTTCTATCATATGGCATGGATATTGAACATTTAATAGTTTTTCCACATAATCCTCTCCTATCTGATCATTATTTAATAACTTTTGAATTTCTATTATTTGACTATAAGCCATTAAGCAAAACTTCCTACAGCAGATGTCTATCTGACAGTGCTGTAGCTAAATTTAAGGAGGAGATTGCATCAGTGTTTAATTCAATGCCATATCTGAATATAACGGAGTCCTATATTAACTTTAGTCACTCCCAAATTGATAATCTTGTTAATAGTGCTGCAGGCTCTCTACAATCAACATTAGATTCTATCGCTCCTAGAAAACAGAAAATAATAAAACACAGGAAACTAGCACCGTGGTACAACCAACAAACTCGTCAATTAAAACAAGAAACAAGGAAATCAGAAAGGAAATGGCGCGCTTCCAATTTATTAGAAAATCGCTTAATATGGCAAAATAATCTTAAAAATTATAGAAAGGCCCTCCGTAATGCCAGAGGAGCCTTTTACTCGGCACTAATAGAAGAAAATAAAAACAACCCCAGGTTCCTCTTCAGCACTGTAGCCAGGCTGACAGAGAGTCACAGCTCTATTGAGCCATGTATCCCTATCAACTTAAGTAGCAATGACTTCATGAACTTCTTTTATAATAAAATTATTACTATTAGAGAGAAAATTAGTCACCAAATGCCCTCAATAGGTATCGCAGGCTCTCCAACATCAGACACTTTGACTGGTGCAAACTTAGATGTGTATTTGGAGTGTTTCTCTGCTGTCAGTCTTCATCAGTTAACTTCTATAATTTCTTCATCAAAGTCATCAACCTGTCTGTTAGACCCCATCCCAACTAGGCTGCTTAAAGAAATTGTACCCTTAATTGGCACTTCTTTACTGGAAATGATTAATCTTTCTTTATTATCAGGATATGTACCACAGTCCTTTAAAGTAGCTGTAATTAAACCCCTTCTTAAAAAGCCCACTCTTGACCCTGGGGTTTTAGCCAACTATAGACCGATTTCTAATCTCCCCTTTCTGTCTAAAATTCTGGAGAAAGTAGTCGCCAAACAATTGTGTGACTTTCTACACAACAATAGTTTATTTGAGGATTTCCAGTCAGGATTTAGAGTTCATCATAGCACAGAGACAGCTCTGGTTAAAGTTAATAATGACCTTTTGATTGCTTCTGACAATGGACTTGTCTCTGTACTTGTATTATTAGATCTTAGTGCTGCCTTTGACACCATTGATCATAGTATTCTTTTACAGAGACTCGAGCATGAAATTGGCATCAAAGGAACCGCACTAAGCTGGTTTATGTCATATCTATCAGATCGTTCACAGTTTGTACACGTGAATGATGAATCTTCAATAAATACTACAGTTAGTCATGGAGTTCCACAAGGTTCTGTACTTGGACCAATACTATTTACTTTATATATGCTCCCTTTAGGCGATATTATTAGAAAGCACTCCATTAACTTTCATTGTTATGCAGATGATACGCAGTTATATCTATCGATCAAACCCGATGAAATTAATCAATTATCTAAATTACAAACATGTCTTAAAGACATAAAATCCTGGATGAGCTGCAATTTTCTGATGTTAAACTCAGAGAAAACCGAAATTCTTGTACTTGGCCCCAAAAACCTTAGAGACTTAATGTCTACAGATATAGCTACTCTAGATGGCATTACATTGGCCTCTAGCACCACTGTCAGGAATCTTGGAGTTATCTTTGATCAGGATCTGTCATTTAATTCCCACATAAAGCAGACCTCTAGGACTGCCTTTTTTCATTTACGTAATATTACAAAAATCAGACGCATCCTATCAAAGACAGACGCAGAAAAACTAATCCATGCATTTGTTACCTCAAGGCTGGATTACTGCAACTCCTTATTATCAGGTTGTCCAAATAAATCCATTAAGATGCTTCAATTAATTCAAAACGCTGCAGCGCGAGTACTGACAGGAACTAGGAAAAGAGATCACATCTCTCCTGTACTAGCTTCTCTGCATTGGCTCCCTGTAAAATTTAGAATAGAATTTAAAATCCTCCTCCTCACCTATAAAGCTCTTCATGGGCAGGCCCCTTCATATCTCAAAGAGCTCATAGTACCCTACTACCCCACTAGAACACTGCGTTCTCTGAATGCAGGGCTACTGGTGGTTCCAATAGTTTCTAAAAGTAGAACCGGAGCCAGAGCCTTCAGTTACCAAGCTCCTCTTCAGTGGAACCAGCTTCCAGTTGTGGTTCGGGAGGCAGACACCCTCTCCACATTTAAGAGTAGGCTTAAGACATTCCTCTTTGATAAAGCTTATAGTTAGGGCTGGATCAGGTGAGTCCTGAACCATCCCTTAGTTATGCTGCTATAGGCCTAGACTATCGGGGGATTTCCCTTGGTGCACTGAGTCTCTCGCTCTCTCTCTCTCTCTCTCTCTCTCTGTGTGCACACATTCATGTCCCATTAATGCATGTTACTAACACTTCTTCCCCGGAGTTCTTGTGTTTTCTCGTCTCGCAGGTTCTCATGGATCCTGGCGGAGCCTCCATGGTCCTGCTTGACTGCCATTGCTAATATCAGTTACCAGTTATATACAGTTACTGTTGTTGCTGCTCGCTGTCCCCCATCATTGGTGCTAGTGCATTGATGTAGTTGCTCTCTCTCTCTCTCTCTCTCTCTCTCTCTCTCTCTCTCTCTCTCTCTCACCCCAACTGGTCAAGGCAGATGACCACCCACCTAGAGCCGAAGGGTCTGTCCAAGGTTTCTGCCTTTTAACAGGCAGTTTTTCCTTGCCCCCGTGCCAAGTGCTTGCTCATGGTGGTACTGTTGGGTCTCTGTAAATGTTATTAGGAGTTTGGTCTAGACCTGCTCCATTTGAAAAGTGCCCTGAGATAACTTCTGTTATGAATTGGCGCTATACAAATAAAATTGAATTGAATTGAATTGAATTAAGCTATCAAACTGCTGTCTCTTGAGCAAGGAACGCAGCACTGCTGCGAATGGGGATTTTAAAGGGTTGAATGCTCCAATAATCTTTTATCTTTTACCGCATAGATTCTATACAATGTAGACAATATTAAAGTGTTACAAGATATCATGGCATTTCATTCATTCATTCTCAAACCTATTGACTCATTCATGAACTCATTCATGAAAGCATTATTTTACTCACTCACTCACTCTTTCATTCTCGCAAACAACTGCATGGCAACTCAATATTGTTAGGAATAGCTTTAACAAAATTGGCGATAACAAAGAAACAAAGACATTCTTTAGAAGTTAGACGTTTAGATTAGAGTTCATCGCTGTCGCCGCCTAGACATGACTAGCTGAGGTGTTTTAGTCCTAATCTCTTGGGGTCTTCATATACGAGCTAGGAGCATGCTTAACAAACGCCTTCATTTTTGGAAGGAACTGATGAGAGGAAGAGGCTCGGGTCATAGGTTCAATTCCCCACTAAGACCTTCCTTAATGAACCCAGCTGTGCTTTAGTGTAGTGTCCAGCTTTAGTGCCTAAAGTCACCACATTAGGCACTATAGTCTATAAGTCACCAACTCACCACTTCCATCCAACTCACTTTCCGTTAACCACGCTGATGATTACATGAATGTGGTCTGTGATATTGAAATGTAGGCTAGGCATTTGATAAACACTGCCTTCAGGCAACAACAATACACACAAAATATGGTCTTAAGATATACCACAGTGTAACGACACTGAAAGAGAGAGAGAGACAGACAGACAAATCAATGAAATGGTGGACCATCATATATAGATCCTAGCCTCCACCAGATGGTGCTCTGAGAAAGGAGAGCTATCTCACTGACCTAAAGAGGATAAGGGAGAAACACCAAGATATAGAGAGAAATGTGCCTGTTGAGAGACTGAGTTTGTGTGTTTAATACGGGTTAGTTTGTCTCTGGGACAGAGGCAGCAGCGGTGGCTGCTGTAAACTGCCCTGCAGCAGGGTTGTGATGGTTACCCTCCTCTTCATCAACATCATCATCATGCTCGTCCTCTTTCTCTATCTCTTTGGAGTCTGCTGGGGAAGAAGGAATATATGGCACACTTCAAGGTTTGTCCCACAGCACACTGCCACGCCATGCCTCCCGTTACACAGCTGCTCCACACCACTGCTTTAGTTGGCCATAATAAAACTAAACACAAAAGTTTCATTCCAAAATGTAGAATTGTATGTTTAAAAGTGGAAAGAATACCCTAACCCAATTATTAATAATATAATAATACAACAAAATAAAAATAATAATAAATATTATTATAATTATTATAGGAACAGCCGCATCTGTAGTGAGATGCACTTTAATTTGCAAACTTAATTATTACTTTCTCGTCACTAGTTTGGAACTGAGTCAAGTTAAACAGGTTTATACTTTTTATTTTATTTCTTTTTTCATTTTGGAAGGAAACTTTTTAGCCATAACAGGGGAAAAAAGCACCCACATTTGTTAAGGGCTAGGACAATATTAATCTAATGTTGATTAATGTTTAAGTGCCAAATAATACACTATCTAGTGACTATCTAGTGAGTAATGGCTAAAATACAACATAATATAATACAACAGAATGTTTTGAACACTGATTCTTTAACAAAGAAACATGAACTACGCAAACTTTTAGAGAAGGATATGAAGCTTAAATGGCATGTAGTCTCACTCGGATTACTGGAGGGAAGGGCGCATCCCTCGCGGACTACGCCTTACAAAATTTCCCTCCGCTCACACGGAGGATGCCACCTTCAAATCGAAATGGGAATCAATTTTAAATAAATGTTCAATGGATTTGATGCTGTTGCTCATACAAGAGGGCAAAAAAGAGAGGGAACAAATCCAGTCCCGTATCAGAGACATTGAATCTTCTTTACCCAGCCCTCTGGACCAACAGGTTCCTATTCAACAAACGATCAGAGAGGAAATACTCAAACTCGAGACCACTATCAAGGAGAAGAAGGTGCAGAAGTTCAAGCGCGATGAAGTTGACTACGAGAGAGGACAGGTGTATCGATGGAACCAACCACGCCCCTACCGTGATCACCGTCAGCCCTACCGCCAACCAGACCGGCAACCACGCCCCCACCAACCCAAGGTCTCCTTCAACTTCACATCTAGCGAAGATGAGGGTCGTTCTCTGGGATCTGAGTCTGACCATTTTTTGGAGGACGACTGGCCGCGACTCCATACCAACCACCAACCGTGGCCGCCGAGGGAGAGGAACAACTCCGACCACCAGCACTGAGACCGCTATTGAGGAAGAAATATCCTCGGTGATCAACCTTTCTGATGTGTCTCTGTCTGTTGAACAACTGTCAGTGTTGTCTAAGGGTATGTCCTTTGCACCCACTCACACCTCCAGCTTGTTCAATACTAGGGTGGATTTATTCCGCTTTTACAGAAATTTACATCTAAAGGCGTTCTATCACAAGTCGGGACATAATTACACTTGCCCCACGACTGACAACTCTGACATCACTCCTGACAGTACACTTGACAACTCTGCTGCGTCTGACAGTGCTTCCAGCATAGACTCGTACTTGTTGTTTAGACCTAAATCCTTTTTTACACCTGTGGTATCTAATCCTTCTCTGGTTGCCTTCTGTAAGAAAGTTGATTTTGATGTACAGAAACTCTTTGATGCCCAGCCCAGACCCACACAGAAATCTAATTTGACAACAAGCGAACGTAAGGCTCTTAAGGAGCTTTCTATGGTTGATGATATAATTATCTGCCCTGCTGATAAGGGGGGGGCAATAGTGGTGTTATCTAAAGATATGTATATCCGAGAGGCGACAAGACAACTAGAAACTAGACATTATGAAAGAGTTCGCAGTAATCCATTATCTGAACTGACCACTATTTTTCATAACATTTTAATCCATGCCAAAAATTCTGAATGGATTACTGAGAGTGAAATGAAATATATGACAGTTAAACACCCCGCCTTGGCTACATTTTATTTACTTCCGAAGGTACATAAACCTCCTTTTGATAATCCCCCTGGGCGACCCATTATCTCGGGTAATGGTACACTTACGGAACCAGCGTCCAAGTTTGTTGACTCTTTCATTAAGCCTTTTGTCCGGACTCTCCCATCGTTTATTGAGGATACTGTGGATGTTTTGAATAGTTTGTCATGTTTAGGCAATGTTGAATCCCAATACTTAATTACCATGGACGTCGAGTCCTTGTATACCAACATTGACCATGAGGAGGGTTTACACGCATTAAAACACTTTATTTCGAGAAGAAATGATACCAGACCTCCTTCGCATTTCATTGTACAACTCACTGAGTTTATTATTCACAACAATATTTTTGTGTTGTACAAACAAAAAATAGGGGTCCCAATGGGCTGTTGTTTCTCGCCTAACTATGCTTGCCTGTATTTGGGATTATGGGAGAAATTCTGTCTTCAACTCGACCAATCCTTTCTATCAGTGTATAACATGGTATGGGCGCTATATTGATGATTTGTTATTTATTTTTAAGGGTACTGAGACTCAGGTGCTGGAGTTTCACCAGTACCTTAATTCCATCAATAGAAATATTAAATTGTCAATAGAATACTCTAAGAACAGTATTGACTTTTTAGACCTAACCATCTCCATTGATTCGGAAGGGAAGCTACACACCACCATTTTTAGAAAAAAGACCTCCAGAAACACTATTCTAAGGGCTGACTCTTTCCATCCTCCGCACCTCATTGATAATGTACCATTTGGCCAATTCCAGCGGCTACGCCGCTGTGATGGTGATGAAGAATTTGAAAAACAGGCAGGTGATATGTCAGAACGTTTTATTAAATGGGCATACAAACCAGATACAGTCACTCATGCACGTTCCAGAGCCCGATCTTTGAATCGGACACCTTGATTAAGAGGGACATGGATAACTGGGCCATCATTAACTCTGACCCTGTCCTTCTACAGGTTTTTCCTCAACCACCGTTGGTCTCCCACAGAAGGGCCCCGACTCTCCGCGATAAATTAGTACATAGTTATCTTCCCCCTGAAAAGAAGGCAAGTTGGCTTAAGAGACCTATCGGACTATACCGGTGCATGAATTGCCCACACTGCAGTAATTTAATCCCCTCGAAAACATTTGTGGATTTCAAGACTAATAAAACTTTCAAAATAAAAGACTTTATTAATTGTAACACTTCATTTGTTATTTATCGTTTATCTTGTCCTTGCAAAGGTGTTTTTTATGTTGGTCGTACGAAAAGACGCCTACGTGATCGACTGGCTGAGCATAAGTATGCTATAGTGGGGCGGCTTAGCTGGAAATTTTATAAGAATCGTGCACTTTGTGATAAAAGCGTGAAATTTGGTATACCTGTAGCCAAAAGCAGTCCAAAAAAATTTAGATATCGGGCCATCGTGAATTTTCAAAATGGCTGCCATTGCCATCGATTTCAGGTTGAATTTTCTTATACATGTGGATTTTTCTTTTATATTGTTGGTCTAATTAGTTAATTTCTTACCAATGCATAGTTTATGGGTGTTAGTACATGGATACATACAAATAAGTAGTTTAAATGTCAAGATAGTTGTTATTTTTCAAGATGGCGGCTTTAAAATGTACAAGTTGCATAGTTAAATCCGACATGGACAATTCTTTCATCAAATCACATATTTGTATGTTTCTGAATGTTTTGAACATGTGGTACTGAGATCAAATAAGTACTACAAGCATTAACTACCATACAGCCTATTAAGGACAACTGGTCAGCAATTCCCTTCACAAAAACAGAGGGCTGTGCAGTCTAAGGCAGCTTTTTTGCACTTGCACTGCTTAACACAGCCCTTCTTACATCTGCAGGAGACAAGTTCAAAACTAGACTGGCCTGCATCTAGTAGGCATGTCCAGAAGGGTTCATAATGACCCTCAGCCTTTGACCAGCCCCAATTACACGGAGAAGGCAGCTCTGGTGTTGATACCAGCATCTGACCCCATAATACCCCCCTTGGTAGACTGCCCTCTTAACATGCTAAGGCAGCCTGAGTTGGAGGGATTGACTGTACATTGTGCCTCTTGGTAAATAACTTCTTTCGCGCTTGGTCTATTTCTGTGGACGTGCTGGTTCGGTCATACAGCAGAATAACAAACCGAGCTATTGTTATCATCACCTCCTGCGGAATGTCATGAGGAGCACACGACAGTTGTAGCAGAGCATGTGTGAGCTCTGGAAACACAGCCCACACAGCCCATGCAGTCTTTTTCCCATGGCCAGCAAAGCTTGATACAGTATCACACCCAGTCAGAGCATGAAACAGAGGAAGAGCACGTGCCTTCTCAGGCCCAAGTGCAGCTGAAATTCCATGGGCTGCTATGTATCGAAAACTCTTTCCAGTACCAAACGCTAACCAAAGCTCAACGTCTGGATTGAGACCTTGCACTGCTGCCACAGCTAAAACTACAACGTCTGTATCGACAGTCTGGATTATTATTTTCTGGTGACCATTTTGAACTGCATGGGCCACGTGCAATAACATGCGAGTATCAGCTTCCTCGTGAGTGCATGGAGAAATTGAGGAAAGATCAGGTAGGGATGGACTGCTGAGGACTCCAACATCATCTGTGATAACAAGCTGTTTATCCTCCCGCACACAATCAAACCATTTCAGCAGGGCTTGTGAGAGAAACGTGAATAGCTCAATCTTATTGCTGTCAACCCTCAGAAAGTTTTGCCAATTCTGGGGAATGGCTGCGGAACCTACCACGCGTCTCTGCACCCCTTTTCCACGCTTTGCTCTTGTTGTTGCCTTCAAAGACTTGGACAAGTAGCGGTCCCACACCAGATCAAGCCTGGTCACACTTGTAAGTTTTCTGGACAGATAAGGAATGAAGACATCATGGGCGTATTCATTGAAGGTTTTTACAGCACTTGGTTTTAGCATCTGGACAGTGGCTGCCCCATCAATAATTACACAGGTAACCTTGGGATTGTCAGAGTATGAACTATGAACATCCTCAAGGCATGACAGAAGATCACTCTTCACACCCTGGTAGAGACCACCACATCCATCTGAGAGTGCTGGGGGACATGCCTGGTTCTCATGTCTGAAAAACTCATCAAGATTCCCATCCCTGCTCTGGCAAGCAATGTACAACCTTGAAAACAGCTGCATGTCTTGTTTCATAGAGACTAATTGCTGCTTGGATTTAGATAGTCTCCTCACAGTTGCATTGCCAAAGACAGTCACCTTGTTCCGTGTGATTGGGTTATCCACTGGCTTTGTCCGTTCAATAAGGCATTCCATGCTGTACATTTCAAATTGGTGCTCCCCTGTCTGCTTCACATTTCTAACTGTTTCAACAGCTGAAGGACCAGGGATTTCTTTGGAGTGAAGTACAATCAGGTCCTTACTTTCCTCTTCAAAGGGGTTCCCAAAGTCTTCCAGGACACTAACAAGAGACCTAACATCCCTGATGAATGAGGTCTGGACACTATTTGTTTGGTCATGATGTGAAGTGTCATCCGCTCTTCTGCACTGGGAAGAACATACCTCAAACTCCTGAATAAGTCTGGCAACCTCTGGGCCTGCTACCATCCATCGGAGCAAAGCAGATGGGTTGTCAGTTAAGCCTACAGCACCACCATCTCCTTTGATGCAAGCATTCATTTGCTCATGGGCCTGGTCAATGGCAATTGAAGAAAACACCCTCATACTCTTTTGCACTGTGAAGTTGCCTGCATGGAATTCTTGAGCTATGTTAGGATGTTTCCTTGGGAGTTCTGCCATGTCTCTCAAGTGAACAGGGATCCACCTGGCATAATGCGTATGGTCCATAGCATGGAACCATTTGGCCAGTTCAGTGAGTGCATCGAGGTACATGGAGAAAGATGCCTCTCGCAGTGAATGAACAAAGACCAGCATAGCTCCAAGCATAGCATAGCTCTAGCAAAATATTACTAGAATAGAACTATTAACTATTCATGTGCAACAGGGCTAATCTAAAGTAACTTAAAAATGAATACTGCAACCTAAAAACCATCTTAATAGTAAATCTCCATCATTAAATGTATAATCTAAGGCAGACATCATCTATTTTATATGCAACTTAGGCATTTTACAGTTACAGTTGTCATGCTAATTGTGGTGGCCATCTTTAATTTTTCAAAACTTATTTGTACTTTTAGTGTATAACTTTTGAAAAACTATTTATGGTGAAAAAACTAACAAACATCATCAAAATTATCAAATTATATCCTGAAAATAGAGCTGAAAAGGTTGTGTTTGGCAGCCATTTTTCAAAATGGCTGCCAAACACAACCTTTTCAGCAACACAACACAACATGGCCGCCATGTTGAAAATTCATGATGGCCCGATATCCAATTTTTTTATATATGCTTTTGGCTATATGTGTACCAAATTTCATGCTTTTATCATAAAGTGCACGGTTTTTCAGCTAAGCCGCCCCACTACTATACGATGCGGCAATCCCGACTACCAGATGGCCCAACATTTCCTACATAAACACAACAAAAATGACTCCGTACTTAAAATAGAGGTTTTGGAACACGTTAGACCCTTGGACAGGGGGGGGGATAGGATCCGGCAATTAAATCAGCGCGAGTCCTTTTGGATTCATCAGCTGGGACCTGCTTTTTTCTGCTCCATTGAGAATTCCCTACCCCAAGAGCACCGTAGACCTATATGAACTTTATCCACCTGAGCGCCGGGCTGACTCTTTGCACAACATAAACCTTATTTTTGTTTTTCAAAAAGCACAATTAGCGTTGTTGTTGTTGTTGTTGTTATGACACAACCACTGTGACATGTCATGATATATGATAGGAAGCAAACCAAGTGGGGGACCATGCAGGTGTGTTTGCCATTCAGCTATAGGAGGGGAAAGGGAAGGTTATCACAACAGAGTTGATTAGTGGATCACAATATTTACAAGAAGCATGGAATGGCTTGAATTTCCTCAGCAACACTTGCCACCATACCTATTATTGTGGATGAGAATGATCTTAATGCGTCTTAATCCGACATCCTTTTGAAAATGTGAAACAAATAAAAATACTTTTCTTATGTGACGTGTGTGTATTCAATGTATTTTTGAATAACATCTGATTGACTAAATATTATCAAACCCCCTACACCACTAATACCACAATGTTGGAGGTATAGTGATAAGCCATCTCAATGTGCCTTCCAGGTGGAGATTGGGTTTCTGAGGCTACAGAGCCAAAACTGTCGTGGCTGTAAGGTCACACCATATGACTGACATGATTCGAGGACAATAACAAAGACAATGAAAACAAATAACAGAAATAAAGAGAGGCATGAGGGTTAGATGTGTGTGTGTATGTGTGAAGAGGGCATGTCTAGAGAGGGATGTGGCAGGAGGATCTTTTTAGATGCACATGGTCACCATGGCAACAGGAGGGTTAAAGCTCAAGGGAGAAGAAGAGATAGAGACAGAGTGAAATAAAGGAGGAGTGCCACAGGAGGGAGTAAAAAGCTGCTTTTTAAAAAGGGAGGAGGGAGAGCAAGTGATGCTGAAGGTCGATGAAAGGCACGTGTGCATGGTGGTTTCGCAATGAGTGACACCTGCACACATTGGCACGAGCATGAATAAATAAAAATGCTGCTGGGTGAGAAAGTAGAGAGTCTTATCCAAGGATTGGCAGTGGTTAAGACAGCAGAGTTTAAGCATATATAAAATGCTGTAGGCGTCTTCTTAAGCGCAATATTTTAACAGTGCCCAGTGACAATGTTTGCTAGTTTGGTTTTATTTTAGTTTTGCCCTTGCATGTGAGTACATCAAAATGCTTCCCAATCCCGGTTGTGTTAACCACCAGAGGAGTCAGTCTCTGTGTCAATCGGGTTGTCTGTTAAGGAGGAATCTAGATATTCTGTTACGTCCCCTGAGGGGTAAACAGAAATGTGTCATCAAAACAATCCAAATTAAAAAAAAAAAAATGTCAGTGTTAGAGTAGGTAGCCCTTTTGGGGATTTTTTTTCCTTCCTTTATATTTCACATAATTGTCCATCCATGTATTGCTTCAATTCAATAACAACATTAAATTAAATTAAAGCTCCAAGGAGCTGTGGGCGGGACCTCGCCGAGTCCGTTGGGGTGTGTCGTGGATTGTGTCGCGACAGGTTCTCGTCCGTCGCGGTCCATGCAGTGTGCGGTAGACGGGGGCATTCACAGGGAGACTCGTTGTAGCTAACATTGGGGTTAGGGAATGGCACAAATAGCATCACAGTTTGACATTCGATTCAAAATGGCCACTTTGACGACACGCCACGGACACGCCCTTTGACGTACAGTCGCAAATAGCACAACGTTTGTTCAGCACTGTCTTCTGACTGTACTGACCGATTTTGAAGCAGAAGTGACAAATTCCCAGGGGGGACCACAGAATTCAAAATGGCCATACCAATGTGGCGAAATGGTCCACTTGCTTTTTTGACGTAAAATGTACACAAATTGATAATGTTATAGCGCGCTTATTTTTTGAAATATGAAAATGCTTTAATTGACTTTTTTTCATGGGACAGTCTCCAGATGATACGTGGAAAGTTTCGTGCGAATTGGAAAAAAACGCATAGTTGGAACTTCTAGACGTAGTTATTTGGAGTTTTCGCGCTCTAGCGAAAAAAGGGTGGAAGTGGGCGTGGCCTAAATGGGGAGATGCAGCACTAATTCCCGCATGTGTGGATATAAGGTTTTTGAATGTGCGACAAAGTGTGCGGGAGTTATTAGCGTTACGGATTTAGCTCAAAAACAGCGCCACCTAGTGGTCTTCCACATGAAAGTGACGCATAGAATATATAATTTTTCACCAGGCCAGACAACTTTCCCAAATAAAAACAGTCAAATGTATACGTTGAGATGGTCAAAATCGCCGGCAAAGTCGCTAAAATAAGACTAATAATAAACAAAACAATTTCAAGAGGGACCTTAAAGTTTTACTGGCTCGGTCCATAATAATAATAAACAAAGCAATTTCAAAAGGGACCTTTCCAGTTTTACTGGCTCGGTCCCTAATTAACATGAATGTATAACTGTATACAGACATTTCTGCACTAATCACTTGATTTGTGTATAGCACAACACTGAGCTATGGACTTTCTCCCTAATATAGTTTTGCAATAACAAAACAAAATGTCTTAGCTTTCTAGAAAGCTGCGTTTTGCATCAAATGTCTGTTGAAACAACAGTGTCATTGAAAAATCTGAAGGACAATGTGTAATTTGTATGTATCACCACTTGGCGTCACTCACTAACAATACATCGAAGCAGAGGCAAAGCTTAAAGTAACAACTCATTCCATGGGCCAAATATGAAACAAAAAATATACCAAAGATTCCCATTCGAACAAGGCCATCAGCTATGCTCCTAATTTTACTTCAGAAAATATACGTGGTAAATCCTGACTTTCAGTATTCAGTGTATACTCCTGTCGGTGTCATTACATTTCATAGGTAGTGTATTTGAATAGAGTACATACCATTTTGACCCGTTTTTTCATCGCTGTCCCTGTTGGCCGCCTCCATGGTGTCCATGTGTTTTGGCCCCAGTCCCCTACTGGGTCCAGATACTGGAGCTGGATCGGGTTCCATTGTGGATCTGGCAACCCCCCCTGGATCTCTATCCCCTTCCTCTTCTTTGGGCTGCTCCTCCGCTTGCTCCTTCCTGCTCTCCTCCGCCACCTTCACCTCCTTCTTGTTCTCTCCCTCTGCATCAGCCTTGGTTCCGTCTTCCCCCTCTGACTCCTTCCCCTCCTCGGCCATCTTCTCACCCTCTTCCTCCTTGGCTTTGTCGCTCAGCTCAGCCTCCACCCCCTCCTCCATCTTCTTCTCACCCTGGCTGGCATGCTCCTTCGCTTCCGTCTTGCTCTTCTCCTCCAGATCTGAAGGAAAAATTAAGGCAAGATGGAGAAATTCAAAAAAAGTTTCAGTTTCAGGTTGAGCCATGTTTTTGTTTTTTCTTGCCCATTTCGCCCTAAAACAGTTGGTTTCAACAATGAGTTCTTTAATCAGGTTAGCAAATCAAGAAAATAACTGGAAATACTGTGGAGGTTTTTCCTGGTTGGAGAATGACTATTGTGCATACACATATAGTGGTATAACACAATTATGTTTGGTCATATAGAGGACTTGAGGTCTACTCAAATGTAAAAATTACCTTTTTTTTCTCATGGAACCAGACCCATTATTTCCCTCTTCTTCTCAGGTTTTTGGTACTGCGGCACACGTAAGGAAACCAGAAGAGACAAGGTACACCTAGTTTACCCTGTATTTTACCCTGCTGTGGCATTGATGTGACATTACAGGATCACATTTCCACTGCGGTGTGATTTGTGCTGCATTGTCTTAAGGTGTTCCCTATGATATACTGTAGCCTATAAGGTGTTCCCTATGATAGACTATGAGGTGTTCCCCTATGATAGACTGTAGACTATGAGGTGTTCCCTATGATAGACTATGTGTCACAGATCAGGATGACCCAAACGCAGTACAATCTTACTGTCACTTAGTGTTCTTTATTACACTTCTGGCAACAGATGACAGCACTAGGCAGCAGGCAGGAACACAGTCTTTCTTTAAAAGTCTTTAGACGGAGCTGCAGTCCAGAAGTCCTAAGCAAAAGCTCCGAAGGCGGCCGATGAGTAATCTCCCACGGAGAGGTCGGAGCAGCAAGACGCCAAACAGGAGCGGACAAAATAACACCAGGAAACTCACAGGCTGGGTTCGGAGTCGGGGACGGAAAGAAGTCAGGTTTACCGGGGCAGAGACGAAGAGTCCGGGTCAGGAACAAGTGGGGTCGGAACCGGGAAATCAAGCCGAAGAAGAGTGCTGGAAAGTTCTGCATAGTACAAAGACAATCTGGTGACGTAACGCTGGGCTGGCATTGCATAAATAATGGCTAGATACTGATGAGGAGCACCTGAGTGCACAGGTGAACAGTTGTTGGCTGAGTTGGCTGATGAGAAGGAAGTGGCCGGCAGGGAGAGTGAGCAGAGGGGAGGAGAGTGGAAAATTACTGGCAGAGCAGCAGAGGAATGGATTGTGACAGAACCCCCCCCTCAACGGACGGCTCCTGACGTCCCAGATCCAAACGGAGTTGGGTGGGTGGAGAGGGGTCTGGAGGAGGGCTAAAACTCCTCATTGTCCCAATAAGACTCCTCTTCATCCGAGATGTTGCGCCGAGGTGAAGCAGCGAGTCCCTGACAAGTGTTTCCAGAAGGTGGTGTGGTCCTGGACGGTTGATCGGGATGTTGTTGGTGGAAGTCAGCGATGAGGTCCGGGTCAAGAATGTGCCGCGCCGGAACCCACGACGGCGGCGGGACCAAACCAGGCGTCGGACTGTAAACACTGGATCTCCATCTATGAGACGGGGAGGGGGAGGACGAGGGACTGCCGGAGCCAACAGACTCTCACTCAGAGGAGAGACTGGCTGTGGCCCCCACCAGGCTGCAGAACTCCCTCCAGAAGGCCGAGGTAAACTGGGGACCCCGGTCAGACACCACGTCGGCTGGGAGGCCATGCAGGTGGAACACCTGTAGCAGCACCAACTGGGCAGTCTCTTTGGCTGATGGCAACTTAGGAGGGGCACAAAATGTGCCATCTTACTGAACCGGTCCACTACCGTAAGGATGACCTGGGCCTGGGAAGGAGTAAGACCGGTGACAAAATCCAATGAGATGTGGGACCAGGGACGATGTGGAACCGGGAGGGGCCGAAGGAGCCCCGCAGGCACCTGATGTGAGGCCTTGTGCAGGCCTTAATAAAGTCACTTGCATCCTTAGCCAGCGAGAACCGCTGGACGAGGAAGTCTTGTGTGCGCTGGGATCCGGGATGGCAGGTGAGCTTGCTGGAGTGGGCCCACTGCAGGACTTCCGACCTCAAGGCCTCCGGAACATAGAGGCGGTTGGGAGGGCAGGCACTAGGACCAGCCTGCCCCCCTGTAGCCGCTCTTACCCTTTATTCCATGTCCCAGGTAAGAGTAACCACCACACAAGGGGGTGGAAGAATGTTGGCTGGCTCCTCCCCCGAATCCCCTTCCTTCTGGAACTGGCGAGACAGGGCGTCCGGCTTAGTGTTGCGGGACCCCGGCCAATAGGAGAGGGTGAAGCAGAACCGGGTGAAAAACAGGGACCAGCGGGCTTGGCGAGAGTTCAGTCTTTTGGCTGTGTGTATGTATTCTACATTTTTGTGATCAGTCCAGAAAGGGTACCGTCACGCCCTCCAACCAATGTCTCCATTCCTCCAAAGCCAACTTTACCGCCAGCAATTCTCTGTTGCTGATGTCGTAGTTCCTCTCGGCTGTGGACGCCGAGAGAAGAAGGCATAGGGATGTACCTTGTGGTTGGAGGCAGACCGTTGTGAGAGCACCGCCCCCACCCCCACGTCGGAAGCATCCACCTCCACCACGAACAGGCGGTCGGGATCCGGCAGCTGGAGAATGGGTGCTGTGGTGAACCTGAGTTTGAGGGTCCTGAAGGCGGCCTCGGCCGCTGGGTTCCAGCGGAACGGCACCTTGGAACTGGTGAGAGCCGTGAGGGGAGTGGCCATGGAGCTGTAGTTTCGAATGAAGTGGCGGTAGAAGTTAGCATAACCCAGGAAGCGTTGGAGCAGTTTATGGGAGTCAGGAATGGGCCAGTAGGTGACTGCCAAGACCTTCTCCGGGTCCATCTGGAGACTGCCCTTGGCCACGACGTACCCCAGGAATTCGGAGATGTTAGAGCACAGACTGAACATGGATGATGTGCTCTTCTCAAGACTTGGAAAAAATCAAGATGTCGTCTAGGTCAGCGGTTATCAATAGGTGAGGCGCGCCTCCCCTGGGGGGCGCCAAAGAGCCACAGGGGAGGCGTGTCGAGACGCGAAGAAAAAATAACGTATTAAAATAAAATAATTTAAATAAACGTAAATAAAATAATAACGTAAATAAAATAATCCCCTCCACCTACTTGTGTGAGTGTGGTTTTTCCGCACTGACCCTGATTAAAAATAAATACAGATCCAAGGCTGCAGGTGGAGGACGACTTGCGTTTATTTCTCTCTGCAGTGCAGCCCCCGCATTGAACACCTCTGCGCATCAAAAGCGAGGCCTCATTGTTCCCACTGATATGAACGATTAAATTGAAAGTCAAAGTTGTTCGTTGTTTAAATCTGAGGTTTTATGTGGCTGAAATTGTGACGAGTGTATAACCGCACATATGTATCAACAGACTGTAATATCCTCACATAGCCACATGGGAACAGAAATAAATATATAAGTTGTATTAACCGCACCTGGCCACCAGATGGCGGCACACATAATACACTGGGGGCGGGCGCTAAACATTAGCCAATCAGAGCATAGTATGCATCATAGAGGCCACGCCTGCCCAGGTACTACCAAACCACACATCCGGGGGAAGGACAGAAACCCCCAGGCAGCGTATCTGGAAAGATATCCAGCTAAGGGGGAGCTCCACGCGCGTGAATTTTACAATTCCTCTCCATTTGCTTCATAGATAAATATAACTAAAGTTAAACAAATAAAGTGAGTTAAAAGCGATCCTGTGTTGGCGGCCTTCTTCCTCAGAGAACACACTACAAAATCGTAAAAAAACGTTATGAAAATATGTGAATCTGTTTGATTTGCGATCGCAATACAGCCCGGACCGGCGACCAACACGGGGGCGGGGGTGGGGGGGGGGGTGCGCGATCACGATACAGCCCGGACCGGCGACCGACGCGGGGGCGGGGGGGGGGGGGGGGCTGAGTGCACGATCGCAATACAGCCCGGACCGACGACCGACGTCCATGGCCATGAGGAAAAAATCTATATATACCCAATCGCAAAGGGCCCCTCTCGGCTCAAGGGCCCCTGGGCAAATGCCCAGGTTGCCCATATGGTAGATCTGGGCTTGCCTACTGATGTTCAGTGATTTTAAAAGTAGCCTCAATTAGGCCTGCATGAAGAAATTATTTGCTGTTGCAAAGACTCGTTTATGAATGCACTTTTTAAAAAGTTGTGGAAATAAAATGTCTTCAAATACAATATTAAAAGATATTTACATTTGATCAGTTATTGAAAGTCATCATTGCCTGGAACATACAAAAGCATTTACTGCAGTGGGTTAGGTCAGGGGGTTGGGGGGGGGGGGGCTCGGCTGTCCTTACCTACTTTAAGGGGAGGCTCACATTCACCCAATTTGAAAACCCCTGGTCTAGGTAGAGGAACACGAATCGGTTGAGCATGTCCCGAAGGATCATTGACCAGAGCTTGGAAGATGGCAGGGGCATTGGTGAGGCCGAAGGGCATTACGGGGTATTCGTAATGCCCAGAAGGGGTGTTGAATGCCGTCTTCCACTCGTCCCCCTCCCTGATGCGGACCAGGTGATAGGCGTTGCGAAGGTCGAGTTTGGTGAAGATGGTTGCCCCCTGGAGCAACTCAAAGGCAGACGAGATGTGTGGCAGCGGGTAGCGGTTCTTGATGGTGATATCATTAAGTCCTCGGTAATCAATGCAGGGCCTTAAAGTCTTATCCTTCTCCACAAAGAAGAAACCGGCTGGAGAGGAAGATGGACGGATGATGCCTGCTGCCAGGGAGTCGTTGATGTAGACCTCCATCGCCTTCCTCTCGGGAGCCGACAGCAAGTACAGGCAACCCTTTGGTGGAGATGTGCCAGGCTGGAGGTCGGTGGAGTAGTCGTAGGGCGGATAAGGAGGTAAAGACAACGCTTTAGATTTACTGAACACCAGGCGGAGGCTGTGGTACTCTGGTGGCACCCTGGAGATGTCAGGTGGTGGACTGGAAGGGGATGACTGGGGTGGAGACGAGGCTTGTTACAGGCAGGTGCGGTGACAAGTGGTTCCCCCCCCGTTCCCAGTCAATGTTGGGGTTGTGCCGACGAAGCCATGGATACCCCAGGATGAGAGACTGACTGGGGGAGTTCAGGATGTGAAACTGGGCCAGCTCATCACGGTTCCCTGACAGCAGCATGGGTACCTGGGCGGTCTGGTGCGTGACAGTCCCCAGGACGTGGCCATCGAGAGCTCGCGCAGACACCGGGTCAGACAATGGAACCCGCTCGAGCCCCAACTGCTGTACCAGCCCCTCGTCGATGATGCAGGCGTCTGCCCCAGAGTCTATTAAAACGGCCATGGTCTGAGGACCATTGGAAAGGAGCAAGCGGGTCGAAGGTCGTGGCCTAAGAGGAGACTGCGTCGTCGTAGGGCTCACCAGTACCTCCTCGATTACGGGCGAGCCTGGTCTTTTGCTGGGCAGGTCAGTCTGTAATGTCCACCCTTGCCACAGTACATACAGAGGTTTCTCTGCCTGCGTCGTTCACGTTCCTCTGGTGTGAGGGAAGCATGGCCCAGCTGCATTGGCTCAGACCCCACCGGTGGCGCCTCAGTGGAGTGACTGATCCCCCCTGTGATCTGGAAAATCGACTGGCTTTGAGAGGGCCCCTGGCCTCTCTCCCGACGACGTGCCTGGAAACGCAGGTCAATCTGGATTGTCAACTCGAGGAACTGTGTGGGAGACCAGTCCATCCTTAACGTAGACCGCCAGTCTGTGGAGAAAAGCGTCTACCAGAGCCTCGGAGTTCCACCTGCTTTGCCGGGCCTTGGTGTGGAAATCGATAGAATAATCCGTCACCATGCGGTCTCCCTGCCGCATGCCCATGAGTCCCTGTGCAGTCTCTGATCTGGCGGTCCCCAAGCCGAAAACCTTGCGCAGCTCCTCGGCAAACGACAGAAATGAGGAGCAGGCTGGAGACTGACTCTCCCACTCAGCGGTTCCCCACAGGTGAGCTCTACCTGTGAGGTGGTTGATGGTGAATGCGACTTTAGCTTGTTCAGAGGCAAAAGTGCGAGGCTGGAGGGAGAACAGCAAGGAACATTTTATCAGGAAGGGGCTGCAGGTATCTGGGTCGCCATCATAGCGCTCAGGGGTCCCCACCCGGGGCTCAGGAGAAACATCGGGGAGTGGTGGAGTTGACAGTGCCAGTGGTGCCAGTGTGAGTCACGCTAGCTGTTGCATCTGTTCAGCTAATGCCGTTAGCGCCCGTGCATTAGCCTCCGGCGCCTGCCTAGCTTCCATTGTGGCAGTGGACATTATGGCCTCGTGCTGCTGGAGGACGCCCTCACTATTCTCGAGGCGGCTCAGTGGAGAAGGATTGTGTGCTGGGTCCATTTTTGGCCAGATTGTACTGTCACAGATCAGGATGACCTAAACGCAGTACAATCTTACTGTGACTTAGTGCTCTTTATTACACTTCTGGCAACAGATGACAGCACTAGGCAGCAGGCAGGAACACAGTCTTTCTTTAAAAGTCTTTAGACGGAGCTGCAGTCCAGAAGTCCTAAGCAAAAGCTCCGAAGGCAGCCGATGAGTAATGTCCCACGGAGAAGTCGGAGCGGCAAGACGCCAAACAGGAGCGGACAAAATAACACCAGGAAACTCACAGGCTGGGTTCGGAGTCGGGGACGGAAAGCAGTCAGGTTTATTGGGGCAGAGACGAAGAGTCCGGGTCAGGAACAAGCGGGGTCGGAACCGGGAAATCAAGCCAAAGAAGAGTGCTGGAAAGTTCTGCATAGTACAAAGACAATCTGGCGACGTAACGCTGGGCTGGTGTTGCTTAAATAGTGGCTAGATACTGATGAGGAGCACCTGAGTGCACAGGTGAACAGAGTAGGCTGATGAGAAGGGGAGAGTGAGCAGAGGGGAGGAGAGTGGAAAATTACTGGCAGAGCAGAAGAGGAATGGATTGTGACACTAGAGCCCTATTCCGTTGGGATTAGTATTACCTGGGGACCCCATGTGATTTAGTAATTACCCCACCACATCTGTGTTTCGTGCGGCACATTTGCACGGGATAAGCGAAGTCTGTGTTTTAACTCAAATTTACTGACATTATCCCAAGGATATGATGTTGGCCGATGATATGATGATAAATAACAATATGTTCCTTACTGCATGCTGCCATGCATGTAATCCATCTAATCATCTTTCGAGATTTTGCTCTTCTGATGGATTTCAGCTTGCTCTTTCTGCAAATGGGTCTCCATGCTGTGTATGAAGATGAGCCTCCTGAATTTGCACCCAAAATGCTGTCAAAACTTTCATTTATAAATGCCAACGCAGCCTCCATAATTCTCGACCAGGAAAAAGGCAGAAAATGGCGCGGAAAACACAAAAAACAACCCCAAATCACAGAGATGCCGATTCGCACAGGACTAATATTATCACATGACCTCTGTTTTTGGCAAAATATGGTAGGTAATTTGCGGTGGAATTTTTACTTTACAAATTACGGACATGGCAGATTCGCACGGGATTAAGATTACAGACGACCTCCGCAATTATTACAAATTACTAGAGGTCCCCAGGTAATACTTATCCCGTGCGAATAGGGCTTATGAGGTGTTCCCTATGATAGACTATAGACTATGAGGTGTTCCCTATGATAGACTATGAGGTGTTCCCCCCTATGATAGATGTTCTGAAATTATTAAATTTAAAACGAGTGGCCAATCGTTATTTCCTAATTTTTTAAATTATTATCATATATATATATATATATATATATTAGTGATGGGCCGATAACGGTGTTATTGGCTGCGATAACGCAAGACTTGTTATCGGCGATAATATTTTTATCGCCGATATTAACGCAAACTGAAACAAAAAGCTCCGGTAGCACCCCCCCCCCCCCCCCCCCCCCCCCGCTCTACAATCGCGCAGACCCACTTTTAGTCATTATTTAGGTAATAATATATATATATATATATATATATATATATATAATTTTTACTTTATATCTATCCACCTTTCCCGTGACCCCCCCCCCCCCCCCCCCCCCCAGGTCACAGGAACAACTTGGGCTAGCTAGCCTGTATATACACCTTTGGTGGCTTGAGCCTTCCACTTCTCCCTGTTCTGGTGCACCTCCTCGTTCCAGGTGGTCTTGAAGTAATTGAAGTCAACCGTGTGCAGAGAGCAGTTGAGGGCCACGCTGCCCTCCGACGCCGTGCTCTTCACGCTGGAGCGCTTTCCCTCGCTGCCGCTGCCCCCTAGGCTGTTCAGGCTGGTGGGAGCAAACACACCAAGAAAAAAAGAAGAAGAAGAAGAAGAAGAAGAAGAAAAAAAAAAGGTTGTATAGGATAAGATTCGGAAATGTATATAATAGATGCTTAAAATAGCGACAAGTCGCTATTTTAAGTCTTCACACGCTAGTTACATTAAGCATTAGCAGTTAGCGATGTCTTCTCCCTCTTCCTCTGCTCCTCTGTCCTGCTCAGTGTGCCAAATGTTTAGTTACTCCTCCACCTCTTTTAGTGATAATGGTACCTGTATTAAATGTAGTTTTATTTAGTGCGCTGGAGGTGAGGATTAGTGATTTAGAGGCCCGGTACCGCACCACACCGTCTCCGGTAGTCTGTGCGGGCCGGCCGGCGGTAGCTCTAGTTAGCCGTCCCCCGGTAGACCCCGAGCAGCCGGGAAGCCACGGAGAGTGGGTGACTGTCCGGGGGAAGCGTAGCGGCAACCCACTGAAGCCCACGGCTCACCACCAGCCCATTCACGTTTCTAATACGTTTTCCCCACTCAGCGACGCACCCGCTGAGGAGCAGACTCTGGTTATTGGCTCTTCTATAGTCAGAAACGTGAAGTTAGCGAAGCCAGCGGCCATAGTCAAATGTATCCCTGGGGCCAGAGCGGGCGACGTTGAATCCTATTTAAAACTGCTGGCGAAAGACAAACGTAAATATCATAAGATTGTTATTCACGTCGGCGGTAATGACTCCCGATTACGCCAATCGGAGGTCACTAAAATTAATGTGGAATCGGTGTGTAGATACGCCAAAACAATGTCGGACACCGTAGTTTTCTCTGGACCCCTGCCCAATGTGACCAGTGACGTCATGTATAGCCGCATGGCGTCCTTCCACCGCTGGCTGTCCAGGTGGTGTCCAGCAAACCATGTGGGCTTCATTGATAATTGGCAGCCTTTTTGGGGAAAACCTGGTTTGATTGGGAGAGACGGCATCCATCCCACGTTGGATGGAGCGGCTCTCTTATCCAGGAATATGATGCAGTTTATTTCTAAAACCTGACAGTCCAGAGTTGGGACCAGGAAGCAGAGTTGCTGTTTAACACACTTCTCTGCGCTTCCTCTAGTACAGTCCCCCACCCACCACCCCATAGAGACTGTGTCTGTCCCCCGACCGCCTACATTATGTAAAGAAATAAAAACAAGAGGCGTTAACCATGAAAACCTAATAAAAATAAAAACCAACTCCTCAGTAGCACAAAATAAAATAATTAAATGTGGACTGTTAAATATCAGGTCTCTGTCATCCAAAGCTGTTCTAGTGAATGAATTAATATCAGATTATGATATTGATTTGCTTTGTCTTACTGAGACCTGGTTGTCCCATGAGGATTATGTTAGCCTAAATGAATCCACCCCCCCCAGTCATATTAATACTCACATTCCCCGAGGCGCAGGCCGAGGAGGTGGAGTAGCAGCTATATATGACTCGGGGGTTTTAATGGACCCTAAACCAAAACTAAATTATAATTCATTTGAAAGCATTATTTTTAGTCTTTCTCACCCAAACTGGAAAACACTGGAGCCAGTCCTATTTGTTATAGTGTACCGCGCTCCTGGACCGTACTCTGATTTTATATCTGAATTCTCAGAGTTTCTATCAAGTTTAGTTCTTAAATCAGATAAAGTAATTATTGTAGGTGATTTTAATGTCCATGTGGATGTTACAAATGACAGCCTTAGTAACGCATTTACCTCATTAATAGACTCAATCGGCTTCTGTCAGAGTGTAAATAAACCAACCCATTGTTTTAATCACACTCTTGACCTTGTTCTATCATATGGCATGGATATTGAACATTTAATAGTTTTTCCACATAATCCTCTCCTATCTGATCATTATTTAATAACTTTTGAATTTCTATTATTTGACTATAAGCCATTAAGCAAAACTTCCTAGAGCAGATGTCTATCTGACAGTGCTGTAGCTAAATTTAAGGAGGAGATTGCATCAGTGTTTAATTCAATGCCATATCTGAATATAACGGAGTCCTATATTAACTTTAGTCACTCCCAAATTGATAATCTTGTTAATAGTGCTGCAGGCTCTCTACAATCAACATTAGATTCTATCGCTCCTAGAAAACAGAAAATAATAAAACACAGGAAACTAGCACCGTGGTACAACCAACAAACTCGTCAATTAAAACAAGAAACAAGGAAATCAGAAAGGAAATGGCGCGCTTCCAATTTATTAGAAAATCGCTTAATATGGCAAAATAATCTTTAAAATTATAGAAAGGCCCTCCGTAATGCCAGAGGAGCCTTTTACTCGGCACTAATAGAAGAAAATAAAAACAACCCCAGGTTCCTCTTCAGCACTGTAGCCAGGCTGACAGAGAGTCACAGCTCTATTGAGCCATGTATCCCTATCAACTTAAGTAGCAATGACTTCATGAACTTCTTTTATAATAAAATTATTACTATTAGAGAGAAAATTAGTCACCAAATGCCCTCAATAGGTATCGCAGGCTCTCCAACATCAGACACTTTGACTGGTGCAAACTTAGATGTGTATTTGGAGTGTTTCTCTGCTGTCAGTCTTCATCAGTTAACTTCTATAATTTCTTCATCGAAGTCATCAACCTGTCTGTTAGACCCCATCCCAACTAGGCTGCTTAAAGAAATTGTACCCTTAATTGGCACTTCTTTACTGGAAATGATTAATCTTTCTTTATTATCAGGATATGTACCACAGTCCTTTAAAGTAGCTGTAATTAAACCCCTTCTTAAAAAGCCCACTCTTGACCCTGGGGTTTTAGCCAACTATAGACCGATTTCTAATCTCCCCTTTCTGTCTAAAATTCTGGAGAAAGTAGTCGCCAAACAATTGTGTGACTTTCTACACAACAATAGTTTATTTGAGGATTTCCAGTCAGGATTTAGAGTTCATCATAGCACAGAGACAGCTCTGGTTAAAGTTAATAATGACCTTTTGATTGCTTCTGACAATGGACTTGTCTCTGTACTTGTATTATTAGATCTTAGTGCTGCCTTTGACACCATTGATCATAGTATTCTTTTACAGAGACTCGAGCATGAAATTGGCATCAAAGGAACCGCACTAAGCTGGTTTATGTCATATCTATCAGATCGTTCACAGTTTGTACACGTGAATGATGAATCTTCAATAAATACTACAGTTAGTCATGGAGTTCCACAAGGTTCTGTACTTGGACCAATACTATTTACTTTATATATGCTCCCTTTAGGCGATATTATTAGAAAGCACTCCATTAACTTTCATTGTTATGCAGATGATACGCAGTTATATCTATCGATCAAACCCGATGAAATTAATCAATTATCTAAATTACAAACATGTCTTAAAGACATAAAATCCTGGATGAGCTGCAATTTTCTGATGTTAAACTCAGAGAAAACCGAAATTCTTGTACTTGGCCCCAAAAACCTTAGAGACTTAATGTCTACAGATATAGCTACTCTAGATGGCATTACATTGGCCTCTAGCACCACTGTCAGGAATCTTGGAGTTATCTTTGATCAGGATCTGTCATTTAATTCCCACATAAAGCAGACCTCTAGGACTGCCTTTTTTCATTTACGTAATATTACAAAAATCAGACGCATCCTATCAAAGACAGACGCAGAAAAACTAATCCATGCATTTGTTACCTCAAGGCTGGATTACTGCAACTCCTTATTATCAGGTTGTCCAAATAAATCCATTAAGATGCTTCAATTAATTCAAAACGCTGCAGCGCGAGTACTGACAGGAACTAGGAAAAGAGATCACATCTCTCCTGTACTAGCTTCTCTGCATTGGCTCCCTGTAAAATTTAGAATAGAATTTAAAATCCTCCTCCTCACCTATAAAGCTCTTCATGGGCAGGCCCCTTCATATCTCAAAGAGCTCATAGTACCCTACTACCCCACTAGAACACTGCGTTCTCTGAATGCAGGGCTACTGGTGGTTCCAATAGTTTCTAAAAGTAGAACCGGAGCCAGAGCCTTCAGTTACCAAGCTCCTCTTCAGTGGAACCAGCTTCCAGTTGTGGTTCGGGAGGCAGACACCCTCTCCACATTTAAGAGTAGGCTTAAGACATTCCTCTTTGATAAAGCTTATAGTTAGGGCTGGATCAGGTGAGTCCTGAACCATCCCTTAGTTATGCTGCTATAGGCCTAGACTATCGGGGGATTTCCCTTGGTGCACTGAGTCTCTCGCTCTCTCTCTCTCTCTCTCTCTCTCTCTCTCTCTCTCTGTGTGCACACATTCATGTCCCATTAATGCATGTTACTAACACTTCTTCCCCGGAGTTCTTGTGTTTTCTCGTCTCGCAGGTTCTCATGGATCCTGGCGGAGCCTCCATGGTCCTGCTTGACTGCCATTGCTAATATCAGTTACCAGTTATATACAGTTACTGTTGTTGCTGCTCGCTGTCCCCCATCATTGGTGCTAGTGCATTGATGTAGTTGCTCTCTCTCTCTCTCTCTCTCTCTCTCTCTCTCTCTCTCTCTCTCTCTCTCTCTCTCTCTCACCCCAACTGGTCAAGGCAGATGACCACCCACCTAGAGCCGAAGGGTCTGTCCAAGGTTTCTGCCTTTTAACAGGCAGTTTTTCCTTGCCCCCGTGCCAAGTGCTTGCTCATGGTGGTACTGTTGGGTCTCTGTAAATGTTATTAGGAGTTTGGTCTAGACCTGCTCCATTTGAAAAGTGCCCTGAGATAACTTCTGTTATGAATTGGCGCTATACAAATAACATTGAATTGAATTGAATTGAATAGATGCCACAGCTGAAACTAGCCTTACGAAGCCAGCCTAAATCTTGTTTTGCATCAAGATATTAGTCTGGAACCAGCAGATGTAAATAACAGTGTCTGTGGTGTGTGCATATACATGCATGTATCTCTTCATGCTTGAAAAGAAAGGAGATTTTATGTATTCAGATTAGTCTACTAAATATCGCATTCCCTTCTGACACATTCACATGATAATTACTCACTGAATACAGAAAGGGGTGTACGGGTATTCTAACACATTTCCAATATATATATATATACTCATCTTCACCTGCTTTTGTATTTTTATATATATATCTTTAACACCGATATGAAGGCAGAGCTTGTGGTCTATTAGTATGCAAACTGTTGTTTTTTTTCCTGAATAACACCAGACTGTGCCCAGCGTGTATATCTGAGTGGCCAGGATTATTTGGCTATATCTGCTGCTGCCAGTCCCTAGACATCTGTCTGCTGCCAGTCCCCCTGCAGGCAAATCATGCATCTTATATTCACACACACGCACAGTTACAGCTGAGCAGCAGAACTGTTTCCCCTAGCAGGTGAGTAGTATATAAGAGGCACATTTTTTCACGCGCACGCGCATTGGGGGCGTGTCCGCGCGCACGCGCGTGGGGTCATAAATGTATTTATTTTTTGCAATTTGCAATTTGCAAATGCAAATTGCGACCGGCGCGTGCGTTCGGCACGCACGCGCGTGTGTGTGGTGATGACGCTAAACAACAGAAAAAAGGGATGAAAAACACTCTTACCATTACATGATATAGATTTTGTTTAAATGTATTTATTTAACAGGAAAAAGGAGTGTCCGCGCGTATGTTACGCGCATGGGATCAAAAACATTAATTTATTTATTTAACAGGAAAAAAAGGAGTGTCCGCGCGTGTGTTACGCACATGGGATCAAAAACTAGGGGAAATAGGGGGGTCATAAAACACAGATATCATTTTGGGGTGTAAAATAATAAATGTATCTATTTCTCAGGATTTTAAAACTTAAAGTGGTAAGAAGGGGGCAAGTGAGGAAGTGTCATAAACGAGGGGGTGCGCACACGTGTGTGTGTGTGTGTGTGTGTGTGGTGATGACGCTTAATATAATATTGTTTGGCGTATCCTGTATCCTCAAGAACTTAAAGGGTGTGACGAATGGATAACCGCACATATGTATCAACAGACTGTAATATCCTCACATAGCTACTAAGGACTATAAACATAAATATAAGTTGTATTAACCGCACCTGGTCACCAGATGGCGGCACACATAATACACTGGGGGTGGGCGCTCAACACTAGCCAATCAGAGCATATTATGCGTCATAGAGGCCACGCCTGCCCAGATACTACCAAACAACACATGTGGGGGAAAGGCAGAAACCCTACAGGCAGCGTATCTGGACAGATACCCAGCTAAGGGGAGCTCCACGCGCGTGAGTTTTACAATACCCCTCCATTTATTTCGTAGATTAATATAACTAAAGTTAAACAAATAAAGTGAGTTAAAGCGATCCTGTGTCGGCAGCCTTCCTCAAAGAACACACTACAAGGGTTATAAACGAGGGGGGTGAGTTAGGGATTGTGTGGGCATGCAAGGGATGGGGATAGTAAAACACAACAAGTTAGGGCATGTGCGGGCACGCAAGGGAAGGGGATAGTAAAACACAACACACGTGGAGATGTCGTTTTGGGTTTAATTTATTTAACAGAAAAAAGGGGTGAAATACACTCTTACCATTACATGATTTAGAATTTGTTTTTATTTATTTATTTAACAGGAAAAAGGATAATTTTGTCTTTAATTTTGTGTTATCTAAAAACTTACTTGTGTAAGGTAATTTTTCGAATAAACGATTCTGACAACAATTCAAGAAAAAGCACGCATTTCATAGGTAAGGAATCTACATTCTCGTTTTACATGTGTATTATCCTGTCCATGTAATGCTTATTCACTGTAATTAAAAGCAATTAAATAATGGTTTTGCAAACTGTGACGAATGTACACATACTGTATGTATCAACAGAGTGTAATATCCTCACATAGCCACAAGTACGGTGTTCATTTTAGGACATCCTCAGATATCAGACTCAGGTGTCAGACATCAGACGAAAAAGCATCAGTTCTCAGGCGAAAAGGCATCAGAGTAAGCCAAAAGTCGTCAGGTCTGAGAAAAACCTCTGTCATCGTCAGACAAAAATGCATCACATTTAAGGAAAACAGCCTCCTACCAAAAGTATTCAGTCTCAGAAAAACCTCCGTCAAGTTTATGAAAAACCTTTATCAGAACAAACGGCATCAGACAAAACGGCATCAGAACAAACGGCATCAGACAAAACGGCATCAGAACAAACGGCATCAGACAAAACGGCATCAGAACAAACGGCATCAGACAAAACGGCATCAGACAAAACGGCATCAGAACAAACGGCATCAGAACAAACGGCATCAGACAAAACGGCATCAGAACAAACGGCATCAGACAAAACGGCATCAGAACAAACGGCATCAGAACAAACGGCATCAGAACAAACGGCATCAGACAAAACATTGTCAGGGAAAAAACAGGCAGATATTGGCCAGCAGAGGGGGCTCGTGAATCAAGAATCAAGCGCGTGGAAGAACTCCGAGGACAGTCAACAGGTCAGTCGAACGTTTTCTTAGAAGGTGAACTAATACAATTCATACTTTAATAATCAGTTTGACAGTATGTATGCACATAGCTAGCGCTATTTTAAATTCCAGCCTGGTAGTAAAGGGCTGGCTTCGTGGTTCATTCAGTTTCCTCTCTCTCCACATTAGTTTGCTGTATAAACTGGGGACCTGCTGAACCAGTTGCGCTATGTGTATTCAAATAGTCGAGTGGTTAGCTCAGTGGCGCAAAAAGTGGGTATGCGCTGTATGCGGCGCATAGGGGCGCCGCATCAGGGGGGCGCCGAAGGGGGGGCGCCAAAGCGATGGATAACATTACCCTCCCACCCTCCGCCAACAATCGCGCAGCACCCCCCCCGTCAACAATCGCGTTATTGTACCCCCCCCCCCCCCCCGTCAACAATCACACACCCCGTAATATTTATGGGGGTGCCTAAATTGCTGCTGCATACCCCCCTGACACTGGGTAGTTGCACCCCTGTTGATTGTTGACGGGGGGTGGGAGGGTAATGTTATCCATCGCCAATATCTGCCTGTTTTTTCCCTGACAATGTTTTGTCTGATGCCGTTTGTTCTCTTCTGATGCCGTTTGTTCTGATGCCGTTTGTTCTGATGCCGTTTTGTCTGATGCCGTTTGTTCTGATGCCGTTTGTTCTGATGCCGTTTTGTCTGATGCCGTTTGTTCTGATGCCGTTTGTTCTGATGCCGTTTTGTCTGATGCCGTTTGTTCTGATGCCGTTTGTTCTGATGCCGTTTTGTCTGATGCCGTTTGTTCTGATGCCGTTTGTTCTGATGCCGTTTTGTCTGATGCCGTTTGTTCTGATGCCGTTTGTTCTGATGCCGTTTGTTCTGATGCCGTTTTGTCTGATGCCGTTTGTTCTGATGCCGTTTTGTCTGATGCCGTTTTGTCTGATGCCGTTTGTTCTGATGCCGTTTTGTCTGATGCCGTTTGTTCTGATAAAGGTTTTTCATAAACTTGACGGAGGTTTTTCTGAGACTGAATACTTTTGGTAGGAGGCTGTTTTCCTTAAATGTGATGCATTTTTGTCTGACGATGACAGAGGTTTTTCTCAGACCTGACGACTTTTGGCTTACTCTGATGCCTTTTCGCCTAAGACCTGATGCTTTTTCGTCTGATGTCGGACACCTGAGTCTGATATCTGAGGATGTCCTAAAATGAACACCGTACACAAGGGAACAGAAAGAAATATATAAGCTGTATTAACTGCACCTTGCCACCAGATGGCAGCACACATAATACACTGGGGGCGGGCCAACACTAGCCAATCGGAGCATATTATGCGTCATAGAGGCCACGCCTGCCCAGGTACTACCAAACCACACAAGCGGGGGGAAGGGAGAAACCCTACAGGCCACGTATCTTTTGGATATCCGGCTAAGGGTCGCTCCACGCGCGTGAATTTTACAATTCCTCTCCATTTGCTTCATAGATAATAGACCTAAAGTTAAACAAATAAAGTGAGTTAAAAGCGATCCTGTGTCGGCGGCCTTCTTCCTCAAAGAACAGCACAACAAAACGAATGGGTTGAATCCACATGAATCTCTCTCTCTCTGTGTCTGTCATATCAGAGGACTTGCACATTACTGGAGATAATGGATGTGAAACAGGAACAGGATGCCAAACCCTGTGGGAACCAGGAGTAAAAGGTACCGCATTACATTTGGTGTAGGCAATTCTAATCATTAAAAAATTGCTATCATTGCCCACATTTCTTTTTTACCATAGGCCTACTAAAGTATTTTATTTTACATAATCAATATTCCTTGGCACTGTTTTGAAAAAGAATATCTTGATTTATGAGATCACATTTCACAGATCTCTTGTATTTACTCCCTGCATGCATGCATGTATGTTAGTTGTATGTACCAACATTTAGACATTTATCATTATGTTTCTTCCATAGGCAGAAGAGCTGCATGAACACACCTTTACCTGGCAGTATAATAAGTTTATTGATCCGTACACCTGGACCTGCACGCAAGCAGGGACTATCTATGAATCACTTCATCCCTTCTTTGTGTGATGGCTCTTTGTTGCCTGTAAATAAAAACAATTTGTTAATTATTGATGATTTAATGAATGATGCCAGTAACAATGTAGAGGTGCAGAATGTATTTACAAAGTATGTACATCATAGGAGTTTAAGTTGTTTGTTGTTCAAAGTTTTTTCAAGGAAAGGTCAGTAGGACGATTAATTTGAATACGAATTATCTTGTTTTGTTTAAAAATCCTCAAGACAAATATCAAGTCATGCTAATGGCTAGACAAATGTTTCCGGGGAAGAGTACATTTTTTATGGAATGTTTTGAGGATGCTACAAGCGTTCCTTATGGGTATCTTTTGATAGATTACAAAGCCCGAACGCCTGATGGGTAGCCTTAATCCTTCCTTCATTAAACAGAGGCCAATCGAGAAAATAAAATGGATAGTTCCTGTAGAAGAATGGATTTATTGGTATACTTTAAAATATCATATGCCTCAGAACTATGTCCCACTCAAAGTATATACTACTGTGTTGTGTCCTCTCTAGGAGCAATTGAGGTGTTGAAATTAGCAAGCTATCCCCCCCCCCTGCCAGACCTCTAACCCCCCACTGTTCCTGAGGAGTTGATCAGGAACCGATAGAGGTGTTGGGCTTAAATGGCCTCCTTTGTTAATTCAGATAATGTAATTTACTCAGACAGCACACAATACAGTTCAACAAAGTGACAAGAGTTGAGTAATATGTTGAGCAAAATCATGTACGCCTTTTAATCTTAAAAGAAAAAGTTGGGAATAAAGCCTAAATTAATTACTTTCATGGCTGATAGTCTCAACTTATTTTGGACTTGTTACTGTTTCCCCATAACTGGTGGACTTTATTCAAATCTGCTTGTAAGCGGCTCATCTAAACAATAGGCACCTCTGAGTTATTAGCTTCTCAGCTCAAGGGCTGTGTTTTAGCATCTACTATAGTGTAGCTCTCTGCTATATATATGTGAATATATATGAATTTATGCACAGTCTGACAGCCCTCCAAGTAAAACCAACACAATTAATACCACAGTGAAAACAGGACCATGACATACAAAAAAAGTATTTTCACAAATGTGGCTGGATTTTAGTTATTTTTTATCAAAGAGAACTTAATCAAACAATTTGAATAACATGACAATGAGTTACATGACAAGGGTGCAGACAGATATATTAGTATATATCAATATGTTAAGTCTCGCAATGAATTTAGACACATTGTCTTTTAATGAGAGTAGTACACGACACCAGTGCTTATATTTATATGAAGGAATGCGGAAGGGTCTTAAAACCCAAGGTGCAGTTTCCAGGTCTAAAGAGTCCTTTGCTTCAAACTGGCCACGGGGTCAAAACATAACGTTCAATTCTTTATTCACGGGCTCACGCAGGATACCCAAAATCACCAGCGCAGTCCCTTCGGGTGACTGCCTCCAACAACCCCCATGCTCTCCTTAACCACAGAGCTCAACTCACCTGACTAGCTTCACAGGCCTGAACTCCACAGGGCTAACTTACTGAGCTGACTCAACTTAACTAACATCTCAGGACTGTCTCCACATGCCTGACCCCACAGGACTGCCATGATATACACTCTCTCTGGTTCCTTTCTCACACACAACAGTATTATAAAACACATGGCAAGGGCGGGGCTATCGGAGGCCCTCCCATTGTTACCTGTAAACACACCTTCTCCAGGTTATACAACACAAAAAGGTGCATCCCCGTATTTCCTATGGGGTTACGTAATTTGAACAAACCAATCACAAATTGTTCACTCCCTGTGTAGGTTTAAACAGAAAACAAGGTTAATTAATGTTGAGCCCAATACCTCTATTGGTTCCTGATCAACTCCTCAGTGGAGGGTTAGCGACAAAGGTCTGGCACTGAGGGGGGGTAATAACGGAAACCACATTAAAGGTTAAAAGCACAGACCAGTTGGACCAGTTGGTCTGTGTGGGATTTGTTGTCTGATTGATATAACAAAGGAGGCCATTTAAGCCCAACACCTCTATCGGTTCCTGATCAACTCCTCAGGAACAGTGGGGGGTTAGAGACAGAGATCTGGCAGGGAGGGGGATAGCTTGCTAATTTCAACACCTCAATTGCTCCTAGAGAGGACACAACACAGTAGTATAAGTGGGACATAGTTCTGAGGCATATGATATTTTAAAGTATACCAATAAATCCATTCTTCTACAGGAACTATCCATTTTATTTTCTCGATTGGCCTCTGTTTAATGAAGGAAGGATTAAGGCTACCCATCAGGCGTTCGGGCTTTGTAATCTATCAAAAGATACCCATAAGGAACGCTTGTAGCATCCTCAAAACATTCCATAAAAAATGTACTCTTCCCCGGAAACATTTGTCTAGCCATTAGCATGACTTGATATTTGTCTTGAGGATTTTTAAACAAAACAAGATAATTCGTATTCAAATTAATCGTCCTACTGACCTTTCCTTGAAAAAACTTTGAACAAGATACAAACAACTTAAACTCCTATGATGTACATACTTTGTAAATACATTCTGCACCTCTACATTGTTACTGGCATCATTCATTAAATCATCAATAATTAACAAATTGGTTTTATTTACAGGCAACAAAGAATCATCACACAAAGATAGCGGTAAACCTTCAACAAAATTGACATTTCTTGATTTTAACAGATCATCATACAAAGGTTGCCAACACGAATAAATATATACAATGTTTTCAATTTTTTGAGAAATTAGTTTCTCTATATTTTCTATTAACATTTTTACAAAATACGTCTTCCCACTGTTTGAGGGACCAGAAACAATCAGACTAAAAGGATGTTGAAGCCTGTACCTCCTGACACAAACTCCATAATGTAGTCATCACCACCACTGTCTCCATTAATCTCATCAGTTAACTCACCAAGAAAGGGACCTGTCTCGGGAATCCAATCTCCACCCTTTTTCCTCAGTGTTTGGTACAGGTAGATAGGGTGCTGCTGGTGTTGGCAGTTGGCTCATCTTTTGTGTTGGCTGTTTGCTCATCTTTGTGTTGGCTGTTTGCTCACATTTTGCTCCTGTGGTGGCATTTTGGAGCTTGCAGTCTTATTTGACTTTGCCTTCTGTAACGCATCATGCTTTGCATCAGAATTTAATTTCTGTTTTTTTGGTTTTGGATCTGAGAACTATATTGGTGTCCATTCCAGTGCTGCCAACATTGACTACATCTTCTAGAACACAATTTCTTTCAAATACTTCGTCACTAAAACGTCCATCTTGTATCAGAGCTTCTCTCACTGTTTGACCTTTGTATCCATACACTATAACATCAACCGCTACATTTTTCAGCCCAGGATTTTTCATCACCACGTTTTATTTTTTTGTCTCCAGTAGTACTCATAGTAAATGTAACTATCTCACCAGGATTTATCAGTTTTTCTTTGTCGCTGCTTTTGGTGGTTGTCTGGTTATCTTTTGCCTTGATGTACTTAATTATCAGGTGTTCAATATCTAGAACAGTAATTTGGTGTCATGGAAAATGTGAACTAATAGCTTTTTTAGGTGTTAAAATTACAAGTTCTTTGTCTTGGTTTTTTGAAGCCATCTCTTGAAATTCATCACTTTTCTGAAGTGATTCGTAGATAGTCCCTGCTTGCATGCAGGTCCAGGTGTACGGATCAATAAGCTTATTATACTGCCAGGTAATAAGGTGTGTTCATGCAGCTCTTCTGCCTATGGAAGAAACATAATGATAAATGTCTAAATGTTGGTACATACAACTAACAAACATGCATGCATGCAGGGAGTAAATACAAGAGATCTGTGAAATGTGATCTCATAAATCAAGATATTCTTTTTCAAAACAGTGCCAAGGAATATTGATTATGTAAAATAAAACACTTTAGTAGGCCTATGGTAAAAAAGAAATGTGGGCAATGATAGCATTTTTTTAATGATTAGAATAGCCTACACCAAATGTAATGTGGTACCTTTTCCTCCTGGTTCCCACAGGGTTTGGCATCCTGTTCCTGTTTCACATCCATTATCTCCAGTAATGTGCAAGTCCTCTGATATGACAGACACAGAGAGAGAGAGAGAGAGAGAGAGAGAGAGAGAGAGAGAGAGATTCATGTGGATTCAACCCATTCGTTTGCAAAACCATTATTTAATTGCTTTAATTACAGTGAATAAGCATTACATTGACAGGATAATACACATGTAAAACAAGAATGTAGATTCCTTACCTATGAAATGCGTGCTTTTTCTTGGATTGTTGTCAGAATCGTTTATTCGAATGTTAACACCTTTTGCTGTCCTTGCATCCTGTTCACGCATACAGTGACTTCTTTATTCATTGATCTCCTCTCCTGTGTTTTAAAAAAAATGACCTTACACAAGTAAGTTTTTAGATAACACAAAATTAAAGACAAAATTATCCTTTTTCCTGTTAAATAAATAAATTAAAACAAATTCTAAATCATGTAATGGTAAGAGTGTATTTCATCCCTTTTTTCTGTTGTTTAGCGTCATCACCACACACACACACACACACACACACACACACACACACAAATTAAACCCAAAACGACATCTCCATGTGTGTTGTGTTTTACTATCCCCTTCCCTTGCGTGCCCGCACATGCCCTAACTTGTTGTGTTTTACTATCCCCATCCCTTGCATGCCCACACACTCCCTAACTCACCCCCTCGTTTATATAACCCTTTAAGTTCTTGAGGATACAGGATACGCCAAACAATATTATATTTAGCGTTATCACCACACACCAGTGCCGGTTCTAACCTCCATGGTGCCCTAAGCAAAATCCTGTTAAGGGGCCCTCCTATCTGAACTCTGCGGGCCAAAATATAACCATGTTTTACAGTCACCTTTAAACAGATTGCGCCATCTGTTTGTCGGAATAAACTTAGACTTTATTGTCATTGCTACAAGAACAACGAGATTACGTACAGCAGTCCCCAAGGTGCAGTTTAAAAATTAAAAAATTTACATAACAACCTATACATAACTTCAAAATTTACATAACAACCTATACATAACTTACAAATAAATATATATATATAGAATATATATATATATGTAGAAAAATAAGAATAAAAATAAGAATAAGAATAGAATAAAAGTGGATGAGTGCAGAGAGGTATACATTGTATACATTATTGGCATAGCAATAATAGCATAGCACCTGTAGACAACAATTATGTTTTTTGTTCAAAAGTGACTTATATTAACACTACATGAGTTAAAAGTAATTGTTTCAAATTCAAATACATTTGAAAAGCCTACAACTAATAGTTGCAATAACCACAGCACAGGCTATAACAATATGAAAAATGACAATAATAAGTTTCCATATGAACAAAAACCATAACTGTTCAGATAGCCAATGTTGTTATTTAAATGTTATTAAATGAATTACAATGAATATGTTTAATACTTCATGCTTATAATTTAGACTAGGCCTGCTATGTGTATATCTAGTGTGCAGGCAGCACAGCAAATCAAAATTCAACTAAATATTTAGGCTAGTCAAAGTTAATCCTTTTGCCTTCTTTCCATTTGATAAAGGCGTTCAGTTGTATCTAAGCCAAGCCAACTAACGTTGGACTGAAATATTGCTAAACCATTGCATTGATTTAAAAATCTTAAGGGTGAAAAACTGCTAGTTTCATTTTGAGCACGCACGTTATTATGAACGCGTTAAAATCGGTGTTTTTCTCCACTCCACATCTGTAGCCAGGCAGTCGCCGTTATATTCACGGAATATGCAGTTATAATCAACAACTTTGTCCTAAGTATTTTGACTGGGAAAGCATGGCAAGCAATCAAGTAAACAAAACGCAGACCGATCAGAGGATGCACTACCCTGTTATGTAGGTCAGCAACACTCGCTCTTGAGAGATGCAAATCAATGAAATGGTAATAGCCTTGTCTATACGATTATTTACTGACATCAAACTGAACAAATACAAGTTTACCCGACTGTTGTTCCCGCTGTTCATTCTCCTGTAGTTTCCTCTTTCGTTTTTCATGGCCTGAAGGCAGTGTGCGAATTATACCACGGTCCACGGGGTGCTGTGCGATTGTTGACGGGGGGGGGGGGGGGGCGGGACGGATTGTTTTTGTTTTCTTCCTTCATGGGGCCCCCCCGGCGTCTGGTTGCACCGTCGATAGTTACGCCAGTGTATTTGGCAATCATATCAATATTTCAGAGCTCCCCCAAAATTTCACAAACCATGTTTCCAGGGGAGCTCAGGTGGCCACTAGGGGAGCCATGGCTCCCCCAGCTCCCCCGTAACTCGCACCCTGCCTGAAGGGTAATTCCGCTTCATCTTCTTATCATTGTAGGCACTATAGCTGTCGCTATAGGCTACCTGTCGCAAGTTTGACTGAAGTGGAGACGGGGGGAGGGGCCTTAATTAACCTGCGGGGCCCTACGCAACTTGCGTAGTGTGCGTATAGGGAGAACCGGCTATGCCACACACACACACACACACACACACACACACACACACACACACACACACTTCCTCACTTCCCCTCTTCTTACCACTTTAAGTTTTAAAATCCTGAGAAATAGATACATTTATTATTTTACACCCCAAAATGATATCGACATCTGTGTTTTATGACCCCCCTATTTCCCCCTAGTTTTTGATCCCAAGTTTTTTGAACACACGCGCGGACACTCCTTTTTTTCCTGTTAAATAAATAAATTAAAACAAATTCTAAATCATGTAATGGTAAGAGTGTTTTTCATCCCTTTTTTCTGTTGTTTAGCGTCATCACCACACACACACACACACACACACACACACACACACACACACACACACACACACACACACACACACACACACACGTGCGCGTAACATACGCGCGGACACTCCTTTTTCCTGTTAAATAAATACATTAAAACAAAATCTATATCATGTAATGGTAAGAGTGTTTTTCATCCCTTTTTTCTGTTGTTTAGCGTCATCACCACACACACACACACGCGTGCGCGCCGGTCGCAATTTGCATACACGGGGGAAAAAAAAAAATATATATATATATATTTATGACCCCACGCGCGTAACACCCCGCCCACACGCACACGCGTGAAAAAATGTGCCTCTTATATACTACTCAGGTGTTAAGAGAACATCCAACTCATTCATGATGAATAGCCACTTACTTATCTTCCCAGTGCAAATGTTAATACAAAACAAACACAAACACATGGACTAAAATTGTGAGCCAGCAAAATATGTGAACATAAATCAACCAATAAACACAAATGGAATAGGACTGTGCATATTACGCATGAGTGCATACATGTGTGTATGTGTGTTTATAATAGAAAGGCAGGTGTGTGTGTGTGTGTGTGTGTGTGTGTGTGCCTCATGCATGCGTGTGTGTGTGTGTGTGTGTGTGTGTCCATGCATGCGTGTGTGTGTGTGTGTGCAGAGGTCAGCTCAAGAGTAACAAGTAGAGCCCGACCGATATGGGATTTTTAAGGCCGATACCGATACAAATATTTGGTCATTTAAAAATCAGATATTCCAATATATCAGCCGATATACTGTATATTTAAAAAAGAAATTCCAGAAATGCGTAACAAAACATAAACAGATTTCCTAACATTAGTTATATGTAGTTATTTATGAGTCCTCGCTAAAATAATAGGATAATGCAGTGAACACACTTCACCGATGATCTCAGTCGTGGATAACTCGTTCGCTCTGCCCGACTCTGGCTGGATCAGCTGGTTGTAGGGTTTGTGGCATTAGAGTGCCCTCTGCTGGACAAACTATGTAACGGCAACACTCATAACATGGTTGAAGGGTGTTTCGTCCGTTTATTTTTAATATTAATTCGGCCGTCGGCCCTTTTTTTTTCGAATTTTTTTTTTTTTTGTAAATATTTTTTTTTTGGAAAAAAAAAATCTTTAATGCATGTAGGCTACAACAAACATACGGCTACTCATAGCAATCCTGCCTTAATGCATCCATGTACAGGATTAAGTGCACATAAAACACATAGAAGAACAGAAAAATAATACACGAGTCGGCCCGCCCTGTTCAATAACAAAAATATAGAATCTAACAACTATCAACAGCAGGGGGCACTAATACAAAAAATTGTCCATTTGTCAAGCATTAATTCCGCGGGCCTAACCGCCAACAAAGAAGAGTGACTCGAAATATGGCGAGTAGAAAGCGTAAAGAAAAAGGTGGATGGGAAAAGGTGAGGGAAAAGAAAGCCAAGGTGCTTGAAAAGGACGCAGCAAAGTGTCAGAAGCTCACAGAGCTTTTTGCCTGCAGTGCAACTGCCAGCAGCAGCAGTACTGTGTTAAACGACGACAGTGGTGATCATGACGAGGGACAGACAGCTAAGGGAATTCCACCAGAGGAAACGGTACCGGTAAGTGAGATGGTCATAAACCAGCAGGTTACGTTTAAGCATTGCCCCTCTCATAGTCAGCTTGAGCTTCTATTAGCTGGATTTGCGTCGGATGAGGAGAACGTGTTCACGTGGCTTATTGTTGTCAAAATTAGCTCGTAACTACCAAGCTAACTTGACAACAGCATAACAATTAATAAATAAACGAACACGCTAAATGACCGTGATTTCATCTCCTTATGCGTAGCAAGTTCATAACCTACCAAACGTGCAGCATAATATTAAAACTATAAAATGTGTTATGCAGACTAAGCCAATTCTTGCAGTCTAATTCTTACACATAGTAGCAGGCACGTGCAGAGGGGGGGGGGGGCTATGGGTGCCCGAGCCCCTGCCCTTTTCCCTTTGAAGGACCAAAGTGCCCTTTTGAGCGGACCAAAGTGCCCTTTTGACCCCCCCCCGCTCAACAATCGCGCAACAGAAATCCTCCGGCAGCACCCCCCCCCCCCCTCCCGCTCAACAATCGCGCAACAGAAATCCTCCGGTAGCACCCCCCCCCGCTCAATAGAAATCCTCCGGCAGCCCCCCCCCCTCCCGCTCAACAATCGCGCAACAGAAATCCGAGCACCTGCCCCTCAAAGGGTCTCTGCACGGCCCTGCATAGTAGACCTAATAGACTATTTATATGTGATGGGATCTAGGAAAAGCAACACCCAGGGCCGGATTATCCATAAGGGCACTTGGGCCAGTGCCCAGGGGCACCAAGCACTCGGGGGGCACCACAAGCTTAAAAAAAAAAAAGGGGGGCACCTGTGAGTATAGTGCCCAGGGGCACCACATTGTCTTAATACGGGCCTGCCCGGCCTATTTGAGGAAAAAGGCCAGGGCCTTTTTTTTGTCCCAGTCCGTCCCTGGACAGGGGTGCGATATTTTTACTCCGCCAATCATCTATATCAAAATTGTTAGCCCAGAACATGGACGCTTGTAGTCTCTCTCTCCTCCACATTCTTCTTTCAGAGACCAGCGAGAATTGACCAAGCAGAACCAAATGTCTCGACGAGACAGTCTCGTCTAGGGCCGCGCACCTTTCTGCCTCTAACCGCTCCCTGCTTCTCTTCAATTACTCCCCCAACGCAATTTCTGATTGCATGAATCCGCCATTGTAACTTTACACATCAACATGTTGTATATGGCGCACAGCAACTTTGCATGAATATGCCTTTGATTCCAGAACACCATGTAATGCCATGTCAAAGCTCACAAGGGGGGGCATTACGTTCTGTGTGTAAGACATTAAGACAAAACCATTAAAATGAAGGATCTTCTTTACGGCAATATTGCGGGATCTCTGTTTAAAAGTGGTTACAGTTCCTGACCTGGAGCATCTGAAGCCCGCCAGCCCTGAGAGGGACGCCTCATCGATGAGGGGCTTGACGATCTTCTCCGTCATGTCGGTCAACACGGTGAAGGTGGGCTCCACGATGAAGTCGATGAACCCTGTCGAGATAACCCCCAATCATCCTCTGGTACGAACACATGGAAAACAATCAAGACCCAGTCCTTTTCGGGACAGTAGATGGCTGTCAGAATGAATAGCAGAGACATTTCTGAAAGATAACACCTTGAGATGGACCGTAAGCTCTCCAGGGGTGTCTGAAGTGGCATTGCTCATGGCAATGATTTAAGAATGCAAATACAGATAAAATAATGTCCTTCAATGATTTACTAGTCTCGCATAGCCAGACCTATCTCCACACTTTTAGCACAGCGCTGGAGAAAGGTCTGACTCACTATCATTCTGGCTTAGGGGATAAAAACGATCCGTCTTGTTTGTATTTCTTGAACTAATCACAATTGCCTTGGGTGGCGCTAAGCCGAGGATGCAGCAACGGTGGCAGATGGCTGAAGGGGGAGGAGTATAAAATATAAGCCTGCCCAAGAGCCTGCCATTGGGCGACTGGGCGGGGTTATGCCAACAACATCCGGTAAGCCAGACTAATGATTTACTAATGTCATCAATTATTGAATGGATGGATAGATAGACATATATATTGTAGATAGATAGATAGATAGATAGATAGATAGATATGCATTGGTGGATCCCTAGTGACATTATCCAATACTTACTTCTACCCGGGGGGCTGTTCTAGTACAAATTATGCCTTTTAGTAAATTTCATGACTCAGAAACAGGGAACCCCATTCAAATCCCATTTTGAAAATCAGCAATGGTTATATTTTTGTTTTCTCAATCACAGTTTTATTAACCCACTTTATTAATTAATTAATTTATAATTAATTAAAATTTAGAATTTAGAATGTTTCAACATGTCTTTACTCAACTTATTGTCATCTTGCTCAGAATTTGTTTTTTACTGGGTAGACTTTGTTTATGAGCAAAGCAAAGATATTGGTCTGCAGATGGTATGTACCAAAGGATGTGCACCCAAGTCTAAAAAACATTCTAAATTCTAACCTCAGGGATTTTAGTGTTTTTCACAAAATTCAAAATGACTATGATTTGAAAATGAAATGATTAAAAAATAATTTCCAGGTGGAAGTTTTGGGTTGTTGAGGCAAATGTGTTCATCATCAGGAGATACATATGTGTACAAAGTTTCATGATTGTAATAATAATAATAACTAGAAAATTCCCTCGGGGGAAATTTTGAAAGGGCCACGGGAGTGTGTACAGTATGATGAGATTCTTCAGAGATTTCAAACAATTAATACTAGTAACATTATGATATTATATACAAGGAGCACACCTACAACAAACGTTCCTTTTTTAAGTATTTATTTATACAGCAACCTATGCCCTTTCAACCTCAAATATTATGTTGGAGACAAAGTTACAAAAAAAATGATGAAAAGGGTTGCAGGCAGAGTAGAGAGGGCAGTGATGATCTTCCATGTTGTCTGCAAATACACACACACACACACACACACACACACACAAACATCTGTAAGACACCAACATGAATCAAGTCAACTTAAAGTAATCAAGATACAGTACAGTTTTATGGAGGACTAAAAGTGCCAAAATTAAATAAATAAATACACCATTAAATAATTACTTAAATGTGTCATTAATTAATTAAAATTGGAATTAAATACTTAAATGTGTCATTAATTCATTAAAATACCGATTAATTTTATTTAAAAACAACAACATATATAATCATTTCACTATTTAATTATTTGATTTGCCTTGACTTGATGCGCAGGGTAACCAATCAGGCTTTAGGATCCGCCTACCAACTTTGATGGGCGAGTTTGACAGTTTGACAATTCATGAAGCACTGCAACACAGGATCATGAAATGTAAATCATGAAATGTAAATGTAAATTAATTAAATAGTGAAATGATTATATATGTTTGTTTGGTTTTTTTACATAAAATGAATCGGTAATGAATTAATGACACATTTAAGTATTTAATTCCAATTTTAATTAATTAACGACACATTTAAGTAATTAGTGCCACGGGGCCATCGCACCGAGCACTGGTCCCTACAGCTAAAGCTGAAGGGACCAGTGCTCGGGGCTATTGTTATTCGCTACTAGTCCTACAACTCTGATATATCAAAATGTGCGTCTTCATCGGGATCGGTGTGCTATTCAATTTCTTAAAATAATAAGAATTTTTCAAAAAAAAAGCGAAAAAAGTCCCATAGAGAATGAATGGGAGGAGGTAAAAAAACGAAGACTTTTCGTACTGCCTACTGCTGTCTGCTGCTCCGGCATACTTTCACCTAGAAACTCAATTTAACCTTTAAACAGTAGACACAAGTCTTGTGTATTTGGTGTATTATTCCACGTTTTGATACGTCATATAGTTTTTAATCAATCACTGATCAATGACCATGATCATTTTGGGAGAAATTATGAGATTATAATGGGTGTGTATTGCGAGGAATGTTCGTGTCAGAGTGCAGATTAGAGTGGGAGAGAGCTCAAAATTAATCCCGATTTTTTCTCTTTCCACGCTGCTCCTGGCCACAATTTACACTTTACACACATGATTTTTTCCAAATTTGTAGACATACTTGTTCTGTCTCTCAATGTGCTCAAAAAATCAGAGAGACTTACAGAATTTGAATTAGCAGCCTCTAAGTGCGGCCAGTCTGTCTCTTCTCCTCATTAACTCCAATACAAATATTTTCAGAGAGAAGCAGAACGGACCCCTGTTTTAAACTTGCAAGTGTGTCCACAATATTTACTGTAGAAACACTGTAGAAACACCAAATCGTTCAGGAAGTCCTTACAGTGATGATGGTCTGGGTTTTTTTCTGATACGTGCTACCGTTTTGTCAGAATAAGCCCAAATGTGAGACCAGTGCAGAGGCAGAAAAGCTCTATTTTCTCAATGTTTCTTTCAGCCTCAGCCTGGGGGCTATCGCGCGCAGGTGTGCGCGGGTGATCTAATTACGGTTGGTTAGTCAGTTTAACTGGCGCGAGGCTGTTGTCAGGCAAACTCTACAGATATCGCTCGTCTGATTGGACGGCGGATACAAGAGGACTCCTATTGGTCACCGCCGATCTGCTCTTCCGCGTTGATCACGGTACACAGGAAAACATTGATTTATGATGGTGGCGGTACACGGGAAAGAGGTGGCGGCGGTACACAGGAACTGCTTCTGGTAAGATTCGCCGTTTTGAATCTCAAATACAGGTCCACGGTGGTGTGTTAAAACCCGCGCGCGCGCGCGCACACGCATTATTTTTTTTCTTTTCCAATAGCCCCGCTGTATAGCGACCCGGCTGAAACACGGGAGGACACGCTATATTTATCAAAGCTTGGTCGCCGTGCTTAGGCTATAGCCACACCACTAGGTTTTGTATCTCAAATGGATGATTTGTTTATACACTTTTACACCAGTCAGCAAATACGGTACAGGTCCACCGTGGTGTGTTAAAACCCGCCGTGCACACACACACACACGCGTTTTTTTCCAATAGCCCCGCAGTATATGGACTCAACTGAAACACGGGAGAACGCGCTGTTTTATCAAAGCTTGGTCGCCGTGCTTAGGCTTAGGGCTTTCTTAAGAACACACAATGAGAAGTAATACTCTTTGGATGAGACTGAAACTCTCCGTTTAATGGCGCATAATCACTCCTCGCTAGAACAACATTACCTCCTCACCGGAACCACACACACGTCGCCAATCACCATGGCAACTCCATAAACAAATCCCATTTACACTAGTCCCCACTGGAGTGTTACATTACTACGTTTTGAATCTCAAATGGACCATTGGTTTATACACTTTTACACCAGTCAGCAAATATGCTACAGGTCCACAGTGGTGTGTTAAAACCCGCCGCACACACGCACACACACACGCGTTTTTTTCCAATGTCCGCGCAGTATTAGCCCGGCAAGCCAGACCCACATCAGAAAGATGTAAGGTCTGGCTCAGCTCCATTGGCAGTGTGGGCGGGATAAACGGTTGTCTTTCAAGTTCCCTCTGCACGCAATAGGATAGCGCTACAACCAATCAGAGCAACGAAGAAGGTGACGTAGTCAGAGCCGTCGCTCTGACTACGTCATTAATCAAAACTCCGAATACGTATTTATTTTCGAGGAAAGACTTCAGTGCCGTTCTTTGTTCTTTTCTCAAATAAAATGTTAACTTCAAGTCTTGAAGAGTCGCGGCCAAAGCCGAGTGGAAAGACAGCCGTTCGCCAGCAGCAGCAGCCATTGTTTACCTAACACGGTCGTCATGGTAGCCCGGCTTTCGACTCCGCCCCTCACGCTGTGATTGGTCATACATACAAGACATACTTGGTGTTTCCAGCACCAAAAAGCCGACGGAGCCGTGCTAGACCTACACTAGCTGCCAAATAAATTTGCTGCCGCTAGGGGGTGTCTAGAGTTCTAGGCTAGCGCAGTATATGACTCGGCTGAAACACGGGAGGACGCGCTGTATTTATGAAAGCTTGGTCGCCGTGCTTAGGGTACATTCACACTACGTTTTGAATGTCAAATGGACCATTGGTTTATACACTTTTACACCAGTCAGCAAATATGCTACAGGTCCACAGTTGTGTGTTAAAACCCGCCGCACACACGCGCGTTTTTTTTCCAATAGCCCTGCAGTATATAGACCCGGCTGAAACACGGGAGGACACGCTGTATTTATCAAATTGATTGGGTTTTATTAGTCATATATACCAGTCAGCAAATATGCTACAGGTCCACAGTGGTGTGTTAAAACCCGCCGCACACACGCACACACACGCGTTTTTTTTTTCTTTCTATTAGCCCCGCTGTATGTCGACCCGGCTGAAACACGGGAGGACACGCTGTATTTATCAAATTGATTGGGTCTTATTAGTCATATATACCTTTTGTCATTTAATCCTTCTTATGTGGGTACTCCTTTCCCATTGCCATGGCGGGGACGGACCATTGGTCCGACATCCCATTAGTCCGACATCCCATTAGTCCGAAAATGAATCACTGAATAGGGATCCCATTAGTCCGACATCCCATTAGTTCGAAAAAAAGAGGCCCATTGGTCCGACGTCCCATTAGTCCGACCATACACAGTAGAGATGGGTTAGGATTAGCCTAGGATAAGGGTTAGGGTTAGGCTAGGGTTAGGGTATGGTTATGTTTAGGTTTGGTCTAGGAGTCGGTTAGGGTTAGGCCAGGGTAGGGGTTTGGTTATGGTTAGGGTTAGGTTGAGGTTAACCTAGTATAGGTAAGGTAGATGTACCGTATTAAATTGCGTTACAAAGGGCGTATGGATATGGCATCCAAAAGGCGGATCCATTCACTCACACACAGAGGAGCGAGAACAGCTCAACACTGACAAGTAGCGTCAATATTTTGGTCATTAAGGACTATAAGCCTCCTTACCATTCATCCATGCATCTCTACATGTGTATCGTCGGACTAATGGGATGTCGGACCAATGGGCTTCTTTTTTTCGGACTAATGTCGGACTAATGGGATCTCTCCTCAATGGCTCATTGTCGGACTAATGGGATGTCGGACTAATGGGATGTCGGACCTATGATACGGAACCTGCCATGGCTTGCTACGCAACGGATAATGCGCTCTGTACCGCTCCAATCAGTGGCGGTTGTAGGGGGGGGGGCAGCGGGGGAACTCTGAGTCCGGACCCCAGAGTTATTAAAATACAATTAATCGGTATTTTAATGAATTAATGACACATTTAAGTATGTAATTCCAATTTTAATTAATTAATGGCACATTTAAGTCATTATTTAATGGTGTATTTATTTATTTTTGGCACTTTTAGTCCTCCATAAAACTGTACTGTATCTTGATTACTTTACTTGATTCATGTTGGTGTCTTACAGGTGTGTGTGTGTGTGTACTTCAAAAATACTTCAAAAAGGAACGTTTGTTGTAGGTGTGCTCCTTGTATATAGTATCATAATGTTACTACATATTACATAATGTACACACTCGGGCAGTAGCCCCCGTGGCACTTTCAAAATTTCCCCCGAGGGAATTTTCTAGTTATTTAATGGTGTCTTTATTTATTTAATTTTGGCACTTTTAAACCTCCATACAGTTTTGTAATCATGGGTAAATGACTTGCTGTCTTGATATTTGGTCCTCGTCTTCCAAGATCTGTTGTCATCTTCCCTAAAATATTTAACACATTTTTCAGTAACAGTTATCAAAGTGTTTAAGCATTTATTCACAGAGATACACAGGACACTGGCGTGAAGTGTAGCGGGGTGGCGACAGCGGGTGCCTGCCGCCGCCGGTGTGGGGGTTGTACATAGAAAATAATAGAGGCGGCTGTTTTGACGCGCGCCATTCGGCGGCAGTGTGTTTTGGACTTAAGGTGTTGAAGGCGGCGGAAAACATAGATTGGGAGTCATCGCAAAGTAAATACGGCGACATATTGGAGCGGTACTGAGAGCATTATCCATCGCCGGAGCAAGCCATGGCAATGGGAAAGGAGTACCCACATAAGAAGGATTAAATGACAAATGGTATGTATGACTAATAAGACCCAATCAATTTGATAAATACAGCGTGTCCTCCCGTGTTTCAGCCGAGTCGATATACTGCGGGGCTATTGGGAAAAAAACGTGTGTGTGTGTGCGTGTGTGTACGGCGGGTTTTAACACACCACTGTGGACCTGTAGCATATTTGCTGACTGGTGTAAGAGTGTATAAACAAATGATCCATTTGAGATTCAAAACGGCTTATTTTACCGGAAGCAGTTCCCGTGTACCGCCGCCATCTCTTTCCCGTGTACCGCCGCCATCATAAATGGAGTCGGCCGTGTATGTGTTTCAGATGATTATAGCCAAAACACGACAGAGTAACAAAGTCAAGCTTAATCTCACTATTGTGTACAACTGATGTGTTGTAAAGACAAAGCATATTTCTTACCTCTGATACGATCAACGGGGAAGAGCAGATCCGCGGAGGGTTTTTTTCCATGACCTGGCCAAACAACAAAATCACCAGTGACCAATAGGAGTCCTCTTGTATCCGCCGTCCAATCAGACGAGGGATATATGTAGGGTTTGCCTGACAACAGCCCGAGAATATTCGCGCCAGTTAAACTGACCAATAGGAGTCCTCTTGTATCAACTGTCAATAGACAACGTCATCAACTGTCATTAGATCACGCGCACACGTGCGCGAGATAGCCCCCCCAGGCTGAGGCAGACAGAAACGTTGAGAAAAAGAGCGTTTTAATGCCTCTGCACTGGTCTCACATTTGGGCTTATTCTGACAAAATGGTAGCTATGTGGTTAAAAAGTTTCATTCATTTCGATACAATTTATATAACTTTTGATCAGACGTGTCTATAGATCATGTGTACCGAATTTGGTGTAAATGTGTCCGTTATTTAGGAGAAGAGTTTTGAATGTTTTCCAAATGTTTGACTGTACAGCAAAATCTATCCCGACAGACTTTATGGGTCCAAGAGGCAAATATTTTCAGCATGGGACAGGGCTTAGCGTTCGGCTTTGACCGCGAGTTATAGCGCCACCTATGGGCATAATGGCACCAAACTTTTTGGAGACCTGGGGTCCGTTTCACAAAGCAGGTTTAGTGAAAACCCTGAGTTTATTAACCCTGAAATGAGGGAAACTCTGAGTTTTCCGTTTCACAAAGGGAGGTAACTCAAACCAGAGAAAGAGGGGTAACTCTAGCCTGTTTCAGAGAGAGAGGTAACTTAAGCTCTCGGTCAGTTACCGTAGTAACAGACTCTATGAACCTAACCTGGTCGGGGCCAGGTTTTTCTCAATGAACCTCGAGTTTCTCTCTGTCTCTGCCCTCTTTCAGCCACACACGCCATTTGATTTCCTCTTTCATTCATTCAGTCAGCAGGCGAGTTTTGGCGTAGCCGTCTGTCAAAAATCAGAGTCAGTAGGCTATTTCAGAAGTCCATTAGGCACAGTAGGATGCGACTTTTTTCATGAACATGGCATGTCCTTTTGACAACGATCCTGTGGATGAAGGTGCAGCATTACTGCGCAGAGAATTAAATATTCGTCGGGAGAGGGTTATCAGACCGCGCATAGATGTAGCATTTCCAATTCAATTTCAATTCAATTTTATTTGTATAGCGCCAATTCATAACAGAAGTTATCTCAGGGCACTTTTCAAATGGAGCAGGTCTAGACCGAACTCCTAATAACATTTACAGAGACCCAACAGTACCACTATGAGCAAGCACTTGGCGACGGGGGCAAGGAAAAACTGCCTGACAATTATCATTTCCAGACAATTATCTTTTTGAGCGGTACCGTTTCACGTCACAGTCCATCATTTACATATACAACCTAATCCGTCCTTACATTTGCAACATTACCAACCATAGTCATGCTCTCACATCCCAGCAGATATTGTGTGTTGCACTGCGTTTCTTTGCAAATGTTTTTTGTACAATGTCGGAGATGCAGAGCACTTGAGCAAGGCAACTGTATGCAGGGCGGTCAGAAAATTGTGCCTCGCCATGAAACGGCTTTTACCCATGTTTGTCGTTTTCCCTGGACATAAACCTGTCAGAGCCATCAAGGAGGTCTTGGGGGGTGGACTCAGAGGATGAGCTCCCTCCAGGGATTCCCTCAGCCACTGGCCTTCCAATATACTGGCTTAGGGCCAGCTCCTCTGCCTCCGTTAGAGGTGGTGGTGCTGGGCCACCACCCGTTTTACGGGCATCTGCCTTCTTTCTGTTGGCCGAGTAGAAGTCTGTGTTAGTTTAAATAGGCTTAATTATTTAACAGAACATGATATAGATGAGTAGACATTTATGTGTGTGAAAACAGCATTATGTTGGGGATAAAACAACTGCACAGTCAAATAGCCACGTAATATTTACTTTACAGTGTAAAACATGATCAAAATGATCATGCCGAGGTCTTATCTGTTTGAACAATGTTTTTATGTCATCTTAAGCTGCTGCCAAGTGCGCTTCTCCCCCGCGGGATTGCACCTAAATGAAATAAATGAATAGGCTACCATTCAAGCAGTTTTCCCCTGTAATATTATTGTGATTGCAAAGGACTACATTTAAACTTACGCAGCAGTGTTGCACTTCTTTCTAAAAGCGTGTTGAAACTTGCCATATGAGCGCATTAGGATTTCCAATTAGAGGTTGGTGAAAAACGTAGCCTCCTCTTCGCCGTTGCCATGGTGACTCGTCGAATCAGGGCTCCATTGATGCTGGCTTTTATAGTTGTGGTGCACGCGCTTAACTCTAGGTGAAACTACTCTGAGTTGATTAAACTAACTTAGAGATAGAGTTTTCTATCTCAGAGTAGATCAACTCAGAGTTTAGGATTAGAATCAGAGTTTGTTGAACATGCTTTGTGAAACGGACCCCTGGTTATTGGGGATATGGTCGCCAATTTTACCCATGTGCAGCTAAGGTATGGGCATTACCAATCAAGAATAATAATAATAATAATAATAATAATAATACAAATTCCTACCATAACAATAGGTATCCACAGATACTCTGTGAATACCTAATACAACTAACAATTACAATAGGGTGCCTCGCACTTTGTGCTTGGCCCCTTAATAAAACTAACAATTACAATAGGGTGCCTCACACTTTGTACTTGGCCCCCTAATAATAACGGGGTCCGCCCTTTATTACGACAGCCCGTTATTACGACAACCCTCCATTACGACATCCCGTCATTACGACATGCCTCTATTTAGACATGCCCCTAATCCGATCTTTTTTGGTACCGCTATTACGACAATTGACATGCCGTCATTACGACATGCCTCTATTTAGACATGCCCCTAATCCGATCTTTTTTGGTACCGCTATTACGACAATTAGGCCTACTTTTCATAGAAAGTGCAATAGAATAATAATAATAGTTATTAATATAGAATAAATGTAGGCCTACCTCTATCATCCCGCCCGCACCCGCAATGAGCTTCCATTTGCATCGCGAGTGCAGACCTCTACTCCAAACAATGTTTTTCCCAATAATTGATATCGGCACACATTTCAGTCAAAAACTAGGTGATTTTGAACCGGCCATGTGAATAAATGTTAGGCCTACACATTATGTAAAAGACAGGGAGCTCTCCTCATTTTTATTCAGCTCTCAGGGGGAAAAGGTTGAAACTCCATGCATCAAACAAACTGTGCGTGCAGGCCAGCAGTCTACTTAAAAAAAGAAGAAGCACGAATAAAGCTCTAGGACCTGAAATTTGGACTTGTTCGTTAGAAATCAATTTCATTTGAATTATGGACTGCCTTTGAATGAAGTTTAATCGGACTTTAAGTTGATAGAACAAAGTTTCAAGGTGTAGGCCTACCTTTTTTGCGCTGTGGAAGCCTAATTTAAGAACGGCGAAATAATATTTTTTGAAAAGGATACTCTGATTTTGTTATGAAGATTGTTGCTTTTGGATTTGATATGGATAGGCTAGTCCTACATTAATTAATCGATGGCCAATTGCGCAAAGGCGGGCGGAATTCTTAGGCTCCAGTAGCCTAAATTGTTTTCCCATGTATTTGTCACACCCATGCATAAGCTGCGTGTATGCTAAGTCCAGAACATATGGGTATAATCACATTAATTAATTAATTTAAAGTACAATGATAATGACAAATATTAATGGCCTCATGTCGGAATGGCAGGACGTTTGAAAAAAAGTAAAGTGCCGCTACTCAGACAATGGGGAAAAAAAATTGTCGCAGTAGTGGGACGCTTGGAAAATAATATTAATACCGCCACTCCGACCACTAGACGTCAATGTCTAAGTAGCGGCATGTCGGAATAGCGGCATGTAACCAATAATAACAATAAAACTAACAATTACAATAGGGTGCCTCGCACTTTGTGCTTGGCCCCCTAATAATAAAACCAACAATTACAATAGGGTGCCTCGCACTTTATTCTTGGCCCCCTAATAATAATAATACCAACAATTACAATAAGGTGCCTCGCACTTTGTGCTTGGCCCCCTAATGAAACAAACAATTACAATAGGGTGCCTCGCACTTTGTGCTTGGCCCCCTAATAATAAAACTAACAATGACAATAGGGTGCTTCACACTTTGACTTTGTGCTTGGCCCCCTAATTACAATAGAGTGCTAAGCAGCCAGCGGGATAGCGCGGAAGCGGCTTTGTTGATGAATTTTGCGGTCTATGGTTTAACTTAAAAGGGAATTAATTGGACGTACATCATACCGTAACTTTTTAAACTAACGCCAACCTGTTAAGAGTTTATTAGCGTTACGTCATTGGCAACACAGCAGACTTAGGAAAATAGGCTACATGTGTACAGACTGCTGCAGTACTTTGGAAACGTTACACGGTATGAGTATTAACTATACGGTTCATTCTGCTATAGTAATGCTGGGGATGATATCATGCGTTTGTGTACATAAACAAAGATATACTCGTACACCTTCTCTTTCTTCTACTTTCAGAGTCCACTCACAGCCATGGACCACTCGGCTATTAAAGACAACCGTATGAGTGCTGGAAATCCTTGGAAACGCTTTAATTGTATTGATACATTCAAGGTTTTCAAGTTATTGGATTCTGAATAAAGTGCTTGAAATTGTAATTGCATTACTTTCATGGTATATAGCTTGGTCAGTGACACAACTAAACAGTTTTTCATCCTAATGTGTCTCCCTTATATAGAAGGCTCTCACTAAACATAATTATGGTAATTCATAGCAAAATAGCATCTGTTTTGATTAAGTAAAATAATCAGTTTGTACACAAACACTGAAATACATTGCTGCAGGTTTTAAAATCACATTCAAGCCATTTCCAAACATTTTAAAAGTGCATTTTTAAGCTTCTGACTGAAGTCAAATGTGTCTTCATTTAATCAGAAGCATGAAAATATACCTTGAAAATCTTTGGAAAGTGCTTCAATGTGCAGCATGATATAAACTGTGACACTGAAAAAATGCACACATCTGAATGTGTGTTCCTCACACCTGTGGAGGCTTAGAACCTTCAACCAGCACCAGCATTGCTCCACCTGATCCACCACAAGAGGTTCGTGTGCCAGAGTGTTGGAGACAGAGGAGGCATGCATTGGAATTAAAGTTTGTTTGGAGCCTGCATTCCTGTTGTCTTTCTCTGATGTTTTGGTACATGCAAGTTACAATGTTTGAAACTAGAATTTGAGAAATAGGTCTGTAATAAATTGTTACTCTCATTTACAGCAGTTTCAGAAAGTGAGGTCAAATATTTTACTATACTTTACATTTCTTACAATTAGGCTGCTTTATTATTTTTAAATATATATATTTTTAATATTTATTATTTGTTAAAAGTAAAACACTAACACTTTAGATTAAGTGTAATGAACATCTTGAGTAACAATATCTAGGAGAAGTGGAGCTGAGACTTAATCTAAATGATTTAATCAAAGTGAAATCCACCTCTGAGGTGGGATCCAAATTATCCTGAAATTTTGGTATTAAGTTGATCCAGAGATCTGCCTTAACTTTTGAAATACCCAAATCCAGCCTTTAATCTGGATTCAGGGGAGGATTGGATTACCAAAGCAGAATCCTGACCTTCAGGATCAGGATTATCTGGATCTGTGTTGAAATACCCAGTTTTCAGGTCAGATCTAGATTTAATCCAATCCAACCAGGATAATCCTGTCAATCCCTTTTGAAATACTGGGCCCAGGGGTCAATAGGCAATCACCCAGCTGAGCCCTATTGCCAATCAAGGTAACTGCTTGAAGAGAACCCACATACAATTCGAAGGAGAGAGGCAGGCGAGATACAACAAAGGATGTGACTGAAGTGCTCTCTCCAAGTAAGGAAGCTATGTACATTTAAAAGCACTGAATGTTTTAAAGGTACACTGTAGACTTTTGTGGCATCTAGTGAAACACTTGGCAGAAAGTGAATATAATACGCATAAGTAGGCTATGTTTTCATTAGTGTATAATGACTTGAATATAATAATTGTGTTTTCGTTTGCTTAGAAAGAGCCGTTTATATATACATGGGGAGCAGGTTGCCTTCCACGGACGCCACCATGTTGCACCGCCATGTTTCTACAGTAGCCCAGAACAGACAAACGGCTCTAGAGAAATAAAGCCTTCGCTGTTGCATATTGAAGATGAGACTAAAATAGGTTTATCTGCTTCCTCAACCCTGCATTAAATAAATGGCATGAAATATTTATCCATTCAATGTCCTGTTTTCCTAATCATGTGCACTTTTTGGTGTGTCTGTGGCGGTCATAGGATGTATCTTTCTTGTCCCAAAAACAGTATTATTAATGTGAAATGAAAAGTCCAAAAATGTAGGTGTCGTGAACATTTAGCTGAGCGTTTAGAAGCCACGCCCACTTCCTTTCAAGGTGGTGGTTTAACCAGTATGTTTCCGGCTGTGGCGGCCTTACCGTTTGATCCCCAAATGCCCTGATGTTGGTTTGGTTAATAATTTTTGTGTTTATTGCTATAGCGCCCCCATGAGGCCAAGTCGGTCAAATCAGTGAGAGCCGCTTCAATGGCCAATATTACACTTTACTTAATGTCGTTGAATTTCGATCAGTTTTCTAGGAGATACGTTCACTTCCTGTTTTTATGTCAGGCGGAAGTAAAAGGTGCCATTTGCAATGGTGTAGAGAATAAGAAGACACATGATATGAGGCTCAAGAGTATAGCATCAAGTGGAACGGAGATGGAGCCTTTTGAAAAGTGCAACTTTTACCTAATAGGGGCACATTTTTAGATTTCATCGGTTGTCATCAATGTCAACCAATGTGCAAAATTCCAAAAAAGCGAACCAGTGTAACATGCTGAACTGGAGAAAGTGATGGAATAATATGCAAAATGCAAAATGGCGCCGCACTAGTGGCAGCCTGTTGTAGCAGCTCTGGTACTATTGTCGCTTTTTAGTGCTTTTTAGTTATTTTGTAGCTGTTTATGTTTATGTTTTTCTTTACATATCTCTGTGCATCTTCGCACGACACTACGCAGAGATTTTCTTCTCATTGGTTTGGACACTTTTTTTCCTACTTTTTGGTCTCCTGGGATACCAGAAGAAGCTGGAACCAGAAGAAGAGGGCCTTTAGATCAGGGGACCGTGCAGAACTCAAACGGGTACAAAGAGAGCTCAAACGCAGCATCAGGGAGAGCAAGGACTTTACAGGAGGAAACTTGAGGACAAACTGGGGAACAGTAACACTAGGGACGTGTGGCGGGGGATGAGAGAAATCACAGGCTTTCAGAGGAAAGGAGGGGGTGCAGCTGGGGGGAACGAACAACGGGCAAACGAGTTGAACCAGTTCTTCAATAGGTTCAACTCCAACTCCCCCACCCCCGGTAGCCCCCCTTAAGGCCGCAGTATACTCGCCGTTCCCAAGCTGTCGCGCAACAATGTGACATCAAAATGACGTAGATCTTGCCGGCGCGACAGGATTTTAGGCTTCTTTCTTTATATGTTCTATTTTATTGTGTGGTGTAGGCCTATATTTTTTCGCTAATAAACTGTGGTTTTACGTAAGTGCTGTCTACTGTTGTTGTGGTCAAAGCCGAGTGAAATTACGTGGCTGAAAAACTATCTCAAAGCGGCAGTAAATTATAAAATACAATTATATAAAATAATCATTAAGTTATTAAGATAGATGCTTACAAACACTATTCATATGAGAACTGCTGCCATACACTGGAATGTTGATGGCTGACCAGGTGTGGCATTGCTGTAGAATAATAGCAATGTAAAGTAATAGACAGCCATAATGCTGTATAGTGAGAGACATCCCGGTGAACTAAACCGTAACTGAATATCTAATGATGTGTAAGAAATTAAAGACACAGGGGTACCAGCATAGACGATGTCTATGGGTAGTACCAGTATTAGTATATCTCTTCTTCTAGTGCGTAGAAATAGCAAAGTCGGTAGCCTTTCCTCAGTGGCGCCACCTCTGTTCAGGAGAAGACTGCAGCTACTGTCGCGGCCACCAGCACGAGTATAAATAGTTACGGCGCTCCCGTGACGTCACATTGTCGCGCGACAGCTTGGGAACGGCGAGTATACTGCGGCCTTTATGCTCCCCTGAACAACAACCCCAGGTCACTCACACAACCCCCCACCACCTCATGCCCCACACCACCTTTGTCACCCACATCCCCCACCCCCCTACTGCCATTCAACACAGACTCTTTCACACCTCCCACCCCCAGGTCATCCTCACAGCTCATTCAGCCCCACACCACCCCCTACCGCACACACCTCTCTGCATCACCCTTAACATCCCCACCCCCCAACCTAGTGATGACACCCACTACAGACCCTGTCACACCCCCTGTCACAGCACTCACGCCCCAATCTAGTCTCAAATCACATCAAGCCAGGTGAGGAGAGAGCTGGAGAGGCTCAAACCATGGAAAGCGGCTGGACCAGACCGCATCAGCCCGTGGGTGCTAAAGGAATGTTCCAGCCAGCTCTGTGGAGTTTTCCAGCACCTCTTCAACCTGAGCCTACAACTTCAGCGAGTACCAGTGCTCTGGAAAACATCCTGCCTGGTCCCAGTGCCCCAAAAATACATCCTGTGACACTGGAGGACTACAGGCCGGTAGCACTGACCTCGCACATCATGAAGGTTATGGAGAGACTGGTCCTGGCACACCTCAGACCATTGGTGTGCTCATCACAAGACCCCCTTCAATTTGCATATCAGCTCCATGTTGGGGTTGATGATGCAATCATCTACCTGCTGCAGAAGGCCTACTCCTCACTAGACTGCCCCAACACCTCAGTCCGAGTCATGTTCTTCAATTTCTCCAGTGCCTTCAACACCATCCAGCCCAGACTGCTGAAGGCCAAACTGGAAAACATGCAGGTGGGTGCCCCCCTAGTCACTTGGGTTGATGACTATGACGGGCAGACCGCAGTTTGTGAGATTGAAAAACTGTGTGTCTGACCGTCTGATTAGTAACATCGGGGCCCCCCAGGGAACTGTACTGTCTCCTTTCCTCTTCACCACCTACACTGCAGACTTTCAGTACTGCATGGAGTCGTGTCATCTTCAGAAATTCTCTGATGACACGGCTATCGTTGGGTGTGTTGAGGGTGGGAGGGAGGCTGAGTACAGGGACCTGGTCGACCGCTTCATGAAGTGGTGTGGGGAGAACCACCTGCAGCTGAACGTGGCGAAGACAAGGGAGATGGTGGTGGACTTCAGAAGGAACAAGACCTTACCCTCTCCTGTCAGCATCGGTGGGACAGACGTGGATATGGTGGATAAATACAAGTATCTTGGTGTCACTCTGGACAATTAACTGGATTGGTATGATAACACAGAGGCCATTTACAAGAAGGGCCTGAGCCGGCTTTACTTCCTGAGGAGGCTCAGGTCCTTCAATGTCTGCAACAGGATGTTGCAAATGTTCTATCAGTCTGTTGTGGCGAGCACCATCTTCTTTGCTGTGGTGTCCTGGGGTGCGGGCATCAGAACAAAGGACGCCAACAGACTGAACAAACTTATTAAGAAGGCCGAGCCTGTTGTTGGCTCTCAGCTAGTCACCGTGGAGGAGGTGGTGGAGGAGAGGATGCTGGCAAAATTGCTGGCAACTATGGCCAATCCCTCCCACGCCCTTCACACTACACTGGACCAGCTAAGGAGCAGCTTCAGCAACAGACTCATTCAACCCCGCTGCAAGAAGGAACGATACAGAAAATCGTTCCTCCCAACTGCAATAAGACTTTACAACACATCTGCCTCTGTCAGATCCACAATTACACATATGGACTAAAATGCACTATACCACTTGCACACACCCCTACCCCCCACCCCCACCCCCACCCCCCTACGTTCACACCTATCACCCCCAGGTCATCCTCACAGCCCACTCAGCCCCCTTCTACCCGCCCCCCCCCCCGCCGCACACACCCCTCTGCATCACCTTATCATCCCCACCCCCCAACCTCCCCCTGACACCCACTACCCCTTACACACCCTCTGTCACACCCCCCAATGCACCTATCTGGTCTCCACATGCACTACTCTATTTATATTTCTGTTTCTGTGGTTTCAAATTCACAATTCATTTGCACTACTGTTGCAGTTTTATTTATATTTATTTATAAAACCATTTGGCACAGTTTCATCTATTGCACCACTGCATCCCTGCATCTTATATTCACTTTGTATTTATTTTTGTACATATTTTATCTTATTTTTTTATTCTTTAATTTCTTGATATTTTTATTTTCATTTACTCTGTTTAGGTAATTGCACTATGTACCATTGCAGCTTATGACAACTGAATTTCCCTTCGGGGATCAATAAAGTTTGTATCTATCCATCTATCTATCTATTTATCTATAATAATAATAAATATAGTTGCAAGCAGCAATAACTGGTTTCGAGCACGCAGCTGTGCGCAGCCGCCTGAAGTTGGACAACTAAGGAAATGGTGAATCCAGTGACATAACTGCTGGAGGTAACTTGAAGTTATAGACCCATAATCAAAACTGCCACCTTACTGCCAATTGCCTCACAGTGTGAGATGGTGCCCCCTATGAGGCCAGAGTGACCCTATTGCTGGAAATAATAATCTATTTACTGTGATCTTGTTTTATGCAATTTTTCAGATCAGACTGCTGGAAGTAGCTTGAATGTATGTCATTAGATGCTTGGTGGGATTCGCCCCATGGCCCTTCTGCATTGTAGGCGTGTGCTCAACTCACTGAGTTATTGACGGACATGTACCAACATGGGGAGATCGGTATATGTTTTAGAAGTAGGTGTGTCTTTCACACATTTTTTCAGTTGTCTCTGGCACATGGTCATCATGAACTAAATGGAAAATGGAAATATATGGAAAATAGGATGCCGGATCCAATAAAGCAGGTGTAATGACAATTGGACAAATGGTCTAGGAGGGGATGGTAAAACATTCCTACCCACTGTCAAAGTGGCATTTGCATCTAAAAATGAGGTCCATGTAGGTTAAAATTGATTCAGAGTCAAAAAGGTAGGTTTTGTTCAAATTTAGTGGAGCGTTCGAGGCGGTGTGGTGAAAACAATTCTTGGCTACAGCAGCCATACGATTTAGAGTACTTTCACTTTTACTAATGAGGTTCCAAAGTATCCAACAAAGCAAATTTGATGTAAATTAGATGAGTGGGCAAAAAAATAGATTCACTGTTGTGGAAATTGTAATGGATAAAAACAATTGGCCTCTGGGATATTTGCAGGCTATGAGGAGACGCAACATATGCCATCAAATGAATGCCTTCAGATAACAGTTTGAGGGATATGGCTGTATTAAAGGTGCACTATTCATCTTGTGACTGTAGCACCCCCATCATCTTGATCCATGTGCCTTTCCTTACACCAAGTTTGATGATGATTGGCTAAAGTTAACCCAACCTTTTGACTCCTTGAAGCTAATTGGACATATTTTGGCCCATGTTGTTTGGTAAATCAGCTTCATCTTACTTGACCAATTAGAGCCTTCACCCTCAACCGTTCCAAAGTTGGTTTCGCTCAAATCAGACATTCCGGGTAGGAACTGTGGCCATTTAGTGAATGTTGGTATTATAGCACCCTCATGAGGCCAATGTGGCTCATCCCTTCTGGGTGGGTTCTAGAAATGGGACCCCAATTTGGTGTGAATTGGATTTACTGTTTAAGAGAAATGCCTATTTCCTGTCAAAGTGGCATTTGTGCACAATACCTTTAAGTCTCTGCCGTTTTGAGTTCCAGAATTATTTTTGATAACTTTTATTCTGTGGGAGATTGGGAATCAATTTGAGCTGGATTGGTTGGAATTGGACAATTGGCCTGGGAGAAAAAGCAGGTTTTGCAGATAATTCAAAATGGCGGAAGTTCTAGTCGGCAGAAGTCCATGCACTCACTATCAAAGTCATAGGCAAAGAGAAGCTGCAACATTTGACACTAAGTTTGCTAATATTGGGCAAAGGGGACCTGAGATTTGGCCTTTTGAAATATTGCAACATTGACCCATTGTTGGTGTTAGAGACTGGGTCTGATTGGTTCCTCTTTATAGATTTGGCCGTTAGGGACTGTTGTGGATACATGTTGAAATTTTGGTAAAAAGTGAGCCAGGGGAACATGCCGAACTAGTAAATATGGTGGAATAATAATAATAAAATTGGCAATAACCATAACTAATAATAATAATAATAATCATAATCATAATACTGTCAATAACAATAGGTGTCTTGCACCTTCCGTGCTTAACACATAATAATAATAATAATAATAATAATAATAATAGGTACCTACACCTACGGTGCTTGACCCATAATGATAAACTTAAAAATAAAAGGAGGTGAATTGAGTGCTGCTGCTACTCCACCTTACCAATCTGAGACTGGGCCACCATGGTGGAGTTACGGTCACAGAGAGGAGAGAAGGGCAAGCCGAGATCTGCTTCTTTGTCCCCCTGGGAAGAGAAATGATATGTATAAAAAAATAGAGAATAAAAGTACAGGGTTGCACAGTTATTCAATATTGCTGACTTTAAAGAGTAACCAAAGAAAAGTATCCTAAGCAACCCCTCATGGTGAAAATCTAGAAATTATGAAACATCTATTATAAATGACTTATTTTAAACTCTAAGAAATTGAAATGATGAATACAAATGTATTTAGTTGTTAAGAAAACATCTTCATCAAATTGACAACACATGCGCAGCATTTAGAAAACACGCTGCAAATTAAGAAAACATGTTTATCAATTTGACAACATATGTGCAGCATCTAGAAAACGCGCTGCAAATTCAGACAACACATTACAGAAATGCGCTGCAAATACAGCTCATTTTCCAGCTCAATGTTCACAATACCTACATTTTTGGACTTGGCATGACATTTTACATTCAATAAATGACATTACTGAAGTTGACTATCCGTGGAAAATTAGCAAAAATGTAAGTGTTTTTGGTTTATTTTAACATTGTAATCGCAAACACTGACTTCCATTGTCGTTTGGTGTAATTGCAGCGAATTTCTGTAATGTGTTGCATTGTCTGTAATGTGCTGTGTTGTCTGTATTTGCAGCGTGTATCTATGTTGTGTCTGGAACGTGTTCTAAATGATTTCTAAAAATGTTTTCTAAATGCTGGGCATGTGTTGTCAAATTGATGAAGATGTTTTCTTAATTTGCTTGTGTTTTGTCTATTTGTATGTGTTTTCTTAAGTTGCAGTGCGATGAGCTCTCAGGGCCACCGTAGATCACTCACAAAAAAGCAATATATACGCAACACATGACCAGTATTCTATGAATGGTACACATGGTAAAATGACATGATTCTAGTCATGCCAATCAGTCATATATATATATATATATATATATATATTAGGGCTGCCCCCGAATAGTCGGCTTAGTCGATCGACAGAGGCTTAGTCGAATACGTTTTCATTAGTCGAGCAAAAAGTAAAACATAAAAATAACAAGGCATGAGCATCGCAAACCGAATACATCCATGGTCACAACAAGCCCTGATTTAAAGGCCGTGGTGCAGGTTTATTTTTCTAACCAATTTGCGTATTTGCTTGTTGGTAATAAACATTTAAACTGTTATTAATTGTATTTGATGTTGTTGGGTATCACAAAACGTAATATAATACGAAAAAGTAGCTACTATTTTAGCAGTTTGGGATTGATTCTCATTCCCCGCACAATGCATTGCATGACATCACATCGGTGAGACGACAGACCAAAGCCCGCCTTGAGACCATTGAGAGAGACGAGTAGAGAGAGACTAGTAAGAGATTGTTCAGCATATTATACAGATAAATAGATAAATACATATAGCATTTATCTATCAATCTATCAACAGTATTTGCAGTAGTTGATGTACTCGTCGCATTGCTGCTCGAAGGTGTACCGCCCCGTAAAGCGGTGCCGGCGTCTGTCTCACTGTCAGCGTCACCCGTGCTGCTTTGTTGAGTGACAGTACCTCGACCAATGGGATGAGCGTATTCTGTATCGTCATACTCGTGTGTGAATATGCTGTCAGCTCATTGGTCACAGAACAGGACAGGGCCCGGGAACAACTTTACCGTACATGTCCATATAACGCGCCCTGTTATTCTTTTTCCATTGGCATTTTACTATATGGCTATGTTTTGACTCTCACAGTAATACGGGACAAAGTGCTGTTCAGCTCAATACGGGACGGCTGCTTTTGTTTCTAAATACGGGACGAGTCCGTGTTTCAAGGGACGGTTGCACTGCACTATGCACTGCTGTTCATAGACCGCTCCAGCGCTCGTTGCTGCGTTTCTAAATGGTAGCTAGCAACTCACCAGGACACTTCACCAACATTGTGGGTCTTGCCACAATTAAAGAGAAATAAGAAATAAAGCCTTCGCCGTTGCATGTTGTTATTGAGACTAAAATAGGTTTGTTTCGCCAATGTTTAGTAGCCGGCCCGGGGGAGGGGGGGAGTTACCCCACGTTCAATGTGTTAAACAATAATGTCCGCCCGCCAGGGACGTCCCGACATCAAAACTGAAAATTACATTTATAGCAGCATAACGCTACTGTGGTGGTGTATTAAAATAATTTAAATAGCAGTATGTATTTTTCTGTTTTGCAGGTTTAATTTTCTAACGAAGACGCCATAGTTCTAGTACAAGGCTGAGGCTTCCTTCCACACGTCTCACTCATGTGACGTCATCGCCGATTTGTGTTAAAAAGAACCGTTGCTACCAAAAACGACAAAAACTAGACTTTAACACCATTTTGGAGACATTTCTAACTTTATATACATATCTTGAGTGCTTTATGTACCCATTAATCGAAAGTGGTGTTTAACCTGCACCATGGCCTTTAACTCATCGCTGCAGAAATATTGACCAATACACCTGGGCAGGTAGACACCTAGGTAGGTAGACACCGCTAAACACGCGGGACTAATACCGGTGATCGCGGCTTTAGTTCCCCGTGTCTGATCGCTGTAATTCGGAGCGTGAATATCTGTTGAATATCTAACATCTTTCTAACTTTAAAAAACACTTTTGTATTTTTTAAGACAAGACGATAGTCGCACATCCCTCATAACTACGCTCGTGAAGGTGAACCCTCCCGGACTCCACTATTAACATGAACCGCTCCGCCGAAGGAGCCGCACATCCACATGCACTGGACACCAAAATACAAACATGTTTTCCATTTGCTTGCTTTTAAATAAAGTTGTGTGCAGTTATACGGTTAAATACGATTATTAAAAGTGTTCACTGTCTCTTTCCTGGTTGTTCCGACAACCTTCAGAACTGCTTGGTCCATGCCGTTAATAGGCGGCTCGCTTCGCGCGTGTGCTTGTGAAAAATATATTTTAAAGGCATTGAAGTTAAATGAGATAATCAAATGGAATGACACATTGTCATTCATACCAAATGTACTTAATAAGCAAAACTAGACCAATTGATCTCAAGGGGGTTTTATTGAATGGCTGTCACTTACTGCACTTGTAATCAAGCAGTCACTTACTACAGTTATTGAATGTAAAGTGGAACTAAAAACAAAATTAATTCTGATATGGATGTTGACAGTCTATGGTCAAAACAGAAAGTAGACCTTTCAAGTGGAACTAAAAACAAAAAATAATTCTGATAAGGATGTTGACATTCTGTGGGCAAAACAGAAAGTAGACCTTTCAAATTCACAGTGAGAACTCAGTGAACTCAGTGGACTCTGAGAGACTAGTTAATAAGTTTCACATTATTTTGAATGATACAGATTGTTATTTCTCTAAAAATTCTCTTTAGTTGACTAAGCTAGCTGCTAAGACACACAAGTTTGGTCACATTTTTAGATGACAAGGCAGCTCGCTTTTTCTGAACAACATGACCTGAGAGGGAAAACAATCTTTCACAACGTACAGTATTTCTTGGCAAGACATGCTAACTTGTTGTAGACACAAGCATGTTTGCACCACCATTCTAAGGGACACTCATCCTTGCTGAGGATTGGCTCAGCCCATAGCGTGCTAGGCAGCTTTATCCTGCTCCTCGTCTGACTCAGAGTCAGAGGCAAATAAGAGAGCTGCCATCTTGTTTGGTGGCTCAGATAAGGGATCTTCCACTGGTTGCTGTCCATGCATCTCCTCCTTCAGAAGGCCAGCAATCAATGCCCACACCTCTGCTCTTTGAGATCTGTGTAGACATTTGAGGTCCTTAAACCTCGGGTCAAGGGCAGTTGAAATCTTCAGCCATGTAAGGTTGGTTTTGTCTTTGTGGGTCGTCATGTCCGCACTGAAGGTTTGCTTGAACTTGACAATATAGGCTGGATCATCTTCAGAAGTCTCCATCACCCGAGACAGATGGCATAATGCAGGCAACACGACTGAACAGGACACAAACTTTTCACCTCCAAGGAGTTCTGTAAAGTATCTGCAAAATTTAAACAATTGAAAATTTAATTGAGGGACTTATTCACGTCAAGCTGAAATATGAGATATGGTTAGGCAGCTAAAGCTGAACTAATGGGGTTCTATGGCCTTGACTGTAACGTAGGCTATATGCTCCATTAGGCCAGCTTTAGCAGTCTCTCCATACTCGGTCAACATTATGTCAAAATTAGGCTACTAGTTATTTTTCCTATGGACAGCACAAGCTGACTGTAGACAACATGGGTCAAGTATCACTAAACTTCTGCTATAAACACTCATACACAAGAGGCATTAGATTAGGGCTTTGGCTATTGCACAGAGGTGAGTGCACACTGGCTGCTCCAAGCAGAGAATGTTGTCAGTCTAATCAAAAAAGTGGTTTATGTAAATGGGCGATTATTTCATATCTAGGCCTACATTGGAATTTGATCAGAAAATAGTACCTGCATGGTTCGAGCAATATCTCCAGTTTCTGAAGTTTCTCCAGCTCAGACTTTGTTGGCATGGTAACATTGTTTTTTTTCTGGGCAACATCTCTCAGTGCTTCCTGATTTCTTTGCACTCTTAATCATCTCTAGAGTGGAATTCCACCTTGTTGGAACATCCTGAACGAGTGCCTCAGCCTTAAGCCCATGCGAACTTGCTGTGTCTTGAGTTAAGCAGTATTAGGTGGGCTGTGTTTGAAGTGGCCAACCACTTTGCGACATTTAGCAAGTGCACCATCAAATGCACTGTTCTGTAGAGACACTGTGCACGGCAGATGTTCGAATGGTAGCTGTTTCGAAGCTGCAATCATATTTCTAGCACTGTCTGTGTTCAGCAAGCTCACTTTCTCTTCAATGTTCCACTGACCCGCCACATCCATAAAATGACTAGCGCATACATCAGCCATATGCCTCTCATCAGTTCTCATTACAGTCAATGCATGTGAATGCAGCTTCCACTCCTGATCGATGTAATGAGCTGTTACTCCAAGATAGCTCTGATTACCTAGCGATGTCCAATAGTCACCAGTGAGCGCGACAGAAGTTGTATTTTCCAAATTTGTAGCTAGTTTTGCCTTCTCCGTGTCATACCACTCGTCTATCCTGGACATGACTGTGGCCCTGGATGGCAACTTGGTCTTCCACTATATAAACTGGTCTGCATGCTGTGGCTATCCATTTAGCTATTGCTTGGGTCAGTTTCCTGGAGGTCGACACATCCATTGATCTGCTTCTAAAACGGCTGTCAAGTGTAGTTTGTCGTACGTTACCAGAAGCTCAAGCTGGGATCCGTGTGCTTGGCTTGCAAATGATACCTCAGGCTGGATGTACTTCGGGGATAACTGAACTCAGCTCGACAAATACTGCATATGACTTTCGTTTTCTCAAGTGTACTATCTGGCAAAGTTTTGAAAATAAACTTCCCATCCATTATCCCTTGATTCTCCATAATTCAACTTCTGTGCTGATTATTGTGAATGTGGCTGAACACCCTTCTGAGTCTACCACTTGGCGGCATAGCTACCTGTAATTTGTTTTTCTTTTGTTCATCAGTGGTTAGCGTAATCTATCACCGTGAACGGGTTATTATTGGAGTGAATGGACGCTGTAGACTCTGCTCGTCTCTTACCACCGCGAACGGGTTTATGAGAACCCAGACGCGGGAGGGTACCTTTTGCGTCAATGTCAGACGTCTAGGGGCGTGACAAATCGTCGGTATATTACGAGTTGGGATGAGAACGGGCTGCCCCCCCCCGTCGGTCGTAGGTCTGGGCAGTGGCGCCTTAATGCACAGGCTTACCTGGGCTTCAGCCCGGGGCCTCGGCCAATCAGGGGCCTCTTAAAAAATATATATTTAAAAAAAGATGATAAACGTCTGTATTCGCGGTGTCATTATATATATATATATATATATATATATATATATTTGTATTTAACATTTATTTTACCAATCCCTTGAGATTAAAAATCTCTTTTTAAAGAGAGACCTGGCCAAGAAGGGCAGCAGAACATAAAACATAGGCCTACATAGAATAGAACATACATAAAACTTGCAACACAGCAAAAGAATAGTACAGATATTAGTTTGAAATTCAAATGCTTCCCTCTGTTTTACAAGGGATTTAAATTAACTTAGAGTGATTAGGTTCTGTAGTTGAAGCTCCTTCTGCAGGCTATTCCAGGCAGAGGGGGCAGAAAACATAAAGGCCTTCTTCCCCGACTCAGTGCAAGATATTGATTGATTGATTTCTGTGACTACACATTTACCAAATGGGGAAACACACTAATGAATTTGTAACACAAACTTGGTTTGGAACAGCTGTTGCTGAAACACAAATGTATCTTGTGGATAGATAGATAGATAGATAGATAGATAGATAGATAGATAGATAGATAGATAGATAGATAGAAACTTTATTGATCCCCAAAGGGAAATTCAGTCGTCATAGCAGCAATGGTACATATTGTGCAATTTACTGAAACAGAGTAAATGAAAATAAAATATCAAGAAAATAGTATAGAATGGAAGATAAAAAAAACACCAAGTAATACCAACAGAACAAAGCCTTTTTGAGATTATAGCACAATGACAAATGTGACCCAGCAAAACGTCAATGCAATGGGCGGGAGTTTTAGATATTTAACCAAGAAAAGTCCACATAATTGACCTGTATAAAAAAAGTCCACAAGGTTCAGTCCAGACCCAAAACATTCCCATTAGGGACTTGACTACCAACATATATGATGTGCACCTTTAAAAGCACCTTCAGTTAAACCACGTTGAGCTGTACTTTGATGGTGTTCAAGGTGAAGTCATTTGAAAGTGTTTCTTCTGTTATTTATTCTTCTACATATGCCATATCAGCCCAGAGACTCAGAAGGGGGAGGGGCTGAGATTATGAAGAAATGCAAGTAAAATTGTGTTGTTATTGCCATCACTCACTACACTCACTACTGTTGCTACAAATAATCAATATTCATATTTTATCCTCAGTAAAGAATAAACTTCTCTTGGAGGAGGAAAATTATTTTGGTATGAAACACTCCCTTTTGTATGTTATTGCTAAATCATTTGACGTAGTTCTTTGTCTTGAAAGATCTAAATCAATTTTCCCTTATTTCCTTTTCCTGTTTGTGGTGTACGCATGTTTGCATGTAATGTGTGTCTGTGTTATCTTGTGCACATCAAAATAAAAATAAAAATAATGAAATAAAATACAAAAATAAAATAAAAAGGAGGTACCTGTCTGAAGAACTCCTCCAGGAGGGAGGTAGTCCAGCGGTGGTGAAGGTCCCACTGTTTGGCCGGGTGGCTGATGTCTGCTGTGTGAAGGAGTAGGGATAAGGCCTTGGGCTTGTCAATCCTGCACACACGAGAGCATGAGAGACAGCATGAGAGAGAGAGAGGGAGAGAGAGAGAGAGAGAGATGGGCAAAGAAGTAATTTCTATATAACTATCTCTTTGGCCTTGAGATTCTTAACAGACAACCGGGCACTTTTGAAGATCTGCTTTGTATTTCAAATTGATTCGACATTAGGGTTGAATCGAATTATCGACTGATCGAATAATGAAAATAAAACAAACTGCAGCAATTGACATAGCATAGCATTACTTTCCACATTAACGGTATAAACACATGGACCTGTGGTGCCAACCAAACATTGAAGGGACCTTTTGGAGCTAAAAGTGTGTCTTTAACGTCACCATCATAGCAAGCCAGTGGAAGAATCTACATAATTACGTCACAGAGTTTGGAAAAAATGTCTCCCCCATTGACTTCTATAGGACAAGACTCCTGTTAGATACACTACTTCCCAGCATTGTTACAGAACAGATTGAATTGGAGAAGCACTTAAGCATGTAAATGTATGCACACAAGCCACAAATACACTCACGCCTCCGGCTGCTGCAGGAAGTTTTTCATCGCTTTAATCTGCTGGAAATGGCAGGACATGTCTGTTGCCAACACCATCTCTACGACCAGGGCTCGGAGTTCTCTAACAAGAGAGAGTGAGAGAGAGAGAGAGAGAGAGAGAGAGAGAGGTTGACAAAAGAGTTAGCTAAACGTTAAAGGTATGGTTACCATATGACCAATAATTAGGGTCATACTAATCTTGGTGCCTTTCTGCTTAAGTGTAACAGAATCATGAGATATAAGCAGAGGCATATAATTATAAAAGCAACTCCTCATAATCAGAATGAGTACGTTGTTGGTGACGTGTAGAATAAATAGTGTGAGATCAGTTGGTTGCAAAGTGCAGGTCATATGATAGTAAAGAACAGGCAGGCTGGCCTCTGTACATGTTGGGAGTCAGATACCACAAGAACGAGGTGGGAAGACGACAACAGCCAGCCCTTGTTATGACGTTTTCACTGTTTTGTGTATATAACATCCTGGGTCAGGGATAGTTGGGGCTCAGACTTCGTGAACTGACGCACAGACTTTGTTGTTCTGTCAGGGAAACATAGTTGGACCCAGATATCTGTAAAACTCTGCACATTCTACTGGTGTTAACAATAAAACGGATTATTTCTTAAAGCTAAAACTTCTTCTATCGCTTCATTAAAGAACACGCGTGAGCAAGGGTTTCAGTTTTGAAACTGCTTTTCACAACAATTGGTGACCCGACGTGATGAAGACGAAGAAGTGACACAACGGACGAGAGGACTGAGTGACAGCGAAACGTGGCCACATAAAAAGGTAAGCAGAAGCCTGTTATAACAATATTCTGCAATTGGGCATTGTCAAAACTGTTTTGAAGTCACTTGTGATACTCGTCCTAGACATAGTCTAAACCAGTATAGTGTGCAACATAGGGCACGCTCCCTTAAGGAGGTCGCCAAGAGGGGACCTGCTGAAAGGGCGCAGGAACTCTCGAGGGTTAGTGTAGTCCCGAGGGAGGTGATAGGCCCTCCCCGAAGATCCAGCGGTTGAGATTCCGCCCCGTCCTCGCCAGATATATAGGTGGGGATAAAAGAGGGCCCATAGGGCTCCATGGTCGCTGGTTCCTGTAAGTACCAGAAGAGGGAAGTCTGAGAGGGAAGCCAGAGTATCCCAAGGGTATCAATGCCCGTGACCGTTAGAGTCGGCACTAAAATAGTTTGTACTGGCGAAAAGGTAGCGCCAGGGGTACAAATAGCCTGAGTTCATACGATATATTGCGGTGCAAACATTTGAACATAAGTCGAACGTTGAAAAATGGGAAACTGTTAAAAAGGCTGGTTGTGTAAATATTTTGTATTGTGTGGGTGGTTCCAGGGGTGACTTTCCAAGAGATTCTCGTGAGTATCGTCTAACGCCTGTCCTGTGGGGTGTAAAACAATCGTATAATAATTGTTGTTGTTAGAGTGTGTAGTGTTTAAAATACTGTGTTAAAATGGACGGAGAATTCAACAGAGAGTGTGAAGAATATGGGGGTTGTCCTGAAGACACCGTAGGAGAGCAGTGGAGAGAGTAGAAAGGCAATAAGGCAGAAGAGGGAAAGCAAAGTTGGAGGACAAAGAGGAGAGGAGAGCGTCAGTGCATACAGTAGCATTAGCATGTGTAGCATTAGAAGCTCAGAAAGACAAGAACTTGCCCAGGGGTCCGTTTCACAAAGCAGGTTTAACAACCTCTGAGTTTAATCCTAAACGCTGAGTTGATCTTCACTGAGATAGAAAACTCTGGGATTTCGGTTCCACAACACCGGTTTTGAGTTAAGTTGATCAACTCAGAGGAGTTCCACCTAGGGTTGAGCGCGTGCACCACAACTATAAAAAGCCAGCATCAATGGAGCCCCGATTCGACGAGTCACCATGGCAACGGGGAAGTCACCAACCTCGATTGGAAATACTTAATATACCTACTACTAATGCGCTCATATGGCGAGTTTCAACACGTTTTAAAGAAGTGCAACACTGCTGCGTAAGTTTAAATGGAGTCATTTGCGATCACAATAATATTACAGAGGAAAACTGCTTGAATGGTAACTATTTATTTCATTTAGGTGCAATCCCGCGGGGGAGAAGCGCACTTGACAGCAGCTTAAGATTACATTATTCAAACAGATAAGACCTCGGCATGATCATTTTGATCATGTTTTACACTGTAAAGTAAATATTAAGTGGCTATTTGACTGTATACAGTTGCCTCTACATCTCCGACATTGTACAAAAAACATTTGCAAAGAAACGCAGTGCAACACACAATATCTGCTGGGATGTGAGAGACTACGGTTGGTAATGTTGCAAATGTAAGGACGGATTAGGTTGCGTAGGCTATGTAAATGATGGACTGTGACGTGAAACGGTACCGCTGAAAAAGATAATTGTCTGGAAATGATAATTGTCTGGAAAGGCTAAAACATCTATGGTCTGAACCCTCTCCCGACGAATATTTAATTCTCTGCGCAGTAAATAATAATTATATAATAATAATTAATTGCATTTATATAGGCTAGCGCTTTTCAAGACACCCAAAGCGCTTATATATATATATATATATATATATATATATATATATATATATATTTATATATGTATATGTGAGTAAGGGAGTACCGGCACTTATTTTTTTCCACTTCGAGCGCTGGTCAAAAGGACATGTTCGTGAAAAAGTCGCCTCCTACTGCCTAATGGACTTCTGAAATAGCACTGACTCTGATTTTGTTAAATGATTTTTGACAGACGGCTACGCCAAAACTCGCTGACTGAATGAATGAGGAAATCAAATGGCGTGTGTGGCTGAAAGAGGGCGGAGACACATTGATCCATTGAGTAAAACCTGGTCCCGACCAGGTTAGGTTCATAGAGTCTGTTACTACGGTAACTGACCGAGAGCGTAAGTTATCTCTCTTTGTGAAACAGGCTAGAGTTGCCCCTCTTTCTCTGGTTTGAGTTATCTCCCTTTGTGAAACGGAAATCGCAGAGTTTCCCTCAGTTCAGGGTTAATAAACGCAGGGTTTTCACTAAACCTGCTTTGTGAAACGGACCCCAGGACTGTGACTAAGACTGTGACTGTGACTGCTTCACCGACGGGGCCAACAGCCCCCACCTATACCCAGACCTGAAATCAATATGTGAGACAGATTTACTAGAGACTACTACTACTACTACTACTACTGCAGGACACAAAGCCAAATGGGGAGGGACGGCACCAAACGCAAGGGGACGTCGTGGCGGCCGGCGGCAATAAGGACAACAACAATGCAGGCAGGCGCCGGCGCTCCCGTAGCCATAGCAACCCGCGAGAGCGACGGTACTAAGAGCCAACTGTCAGATGGCCCGCCTCCCCTGACCCTGACCTAGCAGGGAGCAGGGAGAGGGCTGATATGTCTTTAAACTACCTTCCTCTTGATGACCTTCAACAACACCCACTCGGTGTCTTTTCGGGGCCGGTGCCTGCTCTACACCTCCTTGGATTACTGCCACCTGTTTGGAAAAGGCTGCAACCAGTGCCGTTAGTTGATCATAGTATGGCTTGTAGGTCAGAAATGGAGTGGGTGGGGCTGTAACCCCCCTCAGCTCCAGGTCCTGGACACTGCTGGCCACAGACAAGCTCATATGGTGTGAACCCTGTAGCGGAGTTCACTGGACTCCTTGTTGACATTGATATATTTAAAGTAAAGAGTAAAGTAAATTAAATAAATAAATAAAGTTTAATAAAGTAAGAGTAAAAATAGTTATGTAAATAAATATGCTTAAAAATATAGTGTTAGTACACTTATATACTTATATAAATAAATATGTCGTTAACAGCAGTGGACATTTTGGGTAGGGTTTGTTATCTACATAAAGATGAGATCAATAAGATCTCTGAAAAATTGAAGAAAATAATAGCTAAAACAGGCCTTAAAATTAGTATTAGTCAGAGATTAAAAAGAAGGAGTACGAAGAAGGCAGAGACAAAAGATAGGAAGGGAAATGGTAAATAGGGATAGAAAGTACTAGGAAAAGTAGATAATAAAGGAAAAGTAAAGTTGGATGAAGAAAGTAGCACGGGAGTGGGTTAGTGGTGAGTATTGGAACAGAGGGACTTAGATATAGAAAGACAAAGGGAATACAATAGAAGGTTAGAAGAAGAGATAAGGGGTAGGAAAAGTTAGAGAAAGTGTAAGAAAAGTTAGAGAAAAGTGAAAGAAGGGAAAGAGAGAAACGTGGTCAAGAGAGAGAGAGGGACAGAGAGCAGAGAGAAAGGGAGGGGGCCTGGCCCTGAGAAGAGGACAATAAAGCAGGGCAGCACTAGAGCTGCAAGAAGTACCAGAGATTGCCAGAGTCTACCAGGAGGTGTGTCCCCAAGGGGGGGAGAGTGAACTGCGTGGTATAAGTCCCGCCTCTGTTGTCATGGCCAGCCATATCTTGCTGTTCATGTGTTTTGTTGAAATAGACTGCAGGTTGTTTAGTCTTTGTTTTAGTTGTTTGCGTTTTATTTGTTCAATTGACAAATTGTTTGGGTCAGACAAATGTTCTCTGAACATTTGCAATGACCTGGTTAAAGTGATAATTAAAAAGTACTTCAGCAATATGTTGGGAAGGGATCTAATGCACAAGCTAGATTGTTTATTGACATTGGGAAGAATTGGGTTTACCTTGCAAACGCCAACACCTAATGCTGTTATGCTGTGTTGAAAATTTGTATTTGTTAGCTTCGTCCACCACCGCGTCACAGCATCAACGAAGTGTGGTGTCTCCATTACGCATACACAGGACTGCATGGATAGCTGTCATAGATATATGTCTCTACTCCTCCACAGCCACCTATCCTATGGGCTGAACATAAGAATCAGAAGGGATTTATCCCCATACACGGCATCCTGCAACAGGCCAGTAGGGAAGGCTGGTTAGCCTATGACGTGTAAGATCCCCCTTGAAACCTCGGGACGACCTAAGGCAGGCACAGTCACGATTACTTGGCCAAGTCACACTGACTCACTTGATCATAGAGTGACGAGAAGATGAAACCATCCGAGGAGAAACCATTTGGATTGAAAGGTGGAGGATAGGATAGATTCCAGACATGTCGGCTTAAGCAGTGAATATGTGGCAATAACTAGGACAGGTCATTTGTTTAAACTCTTAAGAGAAGGTATAAGGATTCGCGTTTTGTTTTTCGGTATAGTGCATGATTTGGTAAAATTGGTAAACAGCGTGGTTTAAAAGCGGTTGATGGTAAACCCATATCATATCAAAATTTAGGTTTAGGATTTACTGGTTGCAATTTCCCTTTCTACTAGATTGGCTGTAGTTGAGGTTAAAGGGCATAGCACCTTAGGAGGGATACAGGCAGAAGGTCATCTCAAACGAGGAATTGGAAAATCATAATCAGACATTGATAGAGGTGCATGGCATGGTGCTCATGGACATTTTGTTGCACCTACCTGGCTGTTACATTTGCTCATTAAAGATGCGCATGGTTTTCACCATGGCGCAAGGGGGGAGGTAATGAGGAAAATCAGAAAACAAGGTTTAAAATCAGAAAACAAGGTTTAAAATCAGAAAACAAGATTTTTGGTTACCATACTTGCAAACAATGATTGAGAATTAGCTCAATGATTGTGAAGCATGTGCAGAAAACAACGAAAAACAATCACTACTCTAGTGGGACACATTCCCACACTCGAGGGACCATTTAGACATCAGCCTTTGCCGCTCCTTGGTTTTAGATATTGTATAGATATTTATATTGTCAATATTCTAATTAATTATTATACACCAATTACACCAAGTCGAATTCCTTGTATGAACAATCCTACTTGGCAATAAACTTGATTCAAAATTCAAATTCAGGTCTTACACTATGTTGATATGATCAAAAGTGTATATGGTAAAAGGTACATGCTAGTAGTCAATGACAGATTCAGCAATTGGGTAGAAACAGCCCCAATAAAAGATCAAAGTGTGACTATTGTAATCAAGTTTTTATCTAGAAAAGTCATGCCAAGGTGTGAAATTCAATTAGAAATTAGATCAGACAATGGATCAGCTTTCATTCGGAAAACTGTGAAAAGTGTGGTGCAGCAGTCACACATCAAAACAGCGATTAGGTTATGTATGGGGGTATTATTGAGACAATATTATTTGTGTGTGCGTATCTCAATCTGTGTGTGTGTAATAAGATTTGTGTGTATTCACGTTTGTGTGTATTCACATTTGTGTGTGCGTAATAAGATTTGTCTGTCTGTATTCACATTTGTGTGTTTGTGATAAGATTTGTGTGTCTGTATTCACATTTGTGTGTGTGTAAAAAAATGCGTACTGAGATCTGTAAATGTCTGTCATCAGTTATAACTCAGGCGGGAGCTCTGATTGGCCGTCTTTTTACACGTGGATTTTGGCACACTTCTGCCGTGCAGATCTGCAAATGCGATCCGTGTGTAAAAATGATTTGTCTGTAACTTCACGCAATACAGTCTACACACCACTAGTCGGCGCGTAGCACCCAGTGATGTTAAGCGTGTCATTGTCATGGGTAAGATGGCTGCTGTTAATGAGACTGGCCGGTCGTCGGAAACTTAGAACAACTCATAAGTTAACGTTTGTTTTCCTCATAAATAAACGCATTGTAAAGCCCATGAGTTGTTCGAAGTTTCCATAGTGTGTAGACTGTATTGCGTGAAGTTACAGACAAATCGTTTTTACACACAGATCGCATTTGCAGATCTGCACGGCAAATAATATTGTCTCAATAATACCCCCATAGTTATGTCTACCATCCTCAGTCTCAAGGCAAGGTCGAAAGGATGACCCAGACACTGAAGGGAAAGATTGGTAAAATAGGTGCACACAGTAAACTCAGCTGGCTAGAAGCCCTTCCACTAGCTTTAATGTCAACAAGGAGTCCAGTGAACTCCGCTACAGGGTTCACACCATATGAGCTTGTCTGTGGCCAGCAGTGTCCAGGACCTGGAGCTGAGGGGGGTTACAGCCCCACCCACTCCATTTCTGACCTACAAGCCATACTATGATCAACTAATGGCACTGGTTGCAGCCTTTTCCAAACAGGTGGCAGTAATCCAAGGAGGTGTAGAGCAGGCACCGGCCCCGAAAAGACACCGAGTGGGTGTTGTTGAAGGTCATCAAGAGGAAGGTAGTTTAAAGTACTAAATTGGTAGTTTTTTGGGACTTGGGCAGTCTCAAAGGGGGGATATTTGGGAGACATTTATAAATGTACCCTTACATTCAATGATAAAACATAATTATGGTCTTGCCATGATGCTATATTAGTCTAATAAGTGTGGGGAAATTTCCGAATTTGACATTTTATGGGCTCAGTTTTGCTGAGGCCAAGAGAAGGAGGAGTACAATTTTTTCCAAATTTTCATATTTTTTCCAAATGTTCATATGTGGTCTCAGTTTAGATGAGACCAAGAGAAGGATTAAAGGGATGGTTACCATATGACCAATAATTAGGGTCATACTAATCTTGGTGCCTTTCTGCTTAAGTATAACAGAATCATGAGATATAAGCAGAGGCATATAATTATAAAAGCAACTCCTCATAATCAGAATGAGTACGTTGTTGGTGACGTGTAGAATAAATAGTGTGAGATCAGTTGGTTGCAAAGTGCAGGTCATATGATAGTAAAGAACAGGCAGGCTGGCCTCTGTACATGTTGGGAGTCAGATACCACGAGAACGAGGTGGGAAGACAACAACAGCCAGCCCTTGTTATGACGTTTTCACTGTTTTGTGTATATAACATCCTGGGTCAGGGATAGTTGGGGCTCAGACCTCGTGAACACACACACAGACTTTGTTGTTCTGTCAGGGAAACATAGTTGGACCCAGATATCTGTAAAACTCTGCACATTCTACTGGTGTTAACAATAAAACTGATTATTTCTTAAAGCTAAAACTTCTTCTATCGCTTCATTAAAGAACATGCGTGAGTAAGGGTTTCAGTTTTGAAACTGCTTTTCACAACAACGTGCAGAGAACCTGATGAGAAAAAGGTATTGCACATTAGTATAATAGGTGATCACCTTCCCATAGTTCATCTGAGTGATCAGCATGCATATAACACAGGGTGAGTCATGAATAACCAACTCTGGGGCCGGTCACACAGAAAACCTTCGATGACGTTGCCCACGTTGTGTTGCAACAGATGCGGATGATTCAAAAACTCCCTGGCAGAGTGCTTTGTGCGAACCGCTCGGTGTTCTGTGTGATCAGGGTAACTGTGCTACCTCCAGTCGTCCTTGGAGAGGTTGTAGAAGATGTTCATCTCGTCGTCATCCTGCAGCAGGCGGTAGGCGGCGCTGACGTGGTGGTTCTCTAGGACGGCACGGTCGTTGTACAAGATGGCAGTGTCTGACCTGTGAGAACAAGACCCTCACCACTCAGTCACTCTATGAGATGAAGGCTCAGCTAGATACAGTGCTTTAATAACACCTGTATTAGGCCTAGTGTGGTTGTCTGCATCACATCCGAATCCATCACTGTTTCCCTTAACGGTAAAATTAATATTATGTATTTGTTTTCCGTTACTTAATCACCCACCCTTTAAGTATGTATAGCCAAGACAATGGATATAGCACATGGCCAGTATAGGTTAAGATCAAGTTATCTTCTTCTTGTAGTGGAAGTGAGTCTTTCACCGCTATCTATCTATAGCTGCTAATGCGCAAGCCAGTGGACATCGGACATGTGCTAAACTAGGCTGAGCTAGGCTAAGCCTTATTCAAAATAGTTACATTTTTGGGTAACAAGTTAACAACAGGTTAATAATCTATATATCATTTAAAATATCCCAAGTAAATTAGGCAGTGATTTATTTATCATTTGATATCTTTAGGCAATAGTTTTGTGCCTCTATGGGGTTTTCCATAGTCTTGCGACAGCGGTGGATTGGATCCAGCAACCCTTATTTGGGCAGACAAATGACTATTCTAGTGGTTCCCAACAAATATGAACTGAAATTCACATTCTGTATGCTTTGGGCTTAAGAGACAAAAACATGTCTTAACTAAACACCCTGATCCCCTATTGTCGAAACAATTCCTCACCTTGGATCCCAAAGCGCAATTCATGACACTGGGGTGGATTTATCAATTTGATTATTGATTATTTATTTTGTATTTATTTCTTATATGGTTTTAAAGTGTATAATTGTGGTTTAAAACCTTGGGAAAACTTTTTTCTCATTTCGTTATACAATTTGAGTTGCTTTGACATTTTAATCTCCTGCTTTGAATATGTGATGGATTTCTGTCCCCTAATTTATTTTGGTAATTCTTTGTTGTTATTGGCTGTTGTGTGCCTGTTGAAGGACGAAGTGCGCTACCTGGTCTGAATATGAAAGTTATTGGTGGTCCCGGTATGCTCATAGTCGTGTACCGCAGCTGCAAAGATCATGGCTAAAATCTCCAACTCGGTGAGCCAGTGCTAGAGAGAGAGAAGGGGGGGGGGGGGGGGGGGGGGGGGGGGGGGGAGAGGGGGGATATTTTATTCTTATCAAAATATATAAAAATAATAAGATAAATAAGATAAAATACTACATAAATATTGTTCATTATTCAAAATACTGAAAACATCGGAAAAGCAGGCTAAAACCAGCTCATCATCTAATACAGGTCAAATGACATCAGAAGTACGCTTCACCACTAGACTACATAGAGAGAGAGGGTTAACAGAGGCACAGTAGGCCTACATTGGCGGGTCAAAATACCCACCAATGTATTCATCATTTCAGGAAACTTGTTCAAAATCTTAAATAATCAAATTATTTTACCGTACATTCATCTGTTGAATTGTGTCTTCCTAACTGTTACTGTTATTTAAAATGAAAACGTATCAAACAAATTTCAGTAACAATTCTAAATCCTCATCTATACCGTGTGCACATTTTGTTATGCAGCTAATAATCATATTTAACTAATACTACCAGTATTTAGGAGATATAGTACATTGCAGAGCAGGTAGAGATTAGGCATTCTTGCTACAGGTAGGCTGTGGATATTGGGGATGGAACCTGAACCTTTTGGCAAGGAGTCAAACAAACGTTATTTTCTGTTTTGTATATTCTTCATATGCCATATCTGATGTATTTTGACATATCTTTTCCATATGGGTAGAAAGTGATAGCAAGATAAATAGAGATAGTAGCAAAAGTGAAATGGCACACTTGAATTCTAAGCAGGTTAACAGCATATTTAGAATAGGGGTCATGCATTATAAGGTTAACAGGAAGTGACACATTCATTATTATGTTGCATATGTAACTAAATTGTAAAAAATACAGTTTTTTTCTTTAAAATGTATTTGAGTTAATTACCATGGTGGTTTGCCATGTAAATCATGTATGTATTGTCCATTATTATGTCATGTAATATAACACACTGGGATTATGTAGAATGTCTCCTGGAGACACACTTGTGGGTACATAAATCGCTCGGCCAGCGTTCGGGCTCGGTGGTCCTACGTTTCCGGTTTGTTTGGATTGTTCTGATTGACATTTGTTGACGTTTAGTAGTCAATTTGTTTTGGCCACAACCTGTAGCCAGGTGGCAATTAATTACATTTATTTGCTCTGTTCATTTGGAAAGGAGTGTTATTTTACTATTATTTATCTATATTGTGAAGGTTGTAGTTGCAATCTGTCATCACACAGGGGAGCATGTGCAAATTGATAGTGGCGCTAGGTGGATTGTGGGCCTTTTCCTGGATGTAAAGACGATCATGAACAAAATTGATGCAGAGTGCATCAAGTGACATTTAGGGTAAATTCATACTTTTTAGTATGTATTACTACTGATGTAATAATGTCAGTACAATTACTGAGAGTTTCTTTAAAAGTCACTGCCAGGCATGCCATGACTTCAGCTGTGGAGTGTGCTGCATGGAAGAGGATGCCTTCTGGACATTGGTTGAGAACCTCCTTCCCAGGTCAGACATTAGGCCTACCTGTCCAACACCACTACACACAAGTTGGATCACACAATTGATTCTCAAGTTTGATTTCTGATACTTATGTCTCCTTATTCCCAGGCAATACCGCTACACAGCCTACAGGCAGGTTGTCCGTTGGGCCTATGGTGTCCTGGGCAGGTGCATAAGGAAGCTGTTGCCATTGAGTATTTACCGCTATAAAGAGTTTCCAGAGGAAGGAGGAACATACAGAGGCTATGGCCTAATTTGGCTGATCAATAAATGTCATTACTAAAAACAAATGGTGTAATATATATATATATATATATATATATATAGTTTATATTATTTTGCCATACCTTGGCAAACATTCATAACAAGCAACACAGGTAAAAGCCTCATAGATGAAGCAAAGATTACTATGCCTACAAGCATCCTAATGATAACCAGCAGGGCTAACATACAAAATGCTAATTTTAATAAAAAGAGTATCAATTGTTTTGCTTGTTTTTTTATTGTAATGCTGTTGCAGGCAGGCATTTTTATGTGCAGCATGGCCACATGATGCATAGACCTACGAGAAATGACAGTACAGAAAAGAGATACATCTGTCAGTACAAGTGTCAAAACAAGATAATCCAAAATAAAGACAAATTATTAACACTCTTGATAGCAGCACACAGATCAATGTTTTGAGTTTGAGGCAGAGGTAACGTATTGTAAAATGCCAGGTTGAGACTGTTGAGATGGTTCCTCATCAGATGACTCACCCATCAATTCCTTGGTGGGCTCCATGTTCTATGGATCCACCATCATTCTGCTCAGGACTGGGCAGTGGGGTTGATTTCATTGACCATCTTGGGGCATACATGGATAGCAAGGATGAAAATAAGAATATTAGGTATTATCAATCGCTGGTTATTGTGCAACATTATATGCCTATAATGTGTTAGTTAGGCTACCTGATGAGATGTAAAGGGTTCAGGTAGCAGCGGGAGCCACAGTGCAAGTGGATCGAATAACTAATCTGTCCCCGAATAGCCTGTGTCACATTAAAATAAAAACAATTATCAGAAACAGTCACAACAAAATTGTACTTCTAAAGTCAACATAGCAAGCAAATCATGTTACAGGATGCCTGGATAGCTAGGATAAAAAATGAATGTATCCTACTGCTCACTCACATTTCCACAAGCATTTTCAAACATCCCATGTGTCCACACTGGAACATCCAACAATGCATGAAGCCTATTATATTATTATATATTATTATATATGGACATTCGCTGAACATCTCACTTTCATCTTCTCCCTGCAGTGTAGCTGCAGTTCTAATGTTGCTTATGGTCATTTGTGTTTACCTTTCCATCCTATAGCTGCAGAACAGTAACATTCTCTTTTTGTCTCACAAAAAGTATGCAGATTGAATAATTTGGATAGCCCTCATTTCAATTTTGTTGTGTGGTTTGGAAGTTATCTAGCAATTACTTACCATACACCTGTCACAATTCCCTCCAGCTGCTCAATCGATGTCACTGGAGCAGCAAGGTCAATGTTCGGGACTGTGCCAGTTAACGGTCTCACACGGTTCAGGATTCAAAATCCTATGTTGAACTCCATCATATCCCCGGGGACATAATCCTCCTGCATAAAATGAGCACCGCACACTACCACGTTGGTCGACACCAATGCAGCAGTGAAGCCACGTCTCTTCGCCTGCACAAATTGCAACCACGCCTGAAATTGTGCATGTCTTTTCTGTGGGGGACTCTGCCCTGAAAGGGGTGAGTTAGTAGTACCCTGCACCATCGTATACAAAGTGAAACAGAAACCCGACTGATATATCACTGCTAACCAACTTGCGACTGACTGACTTGCTGACTGATTACTAACCTTGTGCAGAATGACCACTTGACAGTTGATTGACAACACTGTGCTGATTGACAACCTCTTGCATAATGACATGTTAACAGCTAATTGACAACCCCATGCTGCTTTCTGTCAGGGTGCCCATATGTTTTCCGCTGGATGATGTTATCACGCAGGCCCATATAACTACATTATTTTGCTATTTGTAGCACTTGTAGCTATTTGTAGCGCTATTTGTAGCAACAACTATCTGTGTCCTGTGCCGGAGGAGCCTAGCAAAGCCAATTGTGGCATTGCTAGGATGGTGTCTTGTAGGGCTGTGCTGGGCACTCTTGTGTAGCTCTCTCTCTGCATCTCTCTCCTCAGATCCTGAGCTGATTGTAGCACAGGGCTCTGATTAGTGCAACTCAGTACACCTGGCCAGTGTCCTGTGGGGTGGTGATTAAAGCCCTGTCTCGCTCTCATTTGGGTGGTTGGCTCCCTGAGGACAGCAGCCCATCTTGGTTCTGTTGGCATTACTCTTTTGTTATGTTTCTCATCGTACAACACCTTTGCAACACATTTATCATTTACAACATCACCACACCACTGACAACTGACTGCCACACCCCACAGTTATTATTTTGTTGCACATTCAGTTCAGTTTTTGGATTATTGTGACAAATTAAATATTTCTTTGGTATCTTTAAACCGTGTGCTTCCTCCTTTTTGATATGGCTTTTGAGCCAGGCCATGTTAAATTGGGGGCTCGTCGTCGTTCTATTTGCTAAAGCTTTAATGGATAGTTACTGTACTTGGTGTTTTCTTGGTGGTTGCTTGATTGCTGCACACCTGAGTGCCAATTACCCTCTGCCCTTGCCTAATGGAGGTAGGGGGGGTAGTACACATGGTTTCAGTGGATGGGAGATAACTTTTTTTCCCTCTTTGTACTACTGTCAGTGTAGTTTGAAGCTCTGATGGTAAACTGGTTGTTCTTGAGGAGGTGCATGGTTTAATATTGAAGGTTAATTGGTTCTAGCTTTAGGGCAGTCTGTTAACCTAGTTTGTGTGCACTGTCTTAGTGTTTTTGTTACAGGCTTGTTGTCTTGTGCTGCTGGTCAAGGTAGGTGTTGGTTTTGTGTCACATTGGACTGTGCGTTCCCCCTGTTAGGCTTGTAGCATTTTCCCTTTGGAATCTGCTTGTCTGTGTCTGTAGTGTGGGCAGTGTTGTAATGTAACGAAGTACAAATACTTCGTTACTGTACTTAAGTAGAATTTTCACGTATCTGTACTTTACTTCGTTATTTATATTTCTGACAACTTTTACTTTTACTCCACTACATTTCCTCACTAAAATGTGTACTTTTACTCCGATACATTTCCCATAACCATCTTCGTTACTCGTTACTACAAAATAAAAATCGTGTTGGTGACCTACTTCCTGTTTATCAACCTCCAAGCGCGAAGAAAAAAAAAACACCGCGCGCGACGAAGAAGATCTGCTTTGGCCAATCACGGAAGCACTGCAGCTGCGGCAGGTTCTGCTAATTCTCCGGTCACAAATGACGAGATAAACAGTGGCGACATCAACCGGTATTTTAACCCAAACTGAAAGTGGCTGTTGTTTACTGTTGCCATGGCGACATGTCTTTTCCCAGACAAAGTGGTTTTTGTGCGTGTGTGTGTCTAAACGCCACGGCTACACCGGCATGCTGCCAATACTCTAGGGCGGCCATTCGTCCGGCTTTAGGCCGGACTGTCCGGACGCGTATTTGTCCTCCATTTTGAGACAACCCCGCTGGTCATAGGTCCGCCCGCGGGACATAGGTCCGTGGTGTGTTACGATCGCGCGCGCGCGTAGGTCCGCGGTGTGTTACTATTGCGCGCCGCCCCCCCGGGCTGAGGTGTCCTCCATTTCAACAACTCATAAATGGTCACCCTACAATACTCTGATAGGACGTCACAGTGTGATTACGGTGTTTACATGTCTACAATAATGCCAATAAGACTGGAATACTCCACGTCTTCATTCAGTATTGATTACTCCCACTATGGGAATGCTGTTTACATGGCAGTGTGTTAATCTGAGTATTACATCAGTATGACATCAGTCCAGTGTTGTCTTGTATACGACTAAATATTTATTGTTATTTATTTAATTTTAATGTTGAACAAGTTGAAGCCTCTCCCCTGTACTGTACCTGGATATTACAGGAGCCAAAATACATTTCATAATCACAATTCTAACTGCTCACTTTGTTTAAATACTTTTACTTTTACTTCTAATACTTAAGTACATTTTATATCAGAAAATTACTTTTGGTACTTAAGTACAGTAAATGTCAGGTACTTTCAGACTTTTACTCAAGTAATATTCTAAAAGGTGACTTTTACTTCTACCAAAGTCATTTTCTGGTAAGATACTTGTACTTTGACTCAAGTATCGCTTTCAAGTACTTTATACAAGACTGAGTGTGGGGTGACGTTAGTTAGAGCAGTTGTCTCGGGGACATGTCCCTGGTTTTTGGTGGCGTTGCCAGATGACTGGTCACATCACCACACCAGTGGGTTTCAAGACTAGGGGAGTTGAGTTAGGTGAGGTTAGTTTTGGTTAGGCAGTTTAGTTAGTGGGGGGACACACATCGGGTAGGGTGAGTGAGTACCCTTGGCACACTGGCTACATTTGCTTTGGGATGCAGCACAGTTTTGGCTGGAGCGCCTGTTTTTTTTTTTTCTCTTTTCTCAATTAGTATTGACTTGGCGTGTATGTTGGGGACTGTTCTAGCTTTGAGTTACTCAAAGTAGCGGACCACTACTGCATAGGAATCAGTGATAAAAGGTCAAATAAAAAGGTACTGACGTCTGAGATTATAGCCTTTTTGAGTGACCTAGGGGTCCTGACCCTGACTGAAGAGGAGATTTGTCCTGTTCCAGAGGAGAAGTGGCCTGGTGAACCTGGTGATGGTTTGTGCCAGCGTCCTGGAACTGGAAATTTAACTTTTGAGAAGCAGAGGGAGTTGTTTGTGTTGCAGTCCCAAGAGCGGATTGAAGTGGAGAGGCTGCGTATAGAGCAGTCCAGACTTGACATTGAAAAAACTAAACTTGAATTGATAAAAGAGGGTAAACTTGCGGCTGGGGAGGCTGGGGTATCCGCTGGTCATTCATGGGTTTCAGGGTCTAATGAGCAGGATTTTTACATTTTCCGCAATCTGCGCCTTGTACCAAAATTCAATGAAAAAGATCCAGAGACATTCTTTTTGAACGTGTTGCTTAGGTCCGTAATTGGCCAGAGTCTGCGTGCACATTAATGTTGCAGTGCGTGCTTACCGGCAGGGCTCAGGAGGCCTATGCAAGTTTAAGTTCAGAGGATAGTAAGAAGTACTCATAAGTTAAAAATGCAGTGTTAAGAGCTTTTGAGCTGGTTCCAGATGCATACTGCAAACATTTTTGACAGCCTGATGACAGTCAATCAGCATTCCCTGAAGTGTTCACAGCATGTGCTGTAACACGTGCTATGAAACGGGACAAGTCTAATTTCAGCATGTGTGAATCAAATAAAAATGAAGATTTGGTATTGACATCTATGTTTTCTCTGTCTGACTTTCCCATGTCAGTTTCACAGGAGGATTTGAAGGTGGAGCAAGAGGCTGATCGTTCCCTGCAAGGCTTGTTTGAGCAGGTGGTGACTGGTGCCCAGATAGAGAACAGTGCCCGGGGTCATTTCCTTAATGACAGCCTGTTGGTAAGGAAGTGGGTCCCGCATGGAGTTTTGTAGGGGATCCAATTGTCCAAATTGTGTTGCCCCAGAGGTTTCGTGAGTCTGTTTTAAAGGTAGCTCATGAGGGGTCGGGGCATCTTGGCATTCGAAAAACATATGACCGGGTTCTGAGGCATTTTTTCTGGCCTCGGTTGAAACGTGATGTGTCGGCACACACAAAAACTTGCCACACATGCCAACTAACAAGTAAGCCCAATCAGATTCTCAGACCTGCTTCTTTATCACCAATTCCAGCAGTCAACCAATCTTTTGCACCTGATCGTGGACTGTGTGGGCCCACTCCCTCGCTCGAAATCCGGTGCTGTCTATCTCCTCACTGTAATATGCCAAGCCACTCGCTATCCAGCAGCGTACCCATTGCCTACAATTACTGCTAGGTCAGTTGTGAGAGCGCTGTCACAATTCATCTCCATATTTGGCATTCCAAAAATCATTCAAAGTGACCAGGGTTCAAATTTCTCCTCACACCTTTTCTCCCAAGTGTTAAAGCAGCTTAACATCAAGCATAACAAGGCATCTGCATATCATGCGCAAAGCCAGGGAGCATTACAATGGTTCCATCAAACATTAAAGTCCTTGCTACGTTCCTATTGCACTCAAATGGAGGGGGACTGGGAGGAGGGTTTGCCCTGGTTAATGCTTGCGGCTAGGGAAGTAGTTCAAGAGAGCACAGGGTTTAGTCCAAATTAATTAGTGTTTGGCCATACTGTACGCGGCCCATTGGCCATTTAGAGTGACCAGTGGAGGGGGGAGGATTCTCCCTGGAACCTATTAGACTATGTGTAGCTCCCAAGTAGTACACACGAGGCCAGAGGTCTTTGTTAGAAAACAGGGTTTATTTTCCAGGTCAAACCAACCCGTGAGAACTGGGTTTAAAGAGAAAAATAATTCAAATAAATAAATACAATTGACAATATGCAAATGTCCATTTTTTCAGCAGCACAACAGGTGTTACATTTACACCAAAAACCACTACACACACCTCACATACAGTCCGCAACTCAATATTAACGTGTACATTTACAAACTTAACTTATATATAGATATTCACCACTTTACATCGTATGCAAATCACCATCACGCACCAACCATGCAATGGAATGCAACACAATACAATCGTTCACGTTCTTCATAGACATAAATAAAAGATAACATACCTCGTCCACTGCTAACTACTTAAGGAGGGAATTCTCTTGTATGCTTCTTCCTTGTCCTTTATAGTTTTTCTACTCAAGTGCCTTTAGCTTTTAACTTTAACTTATAGAATGTGCTGCTTCTTTCGCGCTGTTTGGCTAGGTACGTTGCTAAAAGGTGTGGTGTAGGAAACATATGCTGGCAGCAATTAGTTCCGCCCCAATGCCATTATAAACAGTAGGAACAGAAAAAACGGGAGGTTAACAAATTAAACAAACTGCCAATGTGCGGCAGTTACACTCACAGGACGGTCTGAATGGTTTTCGACATAGAATTTATGCAGCTGGCGAACTGGCCAGGGACAAAATGGAGCATGCACAGGGAAAGATGAAAAAGCTCTATGATTGACGCACAGAACGGCGGGTTTTCAGTCCTGGGGCCTCATTTATAAAGGTCTCTGCGCACGAAAATGTTGCGGAAACAGGGCTGAAATGTGCGTACGCATCTTTCACCGCCAACGTCGTGATTTATAGAAAAAAACCTTGCGGAAAAGAGTGCGCAGTTCTACGCATCCTTTCACCCTGGAGTAAAGCTCCCGCAAAGTTATTCAAACAGTGAACTCCGGAGACGACCACAGGAAGAAGGTGGCGGTAATGCACTATATGTGTTTGCAAACCGCCAATAACGCCAAAAGAAGAAGAAGACGCTGTAACCCCCGGAGCTCATTGCAGACCCAACGCACATTACGCACCACATGAGTTATTTATTCATTTATATATTTATTTTATGAAAAGCACCCATTACGAAATATGAATTGAAGCAACATTATGTTCAACACACTACAGCCCTTTCAAATCACAATCCTCGGCCAGACCAACTGCATCACTTAAACATTTAAATAATGAGCTTGATAAATAAGCCTCAAAATAGACTTGCGTTCTCATTTAGAAGCACTTCGATCTCCGAATCCCAAAAACGCCTTCTTTTTAAAAGGTGCCATTTTTCCGTCCAATGATTGGTCAGAAAAGGCTCCTTCCTACTTATAAATATTAAGTCATTAATTAGCATTGACCTTTTAAGGACTATTAAGGGATGGACTTGGGAGGAGCAGAGCGCACGCCAAATTAGACGCACGTTGGTATTTATAACAAGAAGAGTGCGTACAGGTGTGCGCAGCAAGGTTTTATAAATCGGAATGATTTTGTGCGTACGCACATTCTGAGGTTTGGGCGTACGCAATGTTCTACGGAGGGTTTCACGCAGAGGTTTATAAATGAGGCCCCTGGTGATCGGGTACTGGCTCTGTTGCCCATCATAGGCTTGCCATTTCAAGCCAAATTTAGTGGCCCACACACGGTGATAAAGAGCTGATTTGAATTATTTGATTTCAACTCCGCGCAGGAAAACCACAGTTCTATCACGTGAACTTGTTAAAACCATATCATGAACGTGCGTCAAAGTCGGCTGAGTCTGGTGCGGAGGCTATCGTAGCTAGGGCTCACGCAGCATGTTTGGTCACCAGAGCGTCAGTGGTCACTTCTCCTCTGCTGGTGAGGGAGGTGGAGGATGGGTTACCGTAAATCCTCTAATATAGGCCCGGGCCTTTATTTTACTCAAGCGCATCGCGGCCCAGGCCTTTATTGGAAGGAGGCCAGAATTAGAGGCAGGCCTCTATTTCTATTTGAGCAAAACGGACTATCAGTAGAATGAATAAAAACGAGATTTTGTGTCTATTTGAACCTATAAAATACTAGGTTCATTTATTGAAAAAGTACAGTTACCATAGCATATGGTATGCATACAGAACACCAACAACAAATACCGGTAATTCAGGCTAAATTAACAAAAATGTAGCAAACATAGCATACCGGTAGTCTCCTCTTTGGCTCCGCAGCTGCCATGGTAAACAACGTTAGCCTACCGGTGACTGAAGTCTCACGTGCTAGTCAAGAGCAAGGTGATTGACCAGGCAGGCTACCGTAGCGGCTTGGATTCGTTAGCAAACATTGCCCCCCTGTGGTACTTGCATGTTACTATCACAAGCATAATGTTGAGGCCTGCCCAGAAGATCGCAAGTTTGCGGACATGATTGTTTGCAAGGCAGAGGATACAAGAAGCTTGTTGACGCTGATAACGATAAGGACTCGCGTTAGTTGTGGATTATAATTGTTTTGGATGAGGAGCATTCCAGCTGTCATTTAACTATTTCACCATAATACGGTAAGCAACTGTTGCATGCTTTTAGCAGAGATTATTTAATTTTATAGCAAACAAATCTAATGGTCTTTGCTTTTAGATTTTCGATTAGGCTACCATTGATGTAACGTTAAAAGCGGTATTGGGGTGTGCAGGATAATGTATGACTACAAGAATGACTGGAGGAGTGCAGGTCTCTTGCATTTTGATTCGTAACAGCGATTATAGCGTTATAGCGATATTTTAAGTGCTCTGGTGGCTTTCTAATGAGCTAAACAGTCTCATCTGTATATTTTTGCATTCAATTAGACATTTAAAAATGTTGGTTCTATTAAGAGACCGGCCTTTATTTACCCCCGCCGACAGCGAGCCCGGCCAATGTTAGAGACCCGGCCGCTAATGGAATACAGGCCAATATTAGAGGATTTACGGTACCTACTGCTGATCAAGCATTAACAGATGGACGGTTAAAAAACTCTAAGACTCTCTGTAAGCTCGAGGCACTGTTGCAACATCTGTCAGAGCTAGAAAAAGCAGAGTTGGCTGAGCTGATTAGGTCTTTTCCATGTTTGTTTGGTGACAAACCTAGTCAGACCCACCTCATTGAACATGATATTGCGGTGGGAGATGCCCGGCCTATTCGTCCAAGGTTTTATCGTGTTAATGCTGAAAAGCGCAAGTATCTTGATGCTGAAATTAGATATATGCTGGACAATGGTATAGCCGAGTCATCCTCCTCAAGCTGGGCGTCGCCTTGCATCACAGTTCCCAAATCTGACGGCACACCAAGGTTTTGCACTGACTTTAGAAAAGTTAATGCTGTCACCAAGCCTGACTCGTTTCCACTTCCTCGTATGGAGGATTGTGTAGATGAGGTTGGTCGTGCTAAGTTTGTGAGTAAATTTGATTTATTGAAAGGGTATGGCAGGTCCCTTTAACCCAGCGTGCCCGTGAAATCTCTAGGCATTTGTTATGCCTAACGGTCTGTTTTCTTACAAGGTTATGCCTTTTGGCTTGAGAAATGCGCCTGCAACGTTTCAACGGCTCATGACTTGTGTTCTGGGTGACATGGAGGGTTGCACTGTCTATTTGGATGGCGTGGTGGTTTTTTCTGCCTCTTGGGCTCAGCATGTCAAGCCCATCAGAACACTGTTCAGCCGCTTGGCTGAGGCATGTCTCACAGTGAATCTGCCAAAATGTGAGTTTGCCAGGGCGACGGTGACATATCTTGGCCGAGTTGTTGGTCAAGGATGTGTCCGCCCAGTTGCTGCCAAAGTGAGTGCGGTTGAGAATTACCCTGTGCCGACCACTAAGAAGGAACTGTTGCGGTTTCTTGGTTTGGTTGGTTACTACAGGTGTTTTTGTTGTAACTTTTTCACTGTTGCATCACCACTCACTAACCTTCTGAAGGCAAATACGGTGTTGTAAAGGTTCAATGAGTGGGCGGAGACAGGTTTGAGCGATTTTCAGTCCAGACGGTTTATTGTTCACACCAGAACAATAAACAAATCAAAAGTACACGTAAATGGATTGTCCGTCTCCACCAAGGAGTTGCCAGGCTCTCTGCCTTTTGCTGTCGCGAGTGCTCCGCACTCCCCGTATCCCGTCCTCTACTGAAAGGCAGAGCAGACACATAAATACACACTTCCTGATTGGGCCTGAGTGCCTACAGGTGTCCGCACCCAGACCCAATCGCCCCAGCCGACCCGGTGCTCCATACTCCCCCCTGCAGGCCAGGCGCCGCCCCCCTCCACAGGTGTACGTCTGGACCCTTGAATGTCAAAAGGCTTTCGGGGCCATCAAAGCCTTGTTATGTACTGCTCCTGTTCTTGAAGCACCACGGTTTGACCGTCCATTTTCACTGCAGGTAGACGCAAGTCACGTGGGGGCAGGTGCTGTTCTACTGCAAGCTGATGATATGGGTGTTGATAAGCCAGTGAGTTTTTTCTCTAAAAAGTTTAACTCCTACCAACTAAGTTATTCAACTATCGAAAAGGAGGCAATGGCCTTGATATGGGCTTTGAAACACTTTGACGTTTATGTAGTTTCAGGTGCTGCACCTGTGGTGGTCTACACGGACCACAATCCATTAACATTTCTAAATTCCTTGCAGTGTTCCTTGCAGTCCTACTGGTTAGACATCAGGTATATAAAGGGATCAGAGAATGTTGTGACGGATGCCCTCTCTAGGGCCCATTAGGTAAGGGTTGGGAGAGGGGCCTAGTGTGTTTAGGACATGTTGACCAGTTTATGTCCCCTTCCTGATCCGCTTACTGTGTCTGTTCCTGCCTCCTGTCTTCCTCCTCTTAAATGCTCACAGAAATCCTAGACAAATCTCTGTTGCTGAGGAGCAGGAGTCTGGTGTGCCGGGGCAGATGGCGTTCGTTGGACTGGGGACTTCTGATGAGGCAAGTGTTTTGTGGGTCGCTGTTTTTTTGTTTGTTGTAGATCTGACATTTGTTTTTGTAATTTTCTTTGGGTATTTCGTAGTTCCTTTGTGTATGGTTGTGTGGTAACCATACTCAGTGTGTAGTAGAGATCTACTGCCCGATGGACCCTATCTTACACCTGGTGCAGATCGGCACAGAGCGCAATGCCAGTGTCTCTGCTAGTTTCAGACCAGTTCTCATTTTCCTGCCCTGTGCCCATGTTGTTTAAATAGCAAATGCACTTGCGCTCCTCTGTGCGTCCATGGGTGTGTTGGTCTGAAAGTTGAGTGTGTTCAGGCATATTGTTGCCGTATTTTTCTTGAGGCAACTGAAAGCAATTGCGCCATTGACCAACAGAAACCTGGTTGAAAGTCAACGGCATGGTGTCTCACTGTTTGTTGAAGGACGTGTTAGTAATTCGTGCCTATAGGCGGGTGCACAATGCTCGTACATGTTGCTTGTGACACACACAGGGACACGCAGCAGCGCACACACATGCAAACCATTAAAAATAAAAAAGATTACAATGTGAAAGATTATAATTGTGTACATCAAGATATTTCTTAAAAAATACATGTCAATAATGTCCACATCTACCCCCTGCTCCTGCAAACTGGGTCCGGCCTGAGGATCTTCAGCCAGAGGAGCTGCATGACATTTACACTTCATTTATAGAATGACTTTATTGCAGGTTTTATAAGCTGTTGCAATTATTTTTGCAAGAAGCCTGCGTGTTTGTACACATTGTACTGCTCGTTCCCTAAAACGCTTCTAGGGAACACGCTTTCACTTTGCGCACGTGCAGATCCGTCTCCTCGCCTGAACATCGTTCCTTCTTCCCGCCTGGCAAATCCGCCATCATAATAGCAATCCGCCAGGCGCTTGCTTTAAGGGAATGGGAGATGACACTCTGATTGGTTTATTGCATGGGACACCCAAAACACACCCATGATTATTGAAGAGATTAAGTACAACCTTTTGGGACCGTGCGCTTGGAACAGGTGATAGGTGATGGGACACACCTATATGCACCTGCGCCCCACGCTTCAGACCATGCATTTGATACTGATGTGTTGACACCAAGGTTCAGTCCCCGGTAACACCTCACGTCCCTTTTTGACAATGTGAAATTAGGAGGTAGGACAGATGAGCAGGCTCAGATGAGAACACTGTTAGAATCAGGCCCGGCGCTCCGCACACACAGAACACGCACTGCGCGTAAGGCACCAAGTGCCTGGGGGGGCACCAAAAAAATTCTGTCTTGTAAAAAATCATCATCATAATAATAATCATAATAACACGAACGATGTATTTAAAATAAACATGTGTAAAACGTCTTAATAGATAAGCAATACAAAAGTAACATTTGCTTGAGAAAAAGATGCGTCTCCTGTGCGGCCCTCCCTCTCTTCCCTTAGTTGGTGCCCCCCCCCCCCGACGATCTGACATGGCCTCGAAAAGGCATCAAGAGTCGGGGGCGGATAAGCGAAAAAAGAAGAGACAGCGAGATGATGTTCGCGCGTCGATGGCAGGTAAGACAATGTTTTAAATAAAAATGGTTAATAGTCCTTGTATGAATGTCTATGCTCATGATAGGTAGTCTAGTGTTAACGTTAACGTCAACAAACTAACGTTAGCTCCGTGTTCCGTGTTCTAAGTGTTCTGTTGAAAATAATTAATTGATGCTGGTTAGCTAGTAAAAAAAAAAAAAGTAATGCTATTCAAGTAATGAGTTGATGAATGGAAAACGGCTCCTGGTAACATAAACTCTGAGAAAGCTTGCAACTGAACGAGATGTGTTAAGCCAAATTAGACGGGCGTTTAACAACTTTAGTAGTTGTTTAATGCCGACATTTTCGAGAGGTTCATAGGCCAAGGGCGACATCTGCAGGTGAAACTACAAATTGAAAAAAATAAATCTTAGTTATGTAGATCCCCTCCCTTCACATTCATAGTTTTCAAATTATGTAGATTTTTTTTGTTATATTGTGAGCCATCAGTCATTGTCTTTAAAGGTAAAATAGTTGTAAATGTTGTCATGCACCAGTGATTTACACATAGGCTTACATAGACCTGCAATTAATATGTAATTATTTTTTTATCAAGTTGCAAAACTGTATTTCAGTGTACAATCCTTGAGTATTTGTTCTTGTATTTCTGAATGCAGGGTCAATGCTTAAATATGTGCAAGGAGCTCCTCAAGATTTAGATGATCAACCATTCACCAGCAGTTCAAGCACACATTATCAACCACCAATCTCTCTCAGACTCTGCAACAGCACCCAGCCCTGACCAACAACCATCAACTTCGAGTTCGGGTATAGGTACAACGCAGCCCACAACCACCACTTCTGGCAGAGTGAGTCCTGTCACTGAGAGGCCATCAGCAAGTGACATTGTAGAGTCTTATGTGCCTCCTCCAACTGATCCTGCTCTATGGCCAGCACACATTTTAGATGCTGATCGGGTTGAAATTGTGCGCAGAGGGCCTTTCAAAGTCAGCCCTGATTTTAGTTTTCCAAAGGGACCCGATGGAAGAGCATTTCATTCCAGCCTCCAGTTCAAAACCTTAGCAAATGGAGAGAAGGTTAACAGAAGTTGGGTAGTGTACTCTCCACAGAACAATGCTGTGATCTGCTTTGCATGCAAACTTTTTAGTGTGAAGGACATAAAGCTGACTGCAGAGGGCCACAGTGATTGGTCGAACATCAACACCAGTTTGAGAGGTCATGAGTGTAGCCCAAACCATACACAGTGCATGGTTAAATGGAGAGAACTGGACACACGGCTTAAAAAGGGCATGGCAATAGACCAAGCGGAGTTGACATTACTAGAGGCAGAAAGGAAAAAGTGGCGAGATATTCTGAAACGCCTGCTCTCAATCACTCTCTCACTGGCTTCAAGAAATCTGTCTTTTAGAGGCTCTTCTGAGCGTCTTTATGAGCCAGACAATGGCAACTTTTTGAAGGAAGTGGAGCTTATGGCAACATATGACCCTGTAATGGAGATTCACCTGGCTAAAATAAAAGATGAAAGTTCCCACACACACTACCTTAGTCATGAGACACAGAACGAACTCATTCAGATCATCTCTTCAGAAACATTACGCACTATAGTGAGACATATCCAGTCAGCAAAATATTTTTCTATCATTCTTGACTGTACCCCAGATTTGAGTCACAAGGAACAGATGTCAGTCATAGTGCGCATTGTCCATCTCCAACTACAACCAGACATTAAAGAATACTTCCTGGGATATATTGATGTGGAGGAAACTACTGGCCTTAGCCTGTCAAATGTTATCCTAGAAAAGTTGAAGGAGCTTGGCATTCCATTCGAAAATTGTCGAGGACAGGCCTATGACAATGGAGCCAACATGAAGGGGAAGAAGCAAGGTGTTCAGGCTAGACTTCTACAATTAAACACAAGAGCATTGTTTGTTCCTTGTGGAGCTCACACCATGAATCTCGTCATAGCTGATGCTGCCAAGTCCTGCCAAGATGCCACTGGCTACTTTGCCTATTTGCAAAAGTTATTCAATTTCTTTTCAGGGGCCACCCAACGATGGGCCATTTTGACAAAGCATGTCCAACTGACACTGAAATCTTGGAGTGATGTTAGATGGGAGAGCAGGCTTAAGAGTGTAACAGCTGTCCGGAATCAAACTAAAGAAGTGAGAGATGCTCTCCTGGAGGCTAGGGAGGCTGTAAAGGATCCAGTGGCAAAAGTGGAGGCTCAAGCTCTTGCTGAGGAAGTAGCCTCATTTCGATTTTTGATTTGCTCTATTGTGTGGTGTGAACTTCTTACCATCACTAACCAGGTGAACAAGCTACTTCAATCGACTTCCATGCAGCTTGATATTGCTGTTAGGCTCATTGACAGTGCCAAAAGTAACCTCACTAAATACAGACAGTCTGGGTTTGACGAGGCTGTGTCAACTGCTAAGGAACTCTGTGAGGCCATGAATATAGAACCAGAGCTTAAGCAGAAAAGGCTCAGGAGCACAAAAAGGCAGTTTGCGTATGAAGCTGTTGATGAGCCCTTCAATGATGCCCTTAAAAAGCTTGAGATCACATTTTTCAATAGTGTTGTGGACTCTTCTTTAATGTCACTGCAGGAGAGGTTTGAGACTATGAATCAAGTCAAAGAAAAATATGGAGTGCTGCTTGATTTCAGCAAAGTTAATGGAATGTCCAAGGAGGACTTAAAATAACACTGCAATGAAGTACACAAGACACTTACGGAAAAGGGAACCGCTGACATTGATGGACCTGAGATGATGCAGGAAATCCTCAACCTTCCTCAGCTACCACCAAAGACATCTGCCTTGGAAATGCTGACATTTCTTCATGACAATCAGCTCCAAGAGGTGTATCCGAATCTGTGGATTGCTTTGCGAATTGCACTGACTCTCCCTGTCACAGTTGCCTCTGCTGAGCGAAGCTTTTCAAAACTCAAGCTCATTAAAACATACCTGCGTTCATCAATGGGGCAGGAGCGTTTAAGTGGACTGGCAGTCATCAGCATCAATCGAGACGTGGCTCAGAAACTGTCATATGATGACCTGATTGCTGATTTTGCAGCCAGGAAATGCAGACGTGTCCCTCTGTAGAAATTTGCACTTTTAAATTCTTATTTAAAGGTCTGTTGTGTAAATTCTATTGGGCAGTTATTTGTATTTGTACTGTTATTTATGGTTCTTTAAGAAATTTGCACTTTTAAATTCTTATTTTAAGTTCTGTTGAGTACATTCAATTGTGCAGTTATTTGTATTTTTATTTGTATTTGTACTGTTATTTGTGGTTATTTCAAAGTTATTTTGGAAATAAAGACAAACGTACGGACAATTACTGAATTGATGTCCATTTTCGGGGGGGGGGGGGTCTCACCTAGGCATCTAGGTGAGACAGAGCTGCATCCTGGGCTTAGCACCGCCCAAGACGGTTGTGATTGGTTAAAGAAATACAAACAAGACGGAGCATTTTTTCCCCTATACCAGAATGATATAGAGAGTGAGTAGAGCCAGACCTTTATCCAGCGCTGGCACATCGCTAAAACTAAGTGTGGATAGGTCTGGCTATGCAAGAATACATTTCCAATGACGTAGGGGAAGCTATGGTGGCGTGTACTGTCCTGTAAGGTGCCAGTAGGTACTAGGGGTGCAAGAAATACCCCAAATCTGTAATCATGTACTGGTTTCCATGTCCGCAATAGTTTCCACCAATGTACAGATACAGTACATTGATACAGATTCACACAGGACATGCACTGGCTATGCAGGTTTTTAACAGCCTTTTACTGTTACTAACGGGTTACACTTCTAAACAGCGATTTTAATGTTATATCCATTGGGAACATTTTGAAAAGAGAGACGTATCCGGCTTAATTGTGCTTTAATTAGGCTACATTGTCATTCACGTATAGCGTAGAAATATTGACCAAACGATGGCTGTATAGAGAGGAGTGCTGCTGCCCAATGGCAGGTGATGGCCCGCTGATCGCGTCTTTAGTTCCCTACGTCAGATCACTGCTATAAATATCACATTCAGTCTTAATGTTGGGACATACCTGGTGGGTGGAGATTATTGTAAAACTTTGAAAAAACGTTGAATGAGGGGGACCGCCACCTACCCAGGCCAGTTACTTAACGTTGGCGAACAAACTTTAGTCTCAACAACAATCTACAACGGCAAAGGCTTTATTTCTCTGGAGCCGTTTGTCCATTCTGGGCTACTGTAGAAACATGGTGGTGCAACATGGTGGGCTCTGTGGAAGGAGACGTGCTCCCTATGTAGATATAGACATTCTTATTTTCATTTGATTTTACACTAATTAAAACATACTTATGAATATTTTATTCTCTTTCTGCCAAGTCCGGTTCGCTAGGAGCAAAGTTTTTTTATTATTATTATTTTTTTTTATTATCTTATTTTTGGGGTACAGCGACACCACATTTGCCAATGGATGCGTTGCTAGGTCAGAAAAATGTGATGATGATGATGATGATGATGATGATGATGATGATAGGGACCACTTGGGACCATTGAGGCAGAGGTCAGTGATCATCTACAGTCAGAACAATAAGGGTTGCATGTTATATTCTGCACATGCGTCGGCGTTGTGTTACGGCACTGTCAAAAAATGATATTTTTACCCAGTAACAGCATGTATTTATGATACACTTTTAGATCCTGGTTGTTTTATCTATATATTTTAACATAGTAAAAGATATTTATTATTGGGTGTTCGGATGGATTGCTATCACCACCAACACCACCAACGGGAGGAAACCAAGGCTACCTAACCTACTTACCGGAGGTTGAACCATCACAACAGGCCCAGTTGTTGGGCCTGCGCTGCCACCACCGGACTATAGTCATGCCTTCACTCACATCACCATCCGGATGCTGTCTCCACTTGACCATCTTGTACCAGATTAGAGATGAAGAACAGTTCCTCGATTCTTTGGTCACCATGCTCTCGCCACCACCACCGCCAGAGAACTGGACTCGACTGTCCCATATCTGGATATCACTGCTGCCCAGGCTGCAGAACACTGGACCCACCTGGGAGCTAGGCCTAAGGCCCTGGTTAGTGCCACTCCTATCCAGAAGAAGCCATGGACTCTTGCCTGTAAGGGTGGGGCTTCATGGTGGGAAGCTCCTCCTTTGTCCCATCCACTGCAAGCCCCTCAGCTGACCACCAACAACAAATTCTGCATCCTGGACAAACAGGACTTCCCCCCACTCACTGGCCACCGCATCCCCCCCATAGTATCCGGAGTCTGATGGCCCCTTGTCGCCGCCTCTACTCTCCACGGCTATGTCCAAGCTATCTGTCCTCCGTTACCTGTTGCTCTCAATGATAACTGCATACCGGCTGCATGCAGTTACCTCTCACCCTGTTACCAGCTCTCAGGTTCAGGCCCCCTTTTCACAATCAGGCTCCAAGCAGTCCACTGCTAGTCCTGCAATCCCCTCTGTTTCAGACTTCCAAGCCCCCTTCTCCTGTTTCACTGACCATCAGTGATTATATAGTCAAAAACATTCAATCAATACAGCACCCTCCATGACTCCATGTCCCTCCCACTATGCTGATAGTTGGAGACTCCATTGTGAGAAATATCTGCTTCATCAATGCGGTCACACACTGCTTTCATTGACACCACCCATTGGCAAATCCGAACCGACGAAAGCTGACTTTATCCTCCTCTTTGACCTGCTCAACAGTAGTGAAAAGTCGGCTTTCCTCTCCGGTCTGATCCCAACACTGGGCCCTAGAGTTGTGCACTTTAGCAGGATCCTCAGCCTTCACTGACTCCAGTCTGTCTGTAGTACCCATCACAATTTATAATTGTTCTGGAATCGCTCCTCTTTATTTGCATGTTATTTGCACCTACAGCACACTGTATGCTAGTCCAGTTATATCACCATATCACCAGTTTGTATCCACAATAATTGGGAATAGGCCTAGAACAGGGGTTTTCAAATTGGGTGAATGTGAGCCTCCCCTTAAAGTAGGTAAGGACAGCCGAGCCCCCCCCCCCCCAACCCCCTGACCTAACCCACTGCAGTAAATGCTTTTGTGTGTTCCAGGCAATGATGACTTTCAATAACTGATCAAATGTAAATATTTTTTCATATTGTATTTGAAGACATTTCATTTCCACTTCAACTTTTTAAAAAGTGCATTCATAAACGAGTCTTTGCAACAGCAACTAATTTCTTCATGCAGGCCTAATTGAGGCTACTTTTAAAATCACTGAACATCAGTAGGCAAGCCCAGATCTACCATATGGGCAACCTGGGCATTTGCCCAGGGGCCCTTGAGCCGAGAGGGGCCTATATTTTTTCCTCATGGCCATGGACGTCGGTCGTCGGTCCGGGCTGTATTGCGATCGCGCAATACAGCCATTATTTTTAATCAGGGTCAGTGCGGGAAAACCCACACTCACACAAGTAGGTGGAGGTGAAGGGGATTATTTTATTTACGTTATTATTTTATTTACGTTATTATTTTATTTACGTTATTATTTTATTTACGTTTATTTAAATTATTTTATTTGAATACGTTATTTTTTCTTCGCGCCTCCCCTGTGGCTCTTTGGCGCCCCCCAGGGGAGGCGCGCCTCACCACGTGCCAGTCCAACCTCTTTGCATATGCATACATCAGGTCCACTAAAAACAGTCACTGCTATCAAAATATTGCTAATCTTATATACTTGAAAAACACTGCTGCACCTCTTTCAACCAGCTGTATCCCTGCTCAGACTGCAGCCTGCTCTTCTAGTAAAATTAATTATGTTTTGTCTTCTCAATGTGAGATCGCTCTCAAACAAATCATTTATCTGCCAAGATTTTATCATGTCTAATAATATTTACTTTTTCTTGCTCACTGAGTCATGGCTGAGTCTAGCTGATAGTGTCAATCTTAATGAAACCTGCTCCCCAGATTTCTCCTACTTCCAACAGCCAAACCTGTCTGGCCATGGAGGAGGCCTAGAAATTATTTTTAGAAACTAATTTAAGTGCACCCTAATCTCTTTTGGTAGTTGTACAACCTTTGAGGTTTTTAGTTTTGTTCTTAATGGTGAGGTTCCTTTACAGACCTGCAAAGCTAATTTCTGGTTTTATCCAAGACTTTTCTGAATTTGTATCAGTCATCATGCCACAACATTACAGAGTTCTTATTGCTGGTGATTTTAACATTCACATTGATAGTCCCACTCCTTTGTCTGTGACTATTGATTTTGTAAAGCTATTTGAGTCTTTTAATCTCACACAGACTTCGTCCTCACATTCAGTTTCTCTCCAGCCAACTTGAACCTACTAATTTCCCTGTTTAGCAATTCCACAAGGCCCTCTTAGCCACTGCTCCCAGTACCTTTGATCAGCTTAATTTCTCAGTTGAGGAGTTAGGCCCAATCCAACCCAGTCTCATATAAAAACGTACCCTGACTACGTTGGTCCAAAGTGCCAAACGTAGAGGGGTTACAATAATGGCCCTTAAATTGTATGACTGTTACATTTTTTCTGCCTAGTAAAAGGAGCAATAGAGTTAAGAATAATTGTGCATGTGTTATTAAAACAGGAGACTAAAGCTGAATCCCATTTCCACCCCTTCCCCCTCCCCCTTCCCCCTCCCCCTTGTTTTTGCACGTTCATGTGAGGGGTAGGGCTGTCCCAATTCTTATTTGGGTTAAGGGCTAGGGCCAAGCCGTAGCCCTTGAAATGAAGTGTCCATAGGACCACACTTGAAAGGGAGGGCTTTGAGGAATTTCCAATCAATAATCATGTAAACATTTTTAAATCTGTTGGAATATCTTAGTTGCAAAGGAATATGTAATTGGATCGTTATCATAGACGTCGCTAGCAGTTGAAATGAGCGGGGGGGGTGGGGGGGGGCGATCGCAACACACCCCGGACCGACGGTTTGTGAGTGAAAGTACATTGTATAAAGCTAGAAAGTAATCCAGCAGCACATTTTCACATTTTACCACAGATGAAGACGGCATTGTGAGTGAAATATCTGGCAACAAACTCGTCGCGTCTGTTTACGTAAACGCCATTGACGACTACTGATGAGTATCAGGGTCTTGAAGGGTTGTCCCATTTCATAAGGGAAGATTTCAACCACTACCCCTTGTCACTGTGTTCCGAGGGGCGCTCGAAAGAAAGGGATAGGGTTAAGGGGTGGGGTAGGGGTAAAAAAGAGAAATGGGATTGGGCAACCCAGTCTCATATAAAAACGTACCCTGACTACGTTGGTCCAAAGTGCCAAACGTAGAGGGGTTACAATAATGGCCCTTAAATTGTATGACTGTTACATTTTTTCTGCCTATTCTTTTCCCATGGTTTTGCGTCCAAGTCACGTGACTTTCAAGATTCCGGCTGCGAGAACAAAAAACATGGCGGACATTTCTCTAATTTTTAGTGAGAAAATCTATATTTTGAGTTAGTTTCTGCATACAAATGCATTTTGATTACATTTCTAGCGAGAAATATATATTTTATTTTCATAATATTCACTCAGTGAATGTACATAATCACTCGCTTGCTCGTTGTTGCGAAGATTTTTCAGATCTCGCCAGAATAATATGAAACTGAAACGTTTTGGTTGCTATGGATGCTGCTATCGCCTAGCATAGCTGTGGCCCCAGATTCCACATAGGACTCCCTTGAGATTTCACTCCGTCTGACGGATCAAACCCTCGCCCACTACATGTCTGAGGTTGATTTGCTGATCAACACATTATTCCGTGGAAGCGGGAGAAACTAATGTTGACAAAGTGACGAGTTACGATCGGATGTTTGTCCGTTTAATTTTGATGGTGTGTGGGCATCCGTCCTATTGGTTAGTTATTACTCCTGTATCAGAGCTATAGAGTAAACAACTCTATAAACAACTCTATGTTTACTCTATAGCTCTGATTCCTGCACCATGTTTCAATGACGTCAGGTTGCTAGGGGCTACGGCTAAAAGACGCCGTGACCACCTGTCCCATTGGGAGGACCTATCAGCCGGAAGTACTGTCCTTACTGTACTATTGTTTATGTTGTAATGTCATAATATTGTTGATAATAAAGTTTGAATGAATTTAAAAACTACAAAACGTTCGGAAAATGCAATACACTGAAGTGTGCGGCACCATGTTTTTTCCGCCATGTTTTTTGTAGTTCTAAAATGTTTAGTTAACGTTTTCCCTATTATGTGAAAATGTGTCAAGGAACTTCGCAAGTGTATTATATGTTTTAGGGACTGGGGAGCACATTTATTTGGTCAGATTTCATTTTTACTATTGTTAATTGGATGAAATCTGGTTTTGACCTTACCCAGTCGCGCCCCCTGATGGTTTGGCAAAGGCCACAAAGGCCATGATAGAAGAAGTCAAGAGCTTTCCAAAAATGTTTTCCCCATGTTTGTATCACATTGTGTTGCTTTTCTGTAAGCCTTTAAAAGAGCCTTAGGTTCAAGGTTCAAAGGGCATTCCTGAGGAGCAGGAACCACCCAGAATGTTCACAGTGGCATATCTGTACTCTGCAGATCAAGACCTTTCCAACGATGACTTCATTGTCATACTACGACAAAGTTTCATTTTTATCTTGCTCACTGCCAAGGCACTTACTGATGTGTACTTTCTCACAGCCTATATAGAGCCAAGATGGATAAAATCACTAAAACATATTTTAAGGGATATTTAGTGGCAAAATGTGTTCAACATATTGATGGTGACCTTATCCTTAGTCATGCTTTTCAATTTGGAGCAGTTTAGACCCCATTTACCCCTTAAACTACTTAATGTTTCATATAAATATTTTCATATTACTTAATATGACCATTTATAGCCATTGTGTTCCCTTCCCCAGGGCTGACAGGATTGCCCTGGATGAACCAATAGTACATAATATGGTAATGCGAATGTATGTCTGTGTGTAGTTGCCCAGTTGTACATTTTTACACAGTTGTTTTTACTTGACCAAGATATGAGCTTTTGAAAGAAAGTAGGCCTGTGCCGTATGCAAAGGGCTTTAGAACTACAAAAAACATGGCGAAAAAACATACACTTCAGTGTATTGCATTTTCTGAACGTTTGTAGTTTTTAAAATTCATTTTCCGGGTTAGGGTTAGCGTTTTGCCCGTTTTCAAGAGAGAAAGTATAACCTTATCATATTTTGTTCATATTATAGGGAGATTGATGTTGTAAAAATATAAATATAGGCTACATTCTATTTCAAGTGTTTTTAGACGTGTTTCCAGCTGCTTTGTTTGTCCATGAATTGGCTAAACATGAATTGTTTGGAGTTCACATTGTGGGACATACATTGTGGTGTGGGACAATAATAGTTGTTGTTTTTTTAACAAACTTTATTGTCAACAATATTATGACATTACAACATAAACAATAGTACAGTAAGGACAGTACTTCCGGCTGATAGGTTCTCCCAATGGGACAGGTGGTCACGGCGTCTTTTAGCCGTAGCCCCTAGCAACCTGACGTCATTGAAACATGGTGCAGGAATCAGAGCTATAGAGTAAACATAGAGTTGTTTATAGAGTTGTTTACTCTATAGCTCTGATACGGGAGTAATAACTAACCAATAGGACGGATGCCCACACACCATCAAAATTAAACAGCGGACAAACATCCGATCGTAACTCGTCACTTTGTCAACATTAGTTTCTCCCGCTTCCACGGAATAATGTGTTGATCAGCAAATCAACCTCAGACATGTAGTGGGCGAGGGTTTGATCCGTCAGATGGAGTGAAATCACAAGGGAGTCCTATGTGGAATCTGGGGCCACAGCTATGCTAGGCGATAGCAGCATCCATAGTAACCAAAACGTTTCAGTTTCACATTATTCTGGCGAGATCTGAAAAATCTTCGCAACAACAAGCAAGCGAGTGATTATGTACATTCACTGAGTGAATATTATGAAAATAAAATATATATTTCTCGCTAGAAATGTAATCAAAACGCATTTTTATGCAGAAACTAACTCAAAATATAGATTTTCTCACTAAAAATTAGAGAAATGTCCGCCATGTTTTTTGTTCTCGCAGCCGGAATCTTGAAAGTCACGTGACTTGGACGCAAAACCATGGGAAAAGAATAGGCAGAAAAAATGTAACATACAAGTCATACAATTTAAGGGCCATTATTGTAACCCCTCGGCACTTTGGACCAACGTAGTCAGGGTACGTTTTTATATGAGACTGGGTTGCCCAATCCCATTTCTCTTTTTTACCCCTACCCCACCCCTTACCCCTATCCCTCTCTTTCGAGCGCCCCTCGGAACACAGTGACAAGGGGTAGTGGTTGAAATCTTCCCTTATGAAATGGGACAACCCTTCAAGACCCTGATACGTCATCAGTAGTCGTCGATGGCGTTTACGTAAACAGACGCGACGAGTTTGTTGCCAGACATTTCACTCACAATGCCGTCTTCATCTGTGGTAAAATGTGAAAATGTGCTGCTGGATTATTTTCTAGCTTTATACAATGTACTTTCACTCACAAACCGTCGGTCGTCGGTCCGGGGTGTGTTGCGATCCCCCCCCCCCCCTCATTTCAATTGCTAGCGACGTCTATGATAACGATCCAATTACATATTCCTTTGCAACTAAGATATTCCAACAGCTTTAAAAATGTTTACATGATTATTGATTGGAAATTCCTCAAAGCCCTCCCTTTCAAGTGTGGTCCTATGGACACTTCATTTCAAGGGCTACGGCTTGGCCCTAGCCCTTAACCCAAATAAGAATTGGGACAGCCCTACCCCTCACATGAACGCGCAAAAACAAGGGGGAGGGGGAAGGGGTGGAAATGGGATTCCGCTTTAGTCTCCTGTTTTAATAACACATGCACAATTATTCTTAACTCTATTGCTCCTTTTAGAAACAAAATGATCATACCAAATGTATTGATGCCATGGATTGATGAGCAAATCAAGGATCTCAAACGACAATAGAATAGAATAGAATTCTTTAATGTCATTGCACAGAATACAATGAAATTGGATGGCAGTCCTCTTGGTGCTTATAGATAAAAAATAGTTCTAATACCGGTAGTTCTCTTTTCACAGACAGCCCCCCTCTCTACCCTCCCATTATCCCCACATACATTCACATACATTCTCCAGTGCATGTTTCTAAAGTGACAGGGAGGTAGAATGGGAAAAGTGCATACAGTCCGACACTCAGAGGGGCTCAGTCTCTAAGTTCTAGGATGACCGTGTGTGAGGGTGACTGGAAGTGTTCAGTGTCCGTATTGCGGTGGGGTAAAAACTGTTTTTCAATCTGTTTGTGCGTGATTTGATGGACAGGAAACATTTGCCGGAGGGCAGCAGTGCAAACAAATGATTACCGGGGTGTGAGGGGTCTTTCAAAATGTTTGCAGATCTGGTGAAACAGCGGGAACTCAAGATGTCCTGCAGGGAAGGCAGGGCACAGCCGGTGATTTTTTGGGCGGTATTTATAATCCTTTGTAAGGCCTTCTTGTCTGCTGCTGAGGAGCTGGTATACCAGGTGGAAATGCAGTAGGCCAGCACGCTTTCAATGGAGCAGCGGTAGAAGGACACCAGCAGTTTCTCCTCCAGGTGGTGTTTCCTGAGTATTCTCAGGAAGTGGAGTCGCTGCTGGGCCTTCTTGACCATGTGGTGGGTGTTGGTAGTCCAAGAGAGGTCCTCTGTGATGTGTCTGCCCAGGAACTTGAAGACAGGAACCCTCTCCACACATTCCCCGTTAATGTGGAGTGGCTCCATGTCTGTCGTTTTCCTTTGAAAGTCCATTATTATTTCTTTAGTTTTGGAAGTGTTGAGGATGAGATTGTTGACCTTACACCACCCCACCAGTCTGCGGACTTCCTCCCGATAGGCGGCCTCGTCTCCCCCTGAGATGAGACCAACGGCGGTTGTATCATCCGCATACTTGACGATGGTGTTAGTAGGGTGGGTGGGGGTGCAGTCATAAGTGTAGAGAAAATACAGCAGGGGACTCAATACACAGCCCTGGGGGGAGCCAGTGCTGAGTGCGAGTTGGGATGAGATGTGTTGGCCTATTCTCACTGTTTGAGGTTGGTTGGTCAGGAAGTCCATAATCCATTGGCAGATGGATGAGGAGAGTCCCAGCTTGGTGAGTTTGGTGACAAGTCTCCTCGGAATTATAGTGTTAAATGCAGAGCTGAAGTCTACAAAGAGCATCCGCACATAGCTCCCCTGGTGTTCAAGGTGGGACAGTGCACTGTGGAGAGCAGTGCTGATGGCATCTTCTGTAGACATTCTTGCTCTGTATGCAAACTGGTGTGGATCGAAGGTAGGTGGGAGGCTGGCTAGGATGTGCTGCTGGATCAACCGCTCTGCAAATTTTATTTATTTTTTAAATTTTAATTCAGGAAAGCTGAACGAAAATGGAAAAAAGATAATCTCCTAGTCTCCCTTGACATCCTCAAAAGCCTGATGACCACCTATCAGCTTAATCTTATTACCAACCACTCACAATCCCAAGGTCCTCTTCCAGAAAATCAATTCATTAATCAGCCCACCTCACAGCCAGCCATTTAGAAGAGTCCCCTAAAAAACGTGAGGAGTTTCTCAAATGTTTTATTGGTAAAATTGAGATCAGGCTGCAAATCTCTGTGATGCCCGGAGACCAATGTATTGTAAACATTGGTCTTCGGGCCAATGTATTGTAATGTATAAACATCCGATATCCTGTCCAGAGTTAATTGCTCCCTAACCACCAGTGTTGGTCATCTTACTTAAAAAAAGTAATTAGTTACAGTTACAAATTACTCCTCCCAAAAAGTAATTGAGTTAGTAATTGAGTTACCTAATTGTAAGAGTAATTAGTTACTCAGCAAAGTAACTGTGGCGTTATTTTTCATGTTCTATACCCTATTACATTCGATAACATCTTTAACGTCAAAGGTGTTTATATTAACTGATTGAAGAATGAAAACACTATATACAGTATTTTAGAACATTTGGTATTTATTTGAACTCAATATATTGCAGCCTGTTAAGCCATAGAGAGAGAGATCTCTATAGCTCTGTGCAGCAGATGTGTGGCCAAAACACCTTGCACTTCATTCAACTAAATTGTAGTAGGGGGGGGGGGTGCGCGCCTCGGACCTACGGCCGACGGGGGAGGGAGGGGGCGCGCACGATTGTAACACTCCGGCCGACGGGGGGGGCGGGGGCACGCGCGATCGTAACACACCAATCATGAGAGTTTTTTTATTTTTATAAGTCGAGCGGACTATTTAATATCTCCCGTATGCAGGCGTTGCCAAGCAACGTGGCCATAGCGTCTTCATAGCGTCAACGTCTTTCGTAGGTGTACTTTTCAACCTACACCCTCCAGCCAATCAGAATCGAGTATTCACCCAGACCACGGTATAATATGTATTTCAGCACTGTGTCAGTGGACAGGTACAAGGCTACGATCGATCGTTAGATCTGTGCACGCGCGTTCATGTTAAGAGGAGTTTCGGGGAAACGCACGGAAAAAAATTACGATCGTTCAAAAGATGATTCGTAAGAAGGATCGTATGAGCGTGGATCCATCGTTATCGGGAAACTGGGCCCTGGTCAAGGTATTAAATGACTTGCAGCTTGTTGCAGATTCTGGAGACTGCTCTATTTTCATCCTCCTCGATCTTAGCTCGGCGTTTAGAACAGTTGACCACTTAATTCTAATCGATCGTCTAAACGAGAAACTGTATATATGTTTGTACGTCCTGGCACTTGAAAATAGTACTGAGCATCGTGTAGCATCTTACCCTAGCCATCTTTGTTGTATACATGGAATGGGTTAACCTAGGGACCCTTACAGTTCTCTATTTACATGCCCTTGGGTCATATAATTCGCAATGTGGACGATAGGTATGTGGACGATACTCAGCTTTATGTCCACCTTAGACCCAATGATCCTGACAACTTGGAAAATGTTTTATCCTGCCTCTCTGACATCAAGTGCTGGATGTCACAGAACTTCCTCAAACTAAATTATTAAAAGTCAGAAATCCTGTTGCTTGCCCCTGCCTCCCACCAATATGGTGGGCTAACATCAAATGTGAACCTAGGTGTGATTTTTGACTCAAATCTACCTTTTGAGAGCTTTAGCTGCTTTCTTCAGCTATAAGGACCATCTAAAAAATTAAGTCATTTCTATCTCAAGCGGACCTTGAAAGGATCATTCATGTTTTTATTGTGTCACGCCTAGATTATTGTAATGCCCTTTATTCTGGTCTTAGTCAGAAAGCCATCTTTTGGCTCCGGCTTATTAAAAATGCAGCTGCTAGGCTTTTAGTCGACTCCAAAAGATGAGACCACATTATTCCCATCTTTGCCTCTCTTCACTGGCTGCCTGTAGTTTTTAGAATTGATTTTAAGATTTTATTGTTGACTTTTAAAGCTCTGCAGGGTCTGGGCCCCAACTATATTTTTAACTTACTTGTCCCTTATGAGCTCAGCTGCGAGTCCTATCAGTTCCTGAATCCCAAGTTGTCTCAAAAGGTGACCAGGCTTTTGCTTTAAGGGCCCCTTGCTTATGGAACTCCCTACCTGAGGATCTCAGGCAAACAACTAAAAGCCTTCTTATAGTGTTAGGGTTGTATTTTATCTTATTGCACTATTCCTATTCCACTAGCTTTTGCTTTATTAGTTATATTATACTTTATTAGTTATATTATACTGCTATAGAAATGCACTGTGTAACCCTGCTTTCTTTTACTGTTTTAACTGTATACACTGTCTGTAAAGCACTTTGTCTTGAAAGGTGCTATATAAGTACAAGTCATTATTATTATCATGTAGATATGCCTGTACAAGACCATGATTCTCAGGCACATCATCCGGGTTATTTGCATGCCGCACAAAGTGAAGGTAGAATTGCCACGGTGTGTACATTTTCATATCAGTGGATGTCCTTCTGAACACTGCGGTTACCAGTAACACCGTAGTTTCAAAAATAAATAAAAAAATAAAAGTACATTCACAGTGCATAGGCCTATGTCTGAATCAGAGCCCACTGCTGCAGAATAGCGTTTTTATCAACTGATAGTTTTTTCCTTTTCATTCATAAAGGAGATTAATTTGTTAAAACAAATAACAAGTTATTTAATTATTGCAAAATGCAATAGGCCTACAATATCACGTCGGATTTCTGCGTGGATGTCAGTGGCTTTCGAGATCCACTCATCAGTCTGAGTCTGACTCGGTTATGGCAGAGATCGCTACCTGTTATTTTCATGTTTAGTAAATGACCAACCCAAATTACCAAATTACCAATGTCCCTTTTGTCTCCTTGACTTCCTCGGCCGCTTAAGCTAGCAACACTTCTTGATTTGACAAATATATAATGATAAAATAAATAAATAATAATAATAATTAAAGCTGCAAGCAGCATTTATCGGGGGCCAAGCCTAATGCAGACCATTACGACCCTCTTTGTTTTTATAGGGTTCATAATGATGGAATAACCTCAGCTTCGGTCTGGTGATAAGCATACAAAGTTTCATGACTGTAAGTGAAAGCGGTCAGGATTTATTCATGTTCAAAGTTCTGGTTTTCAATCAATCGCTGTAGCGCCCCCTATGGTCAGATCTAAATGAACTGATTAATCTTGATCCATGTTTCTTTGAGTACACCAATTTTTATGAAGATTGGCCCAAGATAACCCCCCCTTTTGGCTCCTTAAATCTGATTGGACAAATTTGGGCCTCTGGCGGCCCAAAACTGGTTCCGCTCAAAATCAGTCATTCGGGCCAGGAACTGTGGTCATCTTTGTCACGAGCCACGCTCATTGTGATGCCATGCTCCGATTGACACAAACTTGATGTCATCATCAGAATTTTGTCCTGAACAACTTTTATATTGGACTCAAAGTCATCAGAGTCAATCTTGATGTCGATATAAGTGGTTATGTATAAATGCCTTTTTAAACCACGCCCTTTCCGTTTTCATTGGCTCCTAGTGCCTTGGTTTTTTACTGTGTAGACTTTGTTTATAATCAAATGAAAGATATTGATCAGCAGATGGTATGTACTAAAGGATGTGCACCCAAGTCTAAAAACTTCAAAATGGCAGAATATCTTTCTGAGAGAAATCATGGGTTCTTGAGGCAAATATGTTCATCATGAGAATACACATATTTCTGCAAAATGTCATGACTGTAGGTTAAAGTGGTCAGGAGATATGCTTGTTAAAAGTTTTGATTTTCAATCGATTGCTGTAGTGCCCCCAATTGTCAGTTCTAGATGACCTTTAGGTTGATTAATCTTGACCCATGTATCGTGAAGTACACTAAGTTTGATGAAGATTGGCTCAAGATAACCACGCCTTTTGGCTCCTTAAATCTGATTAGACCAATTTGTGGCCATATTGTTCAGTCCAACAGCTTCACCTTACTTGAGCAATTAGAACCTTCTCCCCCAAATGTCCCAAAACTGGTTCCACTCAAATCGGTCATTCGGGCCAGGAACTGTGGTCATCTTTGTCATAAGCCACGCCCATTGTGGTGCCTCACACTTTGTGCTTGGCCCCCTAATAAAACTAACAATTACAATAGGGTGCCTCACACTTTGTGCTTAGCCCCCTAATTAAAGCTGCAAGCAGCGTATATTGGGGGCCAAGCCTAATGCAGACCATTACGGCCGTCTTTGTTTTTATACGGTTGATAACGATGGAATAACCTCAGCTTCGGTCCGGTGATAAGCATACAAATTTCATGGCCTTAAGTGAAATCAGGCAGGAATTACGCTTGTTCAAAGTTCTGGTTTTCAATCAATCACTGTAGCGCCCCCTATGGTCAGATCTGGATTAACTTTGGACTGATTAATCTTTACCGATGTTTCTTTAAGTACACCAAGTTTGATGAAGATTGGCCCTAGATAACCATGCCTTTTGGCTCCTTAAATCTGATTGGACCAATTTGGGACTCTAGCGGACATATTGTTCAGTCCAACAGCTTCATCTTACTGGAGCAATTATGGTGCGTTCCAGAGCCCATCCAAACCAGTGGGATGTGGGACTTATCCTACCTCCAACTAAGAAAAGTGCACTGGAATGCCTGTCGAAGTGGAACATCCCACCGTCGAAGTGGAAACTCCTACTATTGAACTGGGGGGTGATCGACCTACCCGCACTTCACCAAAATTAAGTCGGAGGATAATGGCGGCGCCCGTGGAGTCACACTTCGTGAGAGTAAAACTTCAACGAATAGGCTATAAACTTTACTTCACTGCGTGTAGGGTTGTTTTAGACACAATTTTAACACAACTTGTTTTGACATATTATGGCGTGAAATTATGTTGTTATTATCTCTTAGCATACAGATAATAAAGGCGGTCGTCGATGTTTTCTGCTTACATCCCACTTCAATTGCCTGGAATGCCTGGAACGCTTTGAAGTAGGAGCTAGTACAGTTCAGGTAGGATAAGTCCCACATCCCATTGCTTTGGATGGGCTCTGGAACGCACCATTAGCCTCAACCTTCTCCCCCAAATGTCCCAGAACTGGTTCTGCTCAAATCAGTCATTCAGGCCAGGAACTGTGGTCATCTTTGTCACAAGCCACGCCCATTGTGATGCCACGGCCCTATTGACACAACCTTGATGTCATATTGTTCAGAATTTTGTCCTGAACAACTTTTATATTGGAAGTCATCAGAGTCAATCTTGATGTCGATATAAGGCCTTTTAAGCCATGCCCTTTCCGTTTTCATTGGCTCCTAGTGCCTTTGTTTTTTACTCTGCAGACTTTGTTGTTTATAATCAAATTAAAGATATTGGTCAGCAGATGGTATGTACCAAAGGATGTGCACCTACGTCTAAAAACCTAGGATCCTTCGGGATTTTAGTGTTTTTCACAAAATCCAAAATGGCGGAAAAGGTTTCCAGGTGGGAACTTGTTAATCATCAGGAGATACATATGTTTACAAAGTTTCATGACTGTAGGTCAAAGGGGTCAGGAGATATGCTTGTTCAAAGTTAGCATTTTCAGACGGTTTCTATAGCGCCACCATTGGGCCAATACGTGTACATTTTGTTATCTCACCTTCTTTGTTATCGTCACCTTCTACCATTGTGGAAAGTTTCATAAAATGCGACTGGGCAGTTTTGGCTGAGCAGGTGTTTTTGGCGGAATAATAGTAATAATAAAACTAACAATTACAATAGGGTGCCTCACACTTTGTGCTTGGCCCTTTAATAATAATAACAACAACAACAACAGCCTTGAAATGTCATGAAGGAAATCTCGCAAAATCAGCTGAACCCCAGGCTGCTTATGTCAATGCCCGGCACCTTCTCCATTCCTGTTGTGACTAGTAAGAGAGTAAACAAAGTGAAATTAAGATACACTGCTAACTTGCCAGACTTAATAAATATTCCCTGCGAACCAAAATGGGCTTGGAGCCTAACATTGTCAATAGCACCATCAAAGATGTTGGATATCTGGCTAACAAATCATTTTTAGTTAAAACTTTAAAAAATAAGTAAATAACAAGTGCAGCTATTCTGATTAAGACAGCTCCTCCAAACTTTAACTTCTTGGATGTATGTAGATCTGGAAAAAGAGGTGGAGGGGTTGCTGTTATATTTAATTTGGTGATTTCCCATCCTTCGAATACCTTTGTGCCGTTTTGAAATGTTCCCCCAGAGTTCTCCTATTAATTATCTACAGGCCACCAAAATATTCTGCAAACCTTTTCGATGACGTTACTGAATTATTGTCTAGCATCTCCATTGACTCTGACGGTCTAGTTATAACTGGTGACTTCAATTTTCATACTGATGATTTGAATGATAAGGGTGCGAAAGAACTCTTTGCTATTCTGGATACATTTGAACTGTCTCAACATGTGAAAGTGGCTACTCATTGTAAGGGGCACACCCTGGACTTGATTATCACAAAGGGTCTCTGTTTCTAAAAGACCCCTTATGACAAGTAAAATAAATGGTCTCGCGTGTCCCTCGCCCGGACGTGGGTCACCGGGGCCCAACCCCCTGGAACCAGACCTGGGGGTGGGGCGAGCACAGCCCGAAGCGATGACGTGGGACCCCCTTCCCGCCGGCTCACCACCAGCAGGAGGGGCCAAAGGGGTCGGGTGCAGTGCGAGCTGGGCGGCGGCCGAAGGCGGGGACCTTGGCGGTCCGATCCTCGGCTGCAGAAGCTAGCTCTAGGGACGTGGAACGTCACCTCTCTGGTGGGGAAGGAGCCTGAGCTGGTGCGCGAGGTTGAGAAGTTCCGGCTAGATATAGTTGGCCTCACCTCGACGCATAGCAAGGGCTCTGGAACCAGTCTTCTCGAGAGGGGTTGGACTCTCTTCCACTCTGGAGTTGCCACTGGTGAGAGGCGCCGGGCAGGGGTGGCAATACTTATTGCCCTCCGGCTTGGTGCCTGTATGTTGGAGTTCACCCCGGTAGATGAGAGGGTAGCCTCCCTCCGCCTTCGGGTGGGGGGACGGATCCTGACTGTTGTTTGTGCCTATGGTCCAAACAGCAGTTCAGAGTATCCACCCTTTTTGGACTCCTTGGAGGGGGTGCTGGAAAGTGCTCCCTCTGGGGATTCCCTCGTTCTGCTGGGGGACTTCAATTTTTTTTTAATTTTTTTATTTATTTAACCTTTATTTAACCAGGAAAATCCCATTGAGATTAAGAACCTCTTTTTCAAGGGAGACCTGGCCAAGATAGGCAGCATCAAGTACAAAAGTTAATTACAAAAATTTCACAAATAAAACAAACAACATAACTTATTGACTTTTCAAACAGATCATGAAAAACAAGCACATGTAGTGGAGTCGGCCACAAGTGCACTCAATTTGGATTTAAAAGCGTTCAAAGAAATTAACCCTGTTAGTTTCCAATCATTCTGCAGCATATTCCAAGCTAAGGGTGCAGAGTTGAAAAAAGCCTTTTTACCCAATTCAGTACGAGCATATGGAACAGAAAGCAACAAGTAATCTTGAGAACGGAGGGAGTGAGGACCAGCACTTCTCTGTGCAATTAAGGCACAAATGTAGGAAGGCAGTAGACCAAGTAATGCCTTATATATAAAAATATACCAGTGACTGAGCCTTCGGGTGACCAGAGCAGACCACCCTACCCGAGAGTACAACTCACAGTGGTGTGTCAGTGATTTACAATTTGTAATGAACCTCAGAGAAGCATGATAAGCAGTGTCAACCATGTGAAGACATTTAACAGGAGCATTCATATATAAAAGATCCCCATAATCCAACACAGGTAAAAAGGTAGCAGCAATAAGTCCCTTTTTTGCATTAAAAGAAAAACACAGCTTATTTCGAAAATAAAAACCCAATTTTATCCTCAGCTTCTTAACAAGTTTCTCAATATGCGGCTTGAAAGTGAGGGAGTCATCAATCAGGACACCCAGGTATTTGTACTCATGAACCACCTCTATTTCATTTCCCTCGAGAGTGGTCACTGAGGGGATAACTTGTGGCCTCTTCCTAGAATTAGAGAACAGCATAAGCTTAGTCTTGTCCGCATTGAGAACAAGTTTTAGCTGAAATAATGAGTGCTGGACAGCTACAAAGGCTTTCTGCAGGGATTCAATAGCCTGAACAAGAGTTGATCCACAGCAGTAAATAATTGTGTCATCAGCATAGAAATGCAAATTAGCATCTGTCACATTTATACCCAGATCATTGATATAAATAATGAACAAGAGGGGACCCAATACTGAACCCTGTGGCACCCCCTTGTGGACAGTAACAATATCAGAACACAAGCCATCATATTTAATACACTGAGTCCTATTACTGAGATAATTGGTGAACCAAGTAACTGCTTGTTCCGAGAGTCCTGATTGCAGGAGTCTGAGTTTTAAAATATCGTGGTCTACCGTGTCGAACGCTTTCGACAAATCGATAAAAAGAGATGCACAATGTTGTTTCTTGTCAAGTGCAACAGAAATGTCATTTACCACCTTCATTGCAGCTGTGATGGTACTATGCTTTTTTCTGAAGCCTGATTGATATTGTGATAAGATGGTGTTGGAATGTAAAAACACCTTTACTTGTTCACTCACAAGTGCTTCAAGAACTTTGGCCAGCACTGATAAATTAGATATTGGTCTATAATTAGTTAAAATCGCTGGGTCACCCCCTTTTAATAAGGGGAGAACAAAAGCTCCCCCCAATGCTCACATTGGCAGCGACAGTGAGACCTGGAGGGGTGTGATTGGGAGGAACGGCCCCCCCGATCTGAACCCGAGTGGTGTTCAGTTATTGGACTTCTGTGCTTGCCACAGATTGTCCATAACAAACACCATGTTCAAGCATAAGGGTGTCCATATGTGCACTTGGCACCAGGACACCCTAGGCCGCAGTTCGATGATCGACTTTGCAGTCGTGTCATCGGACTTGCGGCCGCATGTCTTGGACACTCGGGCGAAGAGAGGGGCGGAGCTGTCAACTGATCACCACCTGGTGGTGAGCTGGCTGCGATGGTGGGGGAGGATGCCGGTCAGACCTGGCAGACACAAACATATTGTGAGTGTCTGCTGGGAACGTCTGGCAGAGTCTCCTGTCAGAGAGAGCTTCAACTCCCACTTCCGGGAGAGCTTTGACCATGTACCGGGGGAGGCGGGGGACATTGAGTCCGAGTGGGCCATGTTCCGCGCCTCCATTGTTAAGGTGGCCGACCAGAGCTGTGGCCGCAAGGTGGTCGGTGCCTGCCGTGGTGGCAATTCCCGAACCTGCTGGTGGACACCGGCGGTGAGGGATGCCGTCAAACTGAAGGAGTCCTATAGGACCTTTTTGGCCTGTGGGACTCCGGAGGCAGCAGGTAGGTACCGGCAGGCCAAGCGGAGCGCTGCTGTGGCGGTTACTGAGGCAAAAACCCGGACATGGGAGGAGTTCGGTGAGGCCATGGAGAACGACTTCCGGACGGCTTCGAAGAGGTTCTGGACCACCATCCGGCATCTCAGGAGGGGGAAGCAGTGCATCGTCAACACTGTGTATGGTGGAGACGGTGCGCTGCTGACCTCGACTCGGGATGTTGTGGATCGGTGGAAGGAATTCTTCGAAGACCTCCTCAATCCCACCGACACGCCTTCCGGTAAGGAAGCAGGGCCTGGGGACTCGGGTGTGGGCTCCTATCTCTGGGGCTGAGGTTGCCGAGGTGGTCAGGAAGCTCCTCGGTGGCAGGGCCCCGGGGGTGGATGAGGTCCGCCCGGAGTTCCTTAAGGCCCTGGATGTTGTGGGGCTGTCTTGGTTGACACGACTCTGCAGCATCGCGTGGACATCGGGGGCAGTGCCCCTGGATTGGCAGACTGGGGTGGTGGTCCCTCTTTTTAAGAAGGGGGACCGAAGGGTGTGTTCCAACTATAGGGGGATCACACTCCTCAGCCTTCCTGGTAAGGTCTATTCGGGGGTGCTGGAGAGGAGGGTCCGTCGGATAGTCAAACCTCAGATTCAGGAGGAGCAATGTGGTTTTCGTCCAGGCCGTGGAACAGTGGACCAGCTCTACACCCTCTGCAGGATCCTTGAGGGTGCATGGGAGTTTGCCCAACCAGTCCACATGTGCTTTGTGGACTTGGAGAAGGCATTCGACCGTGTCCCTCGGGGAGTCCTGTGGGGGGTTCTCCGGGAGTACGGGGTATCGAACCCCCTAATATGGGCTGTCCGTTCCCTGTATGACCGGTGTCAGAACTTGGTCCGCATTGCCGGTAATAAGTCGGACTTGTTTCCAGTGAGGGTTGGACTCCGCCAGGGCTGCCCTTTGTCACCGATCCTGTTCATAATTTTTATGGACAGGATTTCTAGGCACAGCCAGGGCGTTGAGGGGGTCCGGTTTGGTGACCTCAGGTTTGGGTCTCTGCTTTTTGCGGATGATGTGGTCCTGTTGGCTTCATCAGACCGTGACCTCCAACTCTCGCTGGACAGGTTCGCAGCCGAGTGTGATGCAGCCGGGATTGAGAATCAGCACCTACAAATCCGAGTTCATGGTCCTCAACCGGAAAAGGGTGGAGTGCACTCTCCGGGTCGGGGATGAGATCCTGCCCCAAGTGGAGGAGTTCAAGTACCTCAGGGTCTTGTTCACGAGTGAGGGGAGGATGGAGCGGGAGATCGACAGGTGGATCGGTGCGGCGTCTGCAGTAATGCGGACTCTGCACGGATCCATCGTGGTGAAGAGGGAGCTGAGCCGAAAGGCAAAGCTCTCCATTTACCAGTCGATCTACGTTCCTGCCCTCACCTATGGTCATGAGCTTTGGGTAATGACCGAAAGAACAAGATCGCGGGTGCAAGCGGCCGAAATGAGCTTCCTCCGCAGGGTGGCTGGGCTCTCCCTTAGAGATAGGGTGAGAAGCTCGGTCATCCGGGAGGAGCTCGGAGTAGACCCGCTACTCCTCCGCGTTGAGAGGAGCCAGATGAGGTGGCTCGGGCATCTAGTTAGGATGCCTCCCGGACGCCTCCCTGGTGAGGTGTTCAGGGCACGTCCCACTGGTAGGAGACCCCGGGGAAGACCCAGGACACGCTGGAGAGACTATGTCTCTCGGCTGGCCTGGGAACGCCTCGGGATCCCCCAAGAAGAGCTGGGGAAAGGGAAGTCTGGGCTTCCCTGCTGTAGAAAGACAGGACACTCTGACCGCCGCAGAGCAGTCTAGACTGGTCGAGGACCATCTCCGGCGTCGGCATACCCGACATGGAGAGCCGATAGGAAAGAAAAAAGCAGCAAAGTGGGTTAGAAGGCGAAGCAAGTATGTGAAAGGATGGGTGAAGGAGGGATGGGTATCCCGTGACGGCCCATATGGCCGAGTGGAGCTAAAAGGGCTGATGCACCAGCTACAGGCTGGGACGGCCCAGTGTCGAGTGGCCATGGATAGCGCCGGGCCACTCCGCCCTGTTAGGAGAATACAGAGGCGACTTAAGCAGTTAGAGAAGTGGAAGGTTGTAGCTGAGCCATATCTCTCTACTGTACCCGAAGGTACTGAACCCCTTCCAGACCACCCCTATCCCTGCCCCCCTCCCAGGCCTGAAACCCCAAAGCCCAGAGAAAAAGAAACCCTGATGTTTCCTGATACAGGAAGTCCACCCTTCCCCACCTCCTCTGATCTAGGTTACCCGGAGTCTGGGGAACCTAGTCCCCCTCCCTACGCGCCTCCCGGGAGCATCTGTACCCCCGGGGCGCCTCCTACATCCCCGTCCCTGTACCCCTCCCCTTCCAAGCCTACATCCCAGCCCCCGAACCACTCCCCTTCCAAGCCTACATCCCAGCCCCCGAACCACTCCCCTTCTAAGCCTACATCCCCGTCCCTGTACCCCTCCCCTTCCAAGCCTACATCCCAGCCCCCGAACCACTCCCCTTCCAAGCCTACATCCCAGCCCCCGAACCACTCCCCTTCTAAGCCTACATCCCCGTCCCTGTACCTCTCCCCTTCCAAGCCTACATCCCAGCCCCCGAACCACTCCCCTTCTAAGCCTACATCCCCGTCCCTGAACCCCTCCCCTTCCAAGGCTACATCCCAGCCCCTGTACCCCTCTCCCTCCAGCCATACTCCCCAGTATCCCTCCCCTGCCAACCCTGAATCCCTGAACCCCTTCCGTGCCAACCCAGTACCCCCCACACCCCTCCCTCACCAACCCCGAACCCATACCAGCCCCCTACCCCCAGAATCCACCCTACACCCCTGAACGATCCCCGACCTGCCCCTGGAGGGGGCCCTGTCGGGGGACCCATGATCGACTACCAGGATGATGCAGCCAGGGCCCTATGCTGTCCAAGCCCCTGCCATCGTGGTGGGGGATACCCAGAACCTCCCCCGGTGGTTCAGCCCAAATCCTGGACCAGGTCCCACGCCAAGGCCACTTTCTCTTCGACAGACCTCCCTGACGGGCGGCCAACAATCACCACCAAGAGCACTAACTCTGATGATCCACTCAGAACATTCCCGGGGACACCAAGGCCCCCGAGTAACCATCGACCCCATAGACAGTCACTACTATCACCCCCACATTTTGGAGATGGCCAAAGAATTGATCCAGAACTGTATTCCCTGTCAGCTCCATAACCCCCAGAAAGGGATACCTCGCCCCCCAGGGAAATTCCCAGTTCCCCAACTACCCTTTCAAGAGATATGCATTGACTACACAGATATGGGACGAGACTTGAGGGTGGGCGGGTATCGATTCCTCTTAGTCATAGTGTGTCGATTCTCAGGATGGGTAGAGGCTTATCCTACTAAGAAAGAAGATGCCGAGTCAGTAGTAGGATACTAACAACTGAGATTGTGCCCCGATGGGGGTACCCAAAAGTAATAGCGTCAGACAATGCTACTCACTTCGCTAATGCCCTGGTAACCAAAGTAGAGGAAAGGTTAGGGATAGCCCACCCATACGGATCAGTGTACCACCCCCCGAGCCAGGGATTAGTAGAACGAGCGAACCTGTCACTCAAACAGACTATGAGTAAACTCTTAGAAGCAGACTCACGACGAACCACATCAACTATGGCCAAAGATGGTGTAGTAACAGCCATAGCCCAATACAAACAGATGTCATGGCAGTCAGCACTCCCACTCGCGCTAATGGCCGTAAGAGTGGCCCCTCAGGCCCGAACGGGGCTATCCCCGTTTGAAAATCATTACAGGGAGACCTATGCCAGGGCCATACACACTCCAGTAGAACCCCTATCAGACCAGTTAGAAGATCAACTGTTTAGGTATTGCACTGCCCTAACCCAAGCAACCCGAGATTTACACTTCCAGGTGATGACCACTCCAGAGAGGGAGGAGGCGAGCCCAGCGGTCCAACCAGGAGAGTGGGTGTGGGTCAAGACTGCCAAACAGACCTTTCCGGAGCCCAGGTGGAAAGGCCCCTACCAGGTCCGGCTGGCCACCCCATTCTCGGCCGCACTCGACACCCCTCACGGCCGGAGGTGGCACCACCTGACCCGACTCCGGAAGGCCGACACCCCTGGCGGCAATAGTCTCCAGGACACCAGCCGACGTCTCCAGGAAATCACCGGGGAGAAACCCGGAGCTCCAGACCAGGGGCACCATGACTTCCCCACTCCGTCGTCGCCCCCCCGCCTTTAGAAAGAAGTGGGAAGCAGCAGGAGCCATCGGGGCGGGAAGTTTCATAATTTCGATAGGGGTCATGATCATAGTGGCACTCCTCTCCGGGCCCGGGGGACTACCCTACTACGAGCCCCCCCGACACCACCACCCCCAAAGAACAACCCCTGACTACGACCCCGCCTTCCCCGACGACCGCCCCGTCCCCCTGGAGACGGCGACGACAAGTAGGTCTCACAAAAGATCCTGGCGAAGACTACTGCTTAAAAAAGTATGGAGGGGTTACCCTGGACTATGTCATGGGCACTAATATGATATTCAAGTTCGGCTTGTGCGATGTCATACGTTGTGGGGGAGACCCGTCTGCCTGGACGACATATGATATATATATATGTGATAGCTATCCCAGTTTTGTAGGAAACCCCGGCATATACTCGCGCAGCGTCGGGTGCAGTGGTTGGGATACGCTGTTGTGGGGAACGGGATCTCTTCAGGAAGGGGGCGGATATATCAAAGAACGACCTCGGTATGCGAGAACTCACCAATTCCAAAAAGCAGGGTCAATGGCACGAGGCCTTACCAGAGGATGGGGTAGATATATTCCTCACACTAGAAAATGTCACCTCAAATCCCTACACCAAAGAAACCGCAGCATGTGGAAAAGAAAACAATACGCTGTACCTTGCGTTAGGGGTAAATCACGCCGGACTCGACACTACCGGCCTAGTCAAGATACGATTGTTAGATCCCCCCGCCCCTAGAAACAAAGCGAATTCCAGCGGCTCCAAGAAAAAGAACACCGCTCCCCCTCTCCAAAGTAAAAATGGTCCCCCCCGCCACGGGGTGTCCACCTTTAACCTCGACACTCTGGGAACCGCAGATTCGATTCTCATGATGACCAACGGCCCCTCCAATAATCAGTGGTTAAGATGGATAATAGCATCGGCTCGGGGGGTGGGTATGGAAGATTGCGTAGCTTGCGCGGCAGCCAGACCCCTCTTAGTCAGTACCCCCATTAGCATGAATCCAGCAACCGACGCGGTAGGAAGCCGATGCGCCATAGCCCTCTTTATGAAAAAAGACCCAGCAAACTGTGCCACCCTGAGTCACGTGTTCCCTCCTGGACTAAACAATTCCGTTGCCCCCGCGTTCAAAATAGGAGGTAGCAACTATACTTGCCTCCAGCGCGATAGATGAGACAGGAAATTCTAAGCCTGTCGGGAAACTAGCGCAGAACCTTTGTGCCACGATCATTAACGTAACTACGTGGAAGAATGTCACCCGGATTAATATAGGGCGGAAGGACCTGTATTGGCTGTGTGGTCCAAATACGCTACTACTAACCTTACCCTCGACCTGGAGCGGTAGATGCACTCTAGCCAGATTGGTCGTTCCTATAACCATGGTCGGGCCAACAGAGGTTGCCGCAATTGCCACCAAAAGAGGCAGAAAGAAGCGGAATGCCGGTAGCGAATGGGCCACCGCCGACTGAGACACATGGATCGATAGCATAGGAGTCCCTCGCGGAGTCCCCAATGAGTTCAAATTAGTAGATCAAATCGCAGCCGGATTCGAGAACCTCCCCATAATATCTGCCTTGTTCCCCGTAACCCCTGACAAAAATATTGATTGAATTAACTACATACATTACAATGTGCAGAAGTTATCAAACCGGACCAGAGACGCCGTTACGGGTCTCTCCGAACAATTAGCAGCTACTTCCCTAATGGCATTCCAGAACCGACTGGCACTAGACATGCTCCTAGCTGAAAAGGGTGGGGTATGTGCCATGTTTGGAGACCAGTGTTGTACGTTCATTCCCAATAATACCGCTCCAGATGGTTCTGTCACTAAGGCCTTAGCAGGCTTGAGAGCCCTCTCCAACCAGATGGCTGAGGACTCTGGGGTGGAGAACCCCCTTGAGGAATGGTTTACAGGAATATTTGGGAAATGGAAAGCATTCATGATGTCACTGTTTATGTCTGTCACCGTATTCTCTGCCATTTTGATCACATGCGGGTGTTGTGGCATACCTTGTATGCGTGCGCTAATTGTAAAACTAATCAATCGGGCCATCACCGCTGAAAGTGACCGAAACCTACAGATGCTTCTGTTCTCGCCAGAGGAGGAAGATATCAATGAGTGGGGAAATGTTTATGTAGGGTGATGAGCTAAATGTACCGCTGTTCCTTACTCATTGGCCCACTCCTTGCTCAGCCGAGTTATAAAATCGGGATGAAAGGAAGCCTATTTTGGCGACTGCCCATGAGGACTGAGCAGGAGGATGGTGCCGCCCCCTGCCCCGCTAAAACATATACTCTATGCTGTTGAGTAAATGATCTAATGAGTAAGATAGCCCAAGTGATTACATGGTAATGAAACTAAGGAGTACATGTTGCAATGGTTACAACGATAATGATGACTACCTCATAATCATGATGATGATTGTACATTGATGATTCTATTCCTACCACGGGTGAATGCGCTCGGATATTCGAGTCGAGTTGGTTTTTACTTGCCCATAAGGCGGGGTTCCCCTCTCGTCGTGGAGGAGGAATATTTTGAGGAAAACGCCTATGTGTCCTATTCCAAAAGTAATTTCTCAACATGTGAAAGTGCTCCTAAAAGAGCACTTGAGAGGGATTGTTGTTGAAAAATTGACCCCCTGAAAGAATTGTTGTTTTATTGACCCGGACTGTGCATACAAAGGGGACCAATGGATTATCAAACTGCACATACATAGTGGATAAAATGAACTGTCACTGATGACTGTCAAATTGCACACACATAGCGGACAAAGTACATGTCTTTAATGACTGATACAGATAACATAGATTGCACACACGAAGCAGACAAAGTACATGGTACTGAACTTGACCTCACCTTGGAAGACTAGGAACTGAAACCAGACGGCAGGAAAGCCCTGCAATAAAGACCTCACCCCGATAACCTCTATCTGGAGTACCAATGGGGAAGAGACACCTCATGATCGAAACTAACTGAGGGGAGGGGGTGATTGACACCGGCGGGAGAAACTGCTGATTATAAAAAGAAGGACCTGTCCTCCCCTCAGCACGCTTATCCGGAGACAGGCTCTATGCAGAGGTGTCTCAGTTCTCTTGTGAGCTTTTAGTACTAATCGGTTAAGTGCCCCTCACACTCTGTGCTCATTTGATCAGGTGTTGTAATTTGTAATTGTTGAATAAATCCAGACACATAGGTGAAACCTCCTTCGTTGTACCGGCCTCTTCTCTTTTTTACCATCGTCCGTCTTATTGTTTTTTAACAACATAAGTTTGGATGCAGAAAAGGCATTTGATTGTGTGGGATGGACCTACCTGTATAAAGTCTTAGAAAAAATTGGCTTCTATCAAATGCATACGGTCATTGTATCACGAGCCAACAGCAAGAGTGAAAGTGAATGGTAGTCTGACGGATCGGATTAAACTAGAGAGGTTGACTAGACATGGGTGTTGCCTATCTCCGACACTTTTCGATATCTTCATCGAACCACTAGCTCAAGCAATCAGGCAGCATCATAATATCAAGGGGGTGGACATGAGAGGATCAGAACACAAATTGGGCCCATTTGCGGATGACGTGATCGCATACATAGGACAACCAGACATGAGCTTTTCAATACTGATGGATCTACTGGAGGAATATGGGCACTATTCAGGGTATAGACTTAATGTGACAAAAACACAGATTTTGGCCCTAAATTACACACCAACAATAGAGATCAAAGAGAAATAAAAATTGAGATGGGACTGTGAGAAGATTAAATACTTAGGAGTGAACATTACAAAAGGAGTAGACAAATTATATAACACCAACTACACACACAATCAGAGCATTAAGGGGGATTTAGCAAGGTGGTCAGGACAGGTCTCGGACTTCAGTTCAAGGATCGAAATAGTAAAAATGAACATATTGCCAAGGTTATTGTATCTCTATCAATCTTTACCCATATCTGTACCAAAGTCAATTTATAGAGTGGGACAAGTGGATCTTAAGGTTCATCTTGGCAGGCAAGAGACCCAGGATTAGGCTTGCAACACTACAGTTACCTAAGGAGAGAGGAGGAATGGCAGTGCCCAGTTTCAAGGATTATTACTATGAAGCACAGATCAGAGCCGTTGCATGTAGGTGTAACATTGACTACTTAGCCAAATGGAAAGATATTGAAGTGAGGGGGGAGGGCTATCAGATTCAAGCACTAGTGGGGGATAAAGAACTATTTAAGAAACAGGAAGGCTTGATAGACCCAATAACTAAGTTTACTTTAAACATTTTGAACACAATAGTAAAGAGATACAAATTAGAAAAAGAGACTACGATTTTGAGATGGTTAACACATGACAATAAATTTCAGCCCGGAAAAGATCATGGTTACAAGAGATGGGAAAGAGGAGGCATCACGGCAATATGCACAATGGTAAAAATGGGGAAATGCAAAGTTTTCAAAATTTAAAAGAGAGGTTTGATTTAGAGAGGGGTGACCACTTTAGGTATCTACAAGTAAGGGATTATTATATAAGGGAAATAAAAATGGATAAGGCCACCGAACAAAATGGAGTAATTAAGGTACTGACTGATGCATATACAGGGGGGAAGAGTAGAGTGATCTCAGCCCTATACCAAGGTCTGCTGAAGAGTAGGGGGAACTCTACTATGGGGAATCTGGTTCAGGAAAACGTTGAAGGTGGGGACATATATCTGATAAAAGCTCTGCTGGCAGCCAGCAAGAAAACCATAACGAGAGCGTGGTACAAAGCAGATCCACCAACAAAGAAGCAATGGCTTGGTGTAGTTGAAGAAATATACGACATGGAAAGATTCATGTACATATTGAGGGTCCAGGAGGGGAGGTTTGAATCAAGATGGGAAAAATGGGTTGAATATAAAAGAAAAATGAACAACACCACACATTAGGAGGCTCGAAGTCGGATCATGACTTTACATTCCAAGGGAGACAGTTCACATGTCACTGTTAGTTTTTTATTGTCTTTTACTTTGTTTTATTTTTTTAAATTTATTTATTTATTTTTTGTGGCTTTTCAATTCAATTCAATTTTATTTGTATAGCGCCAATTCATAACAGAAGTTATCTCAGGGCACTTTTCAAATGGAGCAGGTCTAGACCAAACTCCTTTTGATTTTTCTTTTGTTTCATTTCAATGTCTTTGACTCGAATATACATATGTATAAGAATTGTTAATCCAATCACATGCAACTTTATATGTAACTGTTTTTTCATCCGGATGTATTTTGGCATAAATGTGGTTTAATATATGTCAAATGTGCAAAAACCCAATAAAAATTTAAGTGAAAAAAAAAAAAATGTCAATAGAACATATTTGAATTTTAGAGAAGTAAAAATATATTTTTTCTAAATATGCCAAATATACTTTGGCAGCCGTTAATATACCTGGATGGCCTGCCCAAGTAAAGTCTATGTCTGGGAAACAATGGTGTTTGTATATATCTCTTATTGTAGATGTAGATTGCCTTTATTTGTCACTAGTTGCAAGTACCAGCGAAATTGGGCCGTACCCTGCTCAACATATACAACACATACAATATGACAAACAGGGCAGGATGACAGAGCATTTTGCGGGGCAGAAAACAGCAAAACATGAGGAGAGGGGAGGAGACAAAAAAAACAAACCCCCAGACTATGCCCCTATAGGGAGTACAGTGTGGGAACAGGAAAAACACCTCAGCAACAAAAAACACAAACTTTTACAACACTTTCTCACAACATGAATCACATAACTTGCAACACAGGGGGTGGAGGTTATCCAACTTCTGGCAGCAAGACAGCCTGATCGGGGACCGCAGCCGAGGGAGGTCAGCGCTAATCCTCAGGCCCGCTTACCAGACCGGGGGTACAAGCGGCGAAGGCGGGGGATGTGGGTAGTGGGGAGGTGATGTATGTATGTATACATACATCTGCATGTTATTCATTCTCGTCTCTGTTGTTTTCATTGCGACTCATTGCAGCCCTCCGCCATCCCCTTCACCTCTGGGACTAGGCTCCACCTCTCTACGGAGAAAGAGATGGTGTCCTCGAGGGCCAAGTAATTCTGTCCATAGTCACCACCACCACCAGCGTCTAGACTCCATCAGGGGGAATCTCATCTCCCAGCAGACCTCATGGAGCTATTGTCCCCATGAAGAATAATTTGATGGTGTCCAATCGCAAAATGTGTTGTCGTCAAACCCGTTATTTTTGTGATGTCAAAAGGACACCGACAGTGAGGTGTGTGTGTGGATGTGTGGAGCTCCATCTGGGCAGCGGTTGATTTTGATGGCTGCATCTTAGAGGGTTACGCTTCTCGGACACATAACGCCACAGTGTGTGGTGCATTTCATACACATCATTGCTTATTGTCACGCTAATACAAAACAATGGGACTAGCTTAAAAAAAATATCACAAAGTTGAGTCGTAACCATGGGAATGACACGCTCCATCCTTCCTTGAACTCTCAGCCCAAAACGCAGTTTTTCTTTTTTTCTAATAACACAGTTGCAGATATTTACAGTGACAAATGTACAATTACTAGTTTTCATCATATTAATTTATACGTAGGACCCCCTGAGCCAGAACACTAGCCAAGCGATTGAAGTACTGACACTGGGTTTGTCAGTATAATTTATTCTTTAGCAGGAAACATCATACAGCATCCATGCCAACTGCATCAGTGCATCATCTTAATCCTACTCCTCAATCAAGGCTGTTTTCAGAGCTTTGTATCTCAGCATGCAACAGCGGCTCCACTAGCACTCCATCCATCATTCAACCATTCATAACTATTTGGCATCTCTCTCTCCTTCTGTCCAGTCCTGGATGGCCGAAGGCTGTTTCAGCCCCTGAACGGTTTTCTGAACGAGTTATGTGATTAAAGGTTAATAACTGCAGCCTTCCATAAAACACAGCTGACATATTTACAGGACTCCAGGCCGTCTGCCATTGGAGTAAATCAAAAAAAGTGGGGAGTGAAGGGGAAGGGGGATTGGAGAGAGCTCAAACAAAACGTCTGGCCGACATCCAGCGGCTAAAGAAGAAATACATGGCCGTTCTCCGCTGTTACATGCCCTAGGTTTCTTTTGCAAGGCCCATCAGATGGAAGGGGGATGGCGGAGGTGTGTGCATGGGAGCCGGTGTCGCACTGAGGTCAGCTTCTTAGTTCAGATTGAGTCCAGACGTTGCTGGAATAGGGGTGGATGAGGGCCAGGGATGAAAGTGGATGTACTCTAGTGCTGCTTCTCCCCACATCAGTTAGCAGCGGTAGCACTACTACACAATGGTTATGTTCTGTTGTGTTCATGACATGACCTTTTGATTGTACAAAATTAAGTTTAAACTGAGATTTCACAGGATTCATTCTGTTGAAAATTAAACATTCTGTTAAAAAAAACCTGTTTTTCCGGTGCTGCATTCACATGGCTTCAGGGAGACGTAGACGGCAAACCGGATCTAATTTTAGTAGACAAGAGCAGGACGGTAAAATTAGATGAGGCCGGCAGAAAATACAGGCAACAGTAACGGTAGACAGCATTGCCGTCCAAAGTTAAAATATTTTAACTTTTTGCCGTCCTCCGTGACGGTATTTACAACTGGATGTTACATAGGTCCCTCACACAAGGAGAAAACATTGGCATTTTATAGCTACATGCATTACTAGAATAATTACATAAAATAATACACAAAATAATTGTATTTAATATATTTTATTCCATTCTTTGTAAACAATACGACATCACCATAGCAACATATCGTCATGCATGTTTCGTTTTGCCGTCTTGCCATTCCTTCAGACAGTTTGTTTGTTTTTCCCGTACCGTCCAGAAGGTGTCGCCCATCTGCAGTCTACCATCTGCCTGAATCCATGTGAATGCAGCATGATCCTGAGAGTAACTTGTTAGTTTTTTTGTCATTTATGGCTTAAGCATGAATACTTATTGTGTTACGTATTTGCCACTTTGCTGTTTTCCTAATGATGTCAGCTGCCTTCTCTTTATTTCTCTTTCCTAAACAAAGTTATCAAAAGCTCATGTAATGGCTCTTCCCAAAAGCTGGGCCCCTTTCTCTGCTACTTTATTTATTACACACACACACACATAAAAAGTATCCAATGGAATCCCTGCTGTTCACAGCCTATCCATGAACAAGATTATGGTATCTGTATTCCCTGCAAATTGCTTTGGATAAAAGTGTCTCCTAAATGTCTAAAAAGTAAACAGAGGAGAGAAGGGGGAGAATAAGGGCACTTCCACACCAGGGACCCAGATCCAAGTACACTTGACCCCAAAGTCCAGTTGGTTTGAGTAGGAACACTGTGTACCGTACCCGAGTCCGTATCTGCCCATTGTATGGACTTTGGATCTTGCAAATGGTGCGCTTTACTACACTGGAGCGACAACATAAACAAATGTTGCGTAGTGTCCTCTTCTTCTTCTATGTGTTTATTGGCAACTCGCAAACAAACTAGGTGCATATACTCTGCTTAGTGAACCCATACAAAAGAAGCTTTTCAAGCTTTTCAAAGAAAGTTATCAAAAGCTCATGTAATGGCTCTTCCCAAAAGCTGGGCCCCTTTCTCTGCTACTTTATTTATTACACACACACACACACACATAAAAAGTATTCAATGGAATCCCTGCTGTTCACAGCCTATCCATAAACAAGATTATGGTATCTGTATTCCCTGCAAATTGCTTTGGATAGAAGTGTCTCCTAAATGTCTAAAAAGTAAACAGAGGAGAGAAGGGGGAGAATAAGGGCACTTTCACACCAGGGACCCAGATCCAAGTACACTTGACCCCAAAGTCCAGTTGGTTTGAGTAGGAACACTGTGTACCGTACCCGAGTCCGTATCTGCCCATTGTATGGACTTTGGATCTTGCAAATGGTGCGCTTTACTACACTGGAGCGACAACATAAACAAATGTTGCGTAGTGTCCTCTTCTTCTTCTATGTGTTTATTGGCAACTCGCAAACAAACTAGGTGCATATACTCTGCTTAGTGAACCCATACAAAAGAAGCTTTTCAAGCTTTTCAAAGAAAGTTATCAAAAGCTCATGTAATGGCTCTTCCCAAAAGCTGGGCCCCTTTCTCTGCTACTTTATTTATTACACACACACACACACACATAAAAAGTATTCAATGGAATCCCTGCTGTTCACAGCCTATCCATAAACAAGATTATGGTATCTGTATTCCCTGCAAATTGCTTTGGATAGAAGTGTCTCCAAAATGTCTAAAAAGTAAACAGAGGAGAGAAGTGGGAGAATAAGGGCACTTTCACACCAGGGACCCAGATCCAAGTACACTTGACCCCAAAGTCCAGTTGGTTTGAGTAGGAACACTGTGTACCGTACCCGAGTCCGTATCTGCCCATTGTTTTGGCTTTGGATCTTGCAAATGGTGCGCTTTACTACACTGGAGCGACAACATAAACAAATGTTGCGTAGTGTCCTCTTCTTCTTCTATGTGTTTATTGGCAACTCGCAAACAACCTTGCAAAGGTGCATATACTCTGCTTAGTGAACCCATACAAAAGAAGCTTTTCTAGCCTTGTGAGACCATCCTGATTTGACAAGTTCACATTCTGGTTCTCTCTGCAGATCAGTCTGGCCTCGAGCCTGTTGGAAGCCTTTTCCAAAAATCTTAAATGATAGGACCAATCAGCACTCAGGGGAGGGAGTTTCATTTCATGGAAAACAAGGAGCACCGCAGTCTGCCGAATTAAAAAAACAATGCCGGCGCCCCAGGGAAAGTGTAGCAATCTGCAGAGCAATCAAAACTGAAGACTGAATAAATCTGCACAGAAGGAATTTCTCAGCGGATAATATGTTTTTACTTTACCTCCAACAAGATTCAGTAAGTGCGAAGAGAACAGGAGCATCACTTATGTATTTAATCGGATTGGCTGGAGTTTTTTGAACTACGTAAGGCTGTGCACATATATGGAAATCAATTGCTGCCCAGCCAAGGCCAGACTGATATTCATTGCAAACTTCAATATCTGGATGGTCTCACAAGGCTACATTTTCTAAATGCACCCACTACTACTACTAGTAGAACTTGTTTTTAACACTTTATTTCTTTAAATAAAGCCAGTATTTCTAAAAAAACACCTCATATACCTACTACTAGAGTAGTAGGTAGCTACTAGAGTAGTAGGTGTAGGATAAATATAGTTATAGTAGGTACCACGACGCCATGCTATAATTTCCAGCACTGCACAAAACCTTGGCAAGCCACACTTTATTTCTTTAAATAAAGCCAGTATTTCTAAAAACCACCTCCTATACCTACTACTAGAGTAGTAGGTAGCTACTAGAGTAGTAGGTGTAGGATAGATATAGTTATAGTAGGTACCACGACGCCATGCTATAATTTCCAGCACTGCTCAAAACCTTGGCACGCCACGCAGTGGCATCCATTACCACCCATTATGTTAAACACAGGACAAGACCTAAAATGTGTTGCGATTTCTACTACGTGACGCTCTGTGGCTATTCTGGTGTGGGACCCGCTTACTATTACTACTACTACTACCACCACCACTGACACTGTACTAGAACTTGTTTCAACACTTTTCATTTCTTAAGCATTCTTACCACCATGCCCGTCTTGAGCAGCAGATAGTGTACGGTCTGCATGACGTCTGCAGCGTGCATTAGGTTGTGATAGGGATTCTTGTGTTTGCTGTAGCCGACCTCCAGGGCCTCTACGAAGGACACCAAAGCCGAGATGGGGATCTGGAACAACAAGACAATCAACACTTTTTTTTGTTTTCACAAACATGATAGACATATCAGTGTCATCGCAGTGTGAAGTGCAAATCTGAAAACAGTGAAAAGAGAGAAATAGATTTTGCATTTGCTCAGTGCACAGATTGAAATAGCATACATACACACTTAATTTAGCAGAAAGTATGAACAAAAATACAGGGCGAATCCTATAAAACATATGGGTGTCATTCCTAAGCCTATTGGAGATTCCCTCTGTCTTTAACAAAGTGTCTCCATCGGACGATATATTGCAAAGTTTGAGTAACTGCCAGACATTTACATTTTATGAATTGTATTAAATACATGGATACATGGAAAGCAAGGAATGAAAGCAACATCGGGTTGCATTATATTTTGCTCTGAGACTGTTGGTTCTGACACAGAAGCGACATAAACTACTCCCTTACACTAGAGACTTGTTTTAGAGTCGTGGTATTGTGCTGAATAAGCCACAATATTGCTGACATTCTACTACATCCAACACATCTACCCTTAACATATCTACCCTTAACACAGCTACCCTTTTACACTTCTTCCCTTAACACATGTACCCTGTTACACATCCCTACACATCTACCCTTGGTTACACGCGCAATGGTTGATGCGTTTTTTTTGGACTGTAAATGGAGCTTTATTTGTTCCCAGATAGATCGTACCCGGTGGCAGATGCATAGTGAAAGCGAGGCTTATAGGGAAGCTAAGGGAACCAATCTAAATGCTGATGGTGTCATTATTCTGTAGCCATTACACTGTGCAATCAACATTTACTTCATATTGATTTGTTAAAGAAAAAATGTTGTCTACTGATCCTTTAATGTTGAATTGCGGAGTTAGACCGTTTTTCTATTTTTCACCATTTTCGCATTCAGGATTTTATGGGCGGGGCTTAAAGGGTACATGATGACGTAAGCGCTACCCCTTAGCATTGCCCTGCCCCTAACAACCAGAGTGCAGTTGCATCACTGCTTGTCACTGCTTGTCATGCTCAATCGTGAGTTTGATAGTTATTATTTGACAGCTGAGAGGCTCTGCCCCCTGTGCACAAATGAGCATGGTTTAGTGCCTTCAGCGGACACGCCCCCAGCGTCTCAGAGCTAAGAATACTGCTTATTTTTTCAGGATGTTGAATCCTAATTGCATATACTTGGCGACTTTTTTAATTATTTAAATTTGGCTGGGTGGTTAATAAAAAAATTCCTAAAGTGTGACAAACACATATTTCCCATTGGTTTACATGGACTTTAACAAATCCCAACACATCTAGCCGTAACACATCCCAACACATCTACCCTTAACACATCTACCTTTAAACCATCCCAATACATCTACCCTTAACACATCTACGATTAGCACATCCACCCTTAACACATCTAACCTTAAGACACTCCTACACATCTACCCTGAACACATCTACCCTTAACACATCCCTACACATCTACCCGTAACACATCTACTCTTAACACATCCCTACACATCTACCCTTAACACATTCCTACACATTTACCCTTAACACATCTCTACACATCTACCTTTATAGATATTCACTGTGTACCCCTATTGCACACATACCTTGTTAAAGATCATACATAAAGAGCAACATGACAGAATGATAAAACATTGTAAGGACATTTTAAAATCTTGAGGACCTATGGAGATGTCTCAACCCTTTTGGAAATGGACAGAAATGCACACACACACACAGAGTGGAGGACCAAGAGAACCTCAGCTCCCCCAAAGGGCTGAGGAGGGACAGCGCAGGCAGAGTGCATTGGGGAAAAGTAATTGACAATCAATATTATCATTCCCAGCTCCTGCGGTCCTGGGAGTAGCAAACAATTACCTGCATATTTAAGCCTGCCGGTCACTACCTAAGGGGAGAAGTGTGGGAGGGTTACACTGAAGCCCGGATATGGTAAGCGGCCTCCGGCCAAGCGATTGAGGAAGAACCCTGATTGGATTACTTGAAGGCTTTTGTGTTGGGGTGTTTTTTTTTAATAAGAGGAGCTACGGGAACAAGCCACTCCTAACCCCATTCCTGGTTGGCAGATGAACTATACCTGTCTCCTGCCCTGTGTGTTTCCCCTACCCCAGGCCCGGGAAGAACCTAAGTTAACTTTTGATCCCCAACCCCCCGGTACTTTCTGTTCGGGCTTGAATAAAATAAACCAGCCTTGGTTTAAAATATACATTGTCTCTGGAGGTTTTATTTATTATCCAATTCAAAAAGCCTATTGAAGTCGTAGGTGCCACAACACACACACAACAGAATCAATAGTCATCTGGTGAGGAAGAGATAAAAGGAAATGAGGGGAAGAATGAGAGAGGTATAATGCGTGGCGGTGGCGTATGTCCTTACCTTGAAGCGATTGATTAGGTCAAATCTGGTGAGCAACTCGTAGAAGATAAATTTCAGCGCATGCTCTCCGCTCGCGTCGTTCAGGGCAAACACGTCAAAAGACCACGTGTCCACATGCTGACACACACACACACACACACACACACACACACACAGTTATTCATCAGCATATAAATGTTACTCAGACTTTTTTCTCCATTTGTTTTGTGACATTGAAAATAGTTGTGTGCGAGAAGATGGATTGGTGCCGTAACGTTTACAACCCTGGAATTCTTAATTGGAATCCTATTTTTCATCTACTTATTTTTGCAGAATCTTTTCAATGCCTTCTCACATTTTAAATGTAACACGCTGACGCCATCAAACTAGTCATCTACCTTGACACTGGCACGGGCAGGCACCGTCAGCTGGTCAATGTCACAGAGCTGGCCATCTCTCTTGGGCAGCCGTACTGCAGCACCCTGCTCGGCTACTATGTATTCAGTGGTGAGGACTGTACCAGCGCCTTCAAGGGCAAGGGGGCTCTGCTCAATAAGCTCCAGAAGAACCCCACATTTTTAAAAGGCTTTCAGGTTGGTGGATGAATTTTTAGATAATTTGGCATGTTATGTATATTGAATAGAATGCACGATTATCACGCAATTATCCCAACAATCTTTTTACAGTCAGCGGGGCGATGAGTGGAAGGTGAAGCCGTTGCAAGGGCAGCTCGAGGGCTACACATGCATGATGTACAGTCAAGCGAGTGAGACGTCAACCTGGTCAGGAGCACATTTTGCTCGCCTGCCCCCTGCCAAGACTCACTCATCCCCCACATCCAGTGGGTGAACTATAGAGTGGCCTGTTACAAGCGGGCAGCTGAGCCGATCTTCTGGAGGCCTAAACCATATGACGAGGGTCAGGGGTGGGAGAAGTCAGAGGGAGGGATTTTGGAGCCTGTCTGGTCTTGTGGACCAATTCTGCCCCCATCTTGCATTGACCTGTTGGCTGCTGGTGTCGTCAGTGATGATGAGGGGGAAGAGGATGAGGTGGAGATTGATGATGAGATGGACGATGATGATGATCAGTGAAACAGGGTTTTGATGACTTTTGCTTTCAATTAGCTAGTATTATCAGATTGCCATCTATGTCAGTTAGAGTGATTGCCATCCATTTAATAACCTTGCAATTGATATAAGAAAAACTAGTTTAATTTGGCTATTGAATGAAGGACTATTGTGAAACAAAATGGCAAAATATTGTTATGAGCCTAAAATGTGTTATTTGCCTGTTTTTCACCAATAAATAATGGTTGTACCATGTCAATGACCTTTCCATTTGATTCCTGGTGTCAACAATATATGTGGGTTCATTTGTCTTTGTATGTTGTCTGGTTCAGGAGTTGAAAATCTGCGTTTTTCGGCACACTCGCATGGACAGCAATTAAAGATGGCCACCAAACAAACCCCACGTGCCATTAGTTGACCTTGGCAACATGAAAAATTCTTAACTAGACACCTATTTCTCCTGCTAGACTATGACTCATGCATGAGCTGTTGTCTAAGCCCAGAGTCTGACTTTGTAGATCTACATCAAGACGGGTCTAAGTTAAGCCTTCTGACCAGGTCCAGCTGGACCACCATGCGCACCACCATGGTGGTGCACATGCGCGAAGGTGCATGCAGCCCGTTGCCGCTGCTCCCGTTAGTTTTACTTTTCTTACTTTTTACTTGGTAACGTGCGTTTTTCTGTTTAGTAACTTTAAGTAATCTTTGGTTGTGTGTGCCCCCCTCTAAACATGTTGGTTGGGGGATTTTTGGCCGTGTTTTTCACTACTTTGTTCGCTATGGAGTTACTGCACTCATTCCCAGCTGGACATGCTGCCCGAATCTGCTACTCACGGGATCAGCTGATCGACATGATGCCGGCCAGCTTAGCAACTCGACCTGGACATGTCACTGTGAAAGTGTGAATATGCAGCCCGGACATTGAACTGCTGGCTGTGGGACTCAGGCCTTATTACCTGCCAAGAGCACTGTCTCATGTCATTATAGTGACTGTTTACATCCCGCCCTCCGCCAACCCGTCGTCAGCCAGCAGCCATCCACAACGTGACAGCGCAGCTGCAGACCAAAACACCTGTGTGCCCTCATTGCTATCTCGGGGGACTTTAATCATGTCACCATCACCATCAGTCTAACTTAGTAACGCGTTACTCCAATCTGACCACTTTTTTCAGTAACGAGTAATCTAACGCGTTACTATTTCCAAACCGGTAATCAGATTAAAGTTACTTATCCAAGTCACTGTGCGTTACTATGTTTGTCATTTTCCTTAATAAAAATACGTATATTTGCTTCCGGTATGGTGACTGAGTGAGACGGACGCATGAGGAGCCGCTCTCGAGCCTGTTACATTATTCCCTCCTGAATTACTACTCTCCCACAACCGGTGAGCTACCACGTATACTGTGTGGGAATGAGTCAAGATTTTGCTGAAATCTAAGGAAGATGTCTGCGAAAAACGAAGCCGCAAGTTCCATGCAAACGAGATCTAACGCACCTGCTCCGGGTGCAGCGTTAACGATCACGGAATTGGTCGCCGAACTGGAGAAGAACAAAACTGCAATTTCAGCCGAAATTCAGGCCTCACTCGCTCCAATTAAAAAAACTTTAAATGCTGTCAAGGCCAAGGTGGACGATTTCGGACAGCGGGTGACTACAATAGAAACGGCACTTTCTGATCACAGCGACCGATTAATTGATCTGGAAACTCAGGTGAAGCAACTTCAAGCAGATAACATACTTCTCAAGCAGAAAACAACTGGCTTTGAAAACCAAATGTTACGCCACTGTCTGAGATTAATAAACCTGCCAGAAGAATGTGACGGTCGCTTATCTTCAGACTTTATATCTGCTTTCCTGACCGACATACTACAAGGAGACTCATCTCCTCCAGAGTTGGAGGCCGTTTACCGGGTGGGGAGAGCCAGACCAGCGGCTGAACAAAGACCCCGACCCATCATTATTCGTTTTGCACGCTGCAAACAAAGAGACCAGGTGTTGGCGTTGGCGAAGAAACGTGGCCAACTTTTCTATCAAGACCGCAAGATCTACCTCTTCCCTGATCTGAGCCGTGACCTCGCCATGAAGCGAGCAGCCTTCAATGAAGTGAAATCAAAGCTTTACAAAGAAGGCATTAAGTTCACTTTACGCTTCCCAGCCGTGCTGCTGGTCACAATGGGAAACGTGGAATATAAATTCAACACCCCAGTAGAGGTAGAGAAATTTATTAATGATCGGGCGAATCAGTAACTTTGTAACAACAAGCAGCCTAGGGTTTATATCTCCGAGCTTCATTATGATTGTTATTATTATTATTATCATTATTTATTTTATTTTGTTGAAATATTAACAACAGACCTAATTTGGGGGAGGGGGGGAGGAAAAAAGAAGTCAATTATGTGTGTATGTGTGCGTGCTCATGCTTGGGGGTATATGTATGTGTATAGACGGGCTCGAGGGGCTCCTTATGGGTGAAAAGGGTTAACATCCTCACTCAAATACCGGGGGGTTTAGTAAGTGGTTCCGCCGGAAGCTCATCGCCTTCTGATGAGCATAGGCGTTGGGGACTGGATGGGGAGGGGTGTGTGTGTGTGTTTTTTTTTTTGTTTGTTTGGTTTTTTTTTGTTTTTTTTTTGTTCTTGTTTTTCTTCTTTTTCTTTTCTTTTATTACCTTATGCAAGTCCTTATTTGCACATATGTATCGCAGTGTTGTTTTGGTCTCATGTACATCTTTTCATCTGTCAATAGATTGCTATGACCGAGAACCCAGTTAGAGGAATAAAGGGAGACTCTGTAAAAATTGTTTCATGGAATGTGAGGGGTATGAACAGCCAGAAGAAGCGTATAAGGGTCTTTTCCCACTTGAAATATTTAAAAGCTGACATTTCGTTTTTGCAAGAAACACATCTGCGTACTGTAGACCAACAATATCTCAGTAGGCCCTGGATTGAACATATTTTTCACTCGAAATTTAATGTCAAAACAAGAGGCACAGCCATACTTATTAACAAGAATATCAATTTTATTCATTCCAATACTATTTGCGACGCTAATGGTCGTTTTGTTATAGTCACTGGATGTCTTAACTTCACTCCAGTGGTCTTAGTAAATGTTTACGCCCCAAATTGGGACGATGTAGAATTTATGAAAAAACTTATATCATCAATTCCCAATTTAGAAACTCACAAATTGATCTTTGGAGGAGATATTAATTATGTAATGGACCCCATTTTGGATAGATCCAGCTCTAGAAAAGCTCCTCCATCTAAGATGTCCCAGGTTTTGTCCACCTTTATGGATCAGTGTGGCAGTGTTGACCCGTGGAGGTTCCTCCATCCAACTGGTAAGCAATTTTCATGCTTCTCGCAAGTTCATGCATCTTATTCCCGGATAGATTATTTTTTTGTAGACAAGTTTTTCCTTTCTTCGATAGTCTCAGTTGAATATTCTTCTATAGTTATTTCCGATCACTCACCTGTCATACTTAATTTAAAGTTTGAAAATGGACAGAAGAAACATCGTCCTTGGAGATTAGACTCCACACTGCTATCAGATGGTAATTTCTGCAGTACAATCAGTCAAAAAATTAACTTTTTTGTGCAGACCAATAAAACTGAAGGCATTAGTCCATCTCTTTTGTGGGAGACTCTTAAAGCTTGTCTTAGAGGGGAAATAATTTCATATGTAATTTACACTAATAAACTTAAAAAAAAGAGACAGTCTGACTTAATAGAGGCAATAGCCGACTTAGATCGTGAATGCTTCACTTCTCCATCTCCTGAATTGTTTAAGAACAGACTGGCGCTCCAAACTGAACTAAATCTTCTTTCTACTAGGGACACAGAGAGAATACTATTAAAAACCCGGGGAACTCTGTATGAATATGGCGATAAAGCAGGACGTCTTCTCGCACATCAATTGAAAAGTAAAATGGCATCAAAACAAATAACACAAAAATAGTGAACAAATCAGGATCTTTGACAATTAATCCCACTGAAATTAATGACACTTTTAGTGCTTATTATTCTGACTTATATAGATCAAATGTTTCAGAAGGTGAAACTAATATGTTAACTTTTTTTTCAGATCTCAACATTCCCAAAATCACATCTGAGTCTCATAACAAGTTAGAAGCTCCTTTAAGTCTTAATGAAATATCAGATGCCATTTTCTCCATGCAAAGTGGAAAGTCCCCGGGCAGCGACGGTTTTCCTATCGAATTTTATAAAAAAATTTCTGTTCAGTTAGCACCATTATTATTTGAAATGTTGGAAGACTCTCGCCAGCGGGGTTCTTTGCCTTTGACTCTCACCCAAGCTTCCATCTCGTTGATTCTCAAGAGGGATAAAGACCCGACGCTCTGTGGCTCTTACCGGCCCATCTCTCTCCTCAATTCAGATGTAAAATATTAACAAAAGCGCTCGCATGTAGAATGGAGGCCATTTTACCTTCTATCATCTCTGCCGATCAAACAGGGTTCATTAAGAACCGACACTCCTTTACCAATCTACGAAATCTTTTAAATATTGTCTATTCTCAATCCTCCTTGACTAGCCCTGAGGTTGTTGTAACTCTCGATGCCGAGAAGGCTTTCGATCGAGTGGAGTGGCATTATTTGTTTTTTACTTTAAGACGATTTGGTTTTGGTGAGAAGTTTATTTCATGGATTAATTTGATTTACACCTCTCCACAAGCACGAGTGTTAACAAATAATCAATTATCACAGTTTTTCCCCTTATCAAGGGGCACTAGACAGGGTTGCCCATTGTCCCCACTGCTTTTTGCGTTAGCCATTGAGCCCCTTTCTATTTCTTTGAAAAATCATAATTTTTTTTCTGGTATCGAAAGAGGCGGGATAGAATACAAGGTCTCTTTATATGCCGACGACCTTCTTCTTTATGTTATGAACCCATTAAGTTCTTTCCCTTACATCTTAGCCACTCTTGACTCTTTCGGAGCCTTCTCTGGCTATAAGTTAAATATTCAAAAAAGTGAATGTTTCCCCATTAATCAACTAGCTCAGGGAATATCTCAAGTTCACATTCCTTTTAAATGGTCTACTAGCTTTAAATATCTTGGAATTACTATTACTAAATCAATAACTTCACTTTTTGAAGAAAATTTTGAAGCTCTAACCATTAAAGTAAAAGCTGATCTACAGAGGTGGAATAACTTACCCCTCTCTCTGGCTAGCAGAGTAAATTCGATTAAAATGAATATTCTCCCTAGATATCTTTATTTATTTCAGTGTTTACCTATTTTTTTACCAAAGCAATTTTTTCGTAAATTAGATACAGTCATTTCAGATTTTATATGGGCAGGTAAGACCCCAAGAGTTTGTAAAACTTTGTTACAGAGGGAACACGCAAAAGGGGGACTTGGATTGCCAAACTTTCAATGTTTTTATTGGGCTGCAAACGTACATAAAATTATGGTCTGGATGACAGGTGCAGACAATAGTTGGATCCATCTAGAAACTAACTCATGCCATGCTTCCTCTCTGAAAGCCCTTGTGTGTAATAGCCTCCCTTCGAAACCTAGACAGTTTACTTCTAATCCAATAGTCATTTCCACTTTAAACATCTGGCAGCAAATTAGACAACATTTTGGCTGGAGAGGTCTTCCCTTGGCCACACCTCTCTGTAATAATCACCTGTTTCAACCTGCCAGAACTGATCCAAGATTTTCTAAATGGTGTAAGTTAGGATTGTCTTCCCTGTGTGACCTTTATGTAGATGGTATATTTGCTAGTTTTACTCAACTTTCCTCCTTATTTAACCTCCAGAGTTCGGATATGTATGGTTACTTCCAAATCCGTAACTTTGTCAAGCATAACACCTCAGCTTTTCCACATATTCCAGCAGCCTCTGGCATTTATTTTTTTAATATGACTTCTCGGCTACTAAAAGGACAGTTGTCATATATTTACAATATATTATTAACAGTGACTCCCTCTGCCCTTTGTAAGATTAAAACAAAATGGGAATCAGAATGGGGTACTTCATTTTCAGATGAATGGTGGAATAAAGCTCTTAATACTATAAACTCATCTTCATCCTGTGCATCACTTACCCTTATTCAATTCAAGGTGCTCCACAGGACTCATTATACTAAAGAAAGATTATCAAAAATGTACCCAAATGTATCGGATTCTTGTGACAGATGTTCTCAGGCACCTGCTCACGCAACCCATATGTTTTGGTCTTGTCCTATGTTAAAAGAATATTGGAGATTTTTTTTTACATTTCTAACAGAAGTACTGGAGTTGAACATTGAACCATCACCAGAGATAGCCATTTTTGGCACTCCAGGAATTAGGATTAAATTGAATTCAATACAGAAAAATGTAATCTCTTTTTCATCTTTGATAGCTCGCCGTCGAATTCTCTTACAGTGGAAAGACCCTTTACCACCTTCAAAAGATTCTTGGCTTACAGACCTGATGACATTTTTGAAGCTAGAGAAGGTCAAATTTACACTTCGGGGATCCACCGATAAATTTTATGAACACTGGCAACCTCTTATATCGCATTTCGAGAATATGAATTGTACACCATTAGACTAAGATATGTATTTTTCTAACTGCTTTATATATGTGCTCATGCTGATAATGTGATTTTGGATAAAAGATTTATAATTCCTTTTTTTATTTTATTTTTTTTTAAATTTATTTATTTATATTTTATTTTTATTTTTTTTATTATACATATGTATACATTGTTGCTATTATGATTGCTATTATTATTATTTTATTTCTTATTGTTTATTTACTCTTTCTTTGTTTGTTTGCTTTGTAAATTTTTGTTTGTGGGGGAGACATTGGGTGTGATGGGAGGGGGGGAAAAAAAACCCACTTATGTATCGTTGATTTGCAAGATTTTCTGAACCAAAGTGGTATAAATAAATATATTTAAAAAAATAAAAAAAACGTATATTTGCTTTCTTCTTGCGTCTCTGAGAGTGAAGTCACGTAGCCTATGCGACAAGTCACGTTTTCAGCACGAAAACGTGACAGTTCACGTGTAGGCTAGTATGCAGTCGCAGACACAAACATAAACAACAATGGAGGGAGGAGAGAGATGTGCGTTTGCTAGCTGGAAGTACAGTCATTATTTTGATTTTGTGTCAGTTAATGATGGGAATATTAAGGTTCGTTGTAACCTCTGTGCTGGTGACAACAAAGTGCTATCTAGCTACAAAAACACTACCTCAAATTTAAAGAAACATTTGGAGTCGCAGCACTGTACAGTAAAACTTATGGAGCAAGTCCCGCCAGGTGGTACGAAGTAGAGAGCAGGAGGTCCCCCACCACCCAAACAACAAAAGCTGGACTTCGGTGCAAAACCAGTAAGTGGGGGAGAGTTGACGAAGTTGGTCGGGCAGTATGTCGTAGAGGAAATGCTGCCCTTAAACACGGTTGACTCGCCCTCGTTTCGTGCCATAATATAAAAGATCCCTACTACTGTCAATGCCGAACTGCCTCACAGAACAGCATTTTCTTCTTACATGGAGAAGGAGTATGCAGTGATGGAGAGAAATCTGAAGGCCGCCCTGAATGAGGTCGACTTTGTGTCAACTACCGCGGATATTTGGACTGCTAACAACAGAAGTTATATTGGAGTAACGCTCCACTGGATCAGTAGATCCACATTAGAGCGCAACAAGGCTGCATTGGCATGTAGGAGAATTCGCGGTAAACACACGTATGATGTTATTGGTGCAGAAATCGAAAACATTCACTCTTCATATGGACTACTCAACAAAGTAGTTGCTACAGTGACTGATAATGGATCCAACTTTGTCAAGGCATTTAAAGTTTATCAGCCTCAGCCTGTCACAGAGTCCGATGATGAGACAGAGGTGGGAGAGTCCACCCCCACAGTTGATGATGTCACTTTTTTAGATCTGTCAGAAATCCTCACAGCTGAGGATGAAAGTGATGGCCAGCTGTCTCTTCCCCCACACCACAGGTGTGCTTCACACACCATCAACCTCATTTCCACAAATGATGTGGATAAATATTTAACTTCCAATGCAGAGAGCAAGGCTGTGTATAGGAGCAGCACAGCAAAATGCACAGCTCTTTGGACCAAATCAAGTAGATCTACCCTTGCATCAGAAACAGTGGAGGAAGTCAGCAAAAGAAAACTCCTGGTACCAACATCCACAAGGTGGAACTCCTTTTTTGATGCTGTAAAGAGAATTGCAGAAATCCCCATGAGTGAGCTGAATACTCTGTGCACCAAGCTGGGAGTTAAGTGCTTCAAAGACAAAGAGTACCAGTTCCTGCATGAGTACTGCACCGCCATGAAGCCTCTAACTGCAGCACTGGATATTTTACAAGGCGACTGTCCTTATGGGACTTTACTACCCACACTTGAAGTTCTGATGCAGAAGACCCTGGCTGTGAAAGATGACCTCTCCAGGATGACTGCAGGCCTTCCAGATGCCATAGTGCAGGTATGTTCCATCTTTTAAGATAGTTCATTTTCTAATTTCTTGCATCACACTATTCATGAACATGGAACCAAATATTCATTATCATTGCAAAAGAAGATTAAAACAAATACAAATGTCAGTAAGTAACCTAAAACAAAATGAAATCCATAATATTGATCCCACATTAGGCATGGTTTGCAAGTAATTCAATGACATAATAAATAGTAGGCCTTGTAGGCATAAACATATCAATTATATTTTTCAGGCTATCCAGACTTGTTTTGCCAGTGTGCTGGACGACAAAGATGCTCTTCTTGCAGCTGTCAGTTGTCCAAAATTCAAACTCCGATGGCTGAGAGATGCAGGTAGGAGGGAGCGAGTAAAAGAGCTTCTGACAGCAGAGTGCCGCCGCACAATTGCTCCTGCAGCACAGAGCCCTGCCAGTGTGCCCACCACATCTGCCAGCCAAGGTGAGATGGACTTTTTCACTTTTGAGGCAGAGCCAGAGGATACCTACTCTGCAGAAAATGAAGTCATGGACTACCTGAGGTCAGCCTATGACCTTCAGATTCTGCATCAGTTTTCAAACATAAAGAACATTTTCTTGAAGTATAACACTCCAACCCCATCAAGTGCTCCTGTGGAGTGGCTTTTCAGTCTGGGAGGTTTGGTGCTCACGCCTAGAAGAAATAGACTTTCTGACAAAAGGTTTGAGAAGCTTCTGTTAATGAGGTACAACCACTGGTTTACTCACCCCACTCCACTGTTTCAGTCATAACATGCGATTACAACATAAGAGTAGGCCAAAGTAACAAAAGTAGACATGATATCAGCCTACGTGTGGTGTTATACACTTGTTTTGTTTTGTAAAACCACTCCTTGCTGCTCTACTGCTGTGAACAACAGGTACAATGTTCATAAAACATGTTAAAAATAATTTATAGTTACATAGTTACATTTATAAACAATGTAGATTATAAATAGTAAGTTTTGCTATTACAGTGTTAACAGTTAAATATGTCAGGTCAAGAAAGACTGTCTTTATTTTATATTTTAGAAAAACAAGTATTTATGTTAAGTGAAGTCAAGAAAGACTGTCTTTATTTTATTTTTATAAAAATAAGTATTTATGTTAAGTAAAGTCAAGAAAGACTGTCTTTATTTAATATTTTAGAAAAACAAGTATTTATGTTAAGTGAAGTCAAGAAAGACTCTTTATTTTATTTTTATAAAAATAAGTATTAAATTCAAGAAAGACTGTCTTTATTTTATTTTTATTTTTTATAAAAACAAGTATTTATGTTAAGTGAAGTCAAGAAAGACTGTCTTTATTTTATTTTTATAAAAACATGTATTTTTTTCAGGAAGTTCAACTTAAAATGTCAGGAGATACATTGTTGAAGTTCCTGTTAAAACTGCACTTCCAATAAAGTGAGTGTTGGCAAAACCGGTTGTCATTTTTATGTTGAGGCGGCGGGGGTGTTGTCGGCAGCTGCTGAATGTAACTAATAAAGTAACTTGTAATCTAACTTAGTTACTTTTTAAACCAAGTAATCTGTAAAGTAACTTAGTTACTTTTTAAAGCAGTAATCAGTAATCAGATTACTTTTTCAAAGTAACTGTGGCAACACTGGTCACCATGGACAAAACTTTACCAACTTTCACACAGTATGTGAGCTGTCCCACCAGAGAGGGCAGGACCCTGGATGTATGCAAAAGTAAAAGATGCATACAGCTCGTCTGCCCTTCCCCCACTGGGTAGGTCAGACCACAACCTGGTACACCTCAAATCCTGCTATGTGCCTCTGGTAAGGAGAACGCCTGTGGCCACCAGGACTGTGAGAAGATGGACGGAGGAGGCTACTGGGGCACTTCAGGCATGTTTTGAGGTGACAGACTGGAAAGCACTCTGTGAGCCACACGGAGAGGATATCGATGGGCTCACGGAGTGTATCACTGACTACGTCAATTTCTGTGTTGACACCACAGTACCACCAAGCACCGTCCTTTGTTATGCAAACAACAAGCCGTGAGTAACAAAGGACATCAAAGACATCCTGAATGCAAAGAAGAGGGCTTTCAGGAATGAGGTCAGTGAGGAGGTGAGAAAAGTCCAACAGCAACTGAAACTTAAGATCAAGGAGGCTAAGGATGCGTACAGGAGGAAGACATGAATCTATTTTTCAATAGGTTTGATGGTAACCAGTGTTGGGAACGTTACTTTAAAAAAGTAATTAGTTATAGTTACTCACTACTTGTTTCAAAAAGTAACTGAGTTAGTAACTGAATTACTTTATAATAAAAATAACTAGTTACCAGGGAAAGTAACTATTTGCGTTACTGTAAAAAAAATTAAAAAAAGTTGTGTTAGTTCTTGCCTTTGACCTCAATGAATTTGAAGTAGTGCTTATATCTCCACCTTGAAAATGCCTACTTTTCATCGGATTGCTCTGGACTCGCCATCTCTGCTGCTTCTTCGAATCTGTTTGGTGTGTGTGTGTGTGGTGCGCGTGGCCTGGCTTAAAAACACTGGCTCCGATTGTCTACCATGAAACATGACTCTGCCTTAGCCAATCATAATCGCTTATCTCGTTGTTAACCCACCCGGTCTCCTCACTAGCAGTTTGTGTATGGAGCCAGGGGTGCATTCGGATTATGCAGTTTATTCAATCAATTCATAATAACGCACCGCATTTAACGTTCAGTAACGACAATGGCGTTGTAACGACGGAAACAGTAATTAGTTAGATTACCCCGTTACTGAAAAAATAACAGCGTTATATAACGCCCTTATTTTAAACTGCGTTATTCCAAACACTGATGGTAACGCTGCCGACCCCCCACTGAACTCTTTCGTCTGCCCACCATCAGCAGCCAACCAACACTCTGCACCTCCACCTCCCCTCAGACTCCCCATCGGCTTAGGCTTCACACCTGCTCAACCCCCTTCCCCTCTTCACAACTCCCGTCCTACACAACCCGACTCCACGCCTACCTCTTCAGTGTCCTTCACTCCGGACCATGTCAGACGACAGCTGAAGAAGCTCCACTCCAGCAAGGCTGCTGGCCCTGACAACATCTGCCTAAGGCCTGTGCCCCCCAGCTCTGTGGAGTATTTCACCCCATCTTCTGCATGAGCCTGAGACTGCAGAAAGTCCCTCTGCTTTGGAAGACATCCTGCCTGGTTCCAGTCCCAAAGACGCCCCAGTGACCCCAAGAACTACAGGCCTGTGGCTTTAACATCGCACATCATGAAGACGCTGGAGAGACTGGTTCTGGAGCAGCTCAGGCCCAGGGGTCGCGTTAACCGAATATTTTCCGTCATTGACCGTTTTTTTAAAACGGTGACGGAAAAATCTGAGGGCCATCCGTCATTTTGACAGATTGCAATTCACACCCTGACCACTTGGTGGTGATGAGCATATTAATTGGCTCTTGTAGATGAAGATAAGTAGAAAAGAAGAAAAATGTCACGGCAGTTGAGTGTTGAAACATTTGAAACAACAAACCATCTTGAAACATTTGATTACGCACAAGCGGACACACGATTCAAGTCCATGCGGACCAGGAGGGTGTGACCTAGAAGCCCCACATCACGCGAATTATCCGCGTGTGAAGCCTTGAAAACTTGTTCGCTTGGGGGCATGTTGACTGGTGGATCAACTAGCTCCTGCGTGTTGACTAGTGGATCAACTAGCTCCCGCGTGTTGACTAGTGGAGCAACTAGCTCCCGCGTGTTAACTAGTGGATCAACTAGCTCCCGCCCGCATTGTGGTGATGAATCACCGTCAAGCCCCACTATACGCGAATCGCCTGGCAGCCGATATTCTTACCTGTTCTGCTTGATGTGTGTATCCACGGTGTGGATTATTTGTTCAGCTTGTTTGGACTGAATATTAATTAAAAATGAATTAAAATTAAACGCTATTGAACATGTGATTATCATTTAAAAAAATTAAAGTGACCGGTAAAAATAGATTATGACGGGATTTTTATGACCCTGTCAGTCAAAATGACAGACAACAAAAAAGTCTAGCGCAACCTCTGCTCAGGCCCATGGTGAAACCCTTCATAGACCCACTTCAGTTCGCCTACCAGCACCACCTGGGAGTGGACGACGCCATCATCTTCCTGCTGAACCGAGCCGACACTCATCTGGACAAGGCAGCGAGCATGGTGAGAGTCATGTTCTTTGACTTCTCCTGTGCCTTTAACACCATCCGTCCGGCCCTGCTGAGTGAGAAGCTAACGGCTATGCAGGTAGACACCTCCCTTGTGTACTGGATTGTTAACTACCTGACTGGCAGACCACAGTATGTACGCCTACAGCACTGTGTATCGGACAGAGTGGTTAGCAACATTGGAGCTCCACAGGGGACTGTCCTATCAACTTTTCTCTTCGCCCTATGGTGTGAGCTAAACCACCTACAGCTCAATGTGACAAAGACCAAGGAGCTGGTAGTTGACCTGAGGAGGAAGAAAACACAGGGAACCCCTATCTCCATTCAGGGGGCCCCGGTGGACATTGTTGAGGATTACAAGTACTTGGGAGTGTACTTAAACAACAAACTGGACTGGACTAAGAACTCTGAAGCTGTCTACAGGAAGGGCTAGAGGGCCGCCTCTTTCTTCTGAGGAGGCTGAGGTCCTTTAACATCTGCGGGACGATGCTGAGGATGTTTTATGAGTCGGTGATGGCCAGTGCTATCTACTTTGCAGTTGTGTGCTGGGGCAGCAGTTTGAAGGTAGCCGATGGCAACAGGATTAACAAACTTGTCCGTAAGGCCAGTGATGTTGTGGGGGTGCAGTTGGACTCGCTGACTGTGGTGTTGGAAAGAAGGATGCTGTCTAAGGTGCAGGCCATCTTGGACAATGACTACCACCCACTCCATGAGGTGCTGGACAGACTCAGGAGCACCTTCAGTCAGAGACTGCTGGTACCAAGATGTTCCACAGAGAGACACAGGAAGTCTTTCCTACCTGTGAGCATCAGTCTCTACAACTCCTCCCTCAAAATATCAGACACTCCAAATCAAGTCCCATAAGTCCCATAGCTTCTGATCTTGTTTGTGCAATAAATAGTTACAATTCCCTCACATGCATACTGCACTTTAAACAATCAGTGTCTTAGTGTTAGTGTTTTAGATTTATATATTGCTCGCACTGATTTTTTATTTAACAATTACTTGGTTTTTAGTTTACGGTTACTTGGATTTTATTTTACTGTCACTGGTTTTATTTAACTGTTATTTATACCCAGTCTATATAGGGTTAAATTTTAAAGTCTATAGTTTTAAAGTATTTTTCTTTTGATGTTACAATTTATATAGTATTCAAATGTTTTCTCTTCTTTTTTTTTCTCGTTTGGGAGCTGCTGTGACAAACACAATTTCCCTGCGGGGATTAATAAGGTATTTCTGTATCTGTATCTGTTTAGCACCATCTGCACCACAACCTATACATTACTTGATGGCACAATGCCAAGCGCCTCACCATCTGTTCATTCGTCGATTGGCAGCCAAGAGGTGCTGCTACACAGTGTGCGAAATACCCATCAATATTCAGGGGGTCCCCATCTCCCGACTGTTGCGCATTATCGATCTAAATGTTCTCATGCAGTAGGCCTATAGCATACTTAAAGGAACTATATGTAGGATTGCGTCCTCTCTGGCCAAAACTGTTATTGCAACCACGTTGTAAATACTGTACAGCGTGGTACTCCCTCCCCCTCCCCCCCCCAGAGTAGCGGTTGCCAGATTCCCCGTTCCCGGATTACTCAACACAACACTGCGTCTACTAGAAGGAGCAACCATGACAAGTGTTTTACATACTGTTCTTTGCTTTTATTTAGGTAAAGAACATAGAATTGCCTCTGTGTATGAAGTGTGCTATACAAATACACTTGCCTTGCATAGATCCCTGATAATATTGACCAACTGCATCACCGTCACCGGGGCTTCATAGTAATGTGTCCGAATAGAGCAGCCCTCTCGGACACACACACATGCTGTTACCGCTGTTTTATTATCATCCACACTTCCACACCGTCACCGGGGCTTCATAGTAATGTGTCCGAATAGAGCAGCCCTGTCGGACACACACGCCAGCTCTGACCGCTGTTTTATTATCATCCGCATTCCCACACCGTCACCGGGGCTTCATAGTAATGTGTCCGAATAGAGCAGCCCCCAACGGACACACACGCCAGCTCTGACCGCTGTTTTATTATCATCCACACTGCAGTCGGTGTGCAGTAAATGGCCCTCAATGGTGTGAAATCCTTACATACAGTCATTGAGCAAACGATACTGACTTCGTGAAAACGCCCATGAGGCAACGACGCAATGATTCGCTTCAAACATGTTTTTCTAGCAAAAACTGAATAATGGCGATAAGCCAAATATAATTCTAAAGATATACTGCAATAGCTCACTCCAGTGGAAACATGGACCATTTTCATTACCCAACTAAAATATATTTGGTAGGCTAATAGTGCAATGTAAACATGTTCACGAATGCATTTAGTAACGTCAGACATTTCTGACCCGAAACATTTGTAGCTGCAGCCTTCCTTATATAGTAAATGGCTGCAGCTCAGCCTATCTGGCAACCCGGATGGCGACACAGTACTGACTTCGCGATTGGATGCTAGGCAGAAGGTGGAGCAACAGACCAAAACACAAAATGTAAACAAAACAGTTTTCCTGGCCCAGAAATATTGCGTTTGAAATTAAATATTCTGGCTGGACTACTATTATGTCTGACATAAATACTTGAAATTAACATGATTCCTCAATGTCTATTGACATATTAGGGTCATTTTATGATTACTTTGAGTACATTTCTTACATATAGCTCCTTTAACGCCTATTATCGCACGGCCCCTATTATTGCACAATTTCTGGTTTATCATACGATTGCGACCAGCAACAGATAAAAGAAAGGATAAAGGTTATCATAAAAGACAGGTATTTAAGCTACAAGTATGACAAAAATGGGCTCTGTACTCCTTACTTATCAATATAAAACACTGTAGAACATTTATGTGTCCATTTCAGCATGGAACACTCACCGGCGCGACAAAAAACCTTCAAAGTGGCCGTGTGCGATAATGGGGCTACATGAGTCGACCCCAGTATTATCATAGATAATTTTAACAACATTCATTTCCGCGGAAAAAACGACTCGTTCATGGGAAAGTAAAAATAAACGTGATCAAGAAACTGGTATTTTAAGTAAGTGAATATGTTGCGTTCTTCTAAAATTACACTTTGAACATAGAATTTCCCCACAACTCGCACGATAATAGGCGCCAATATGCAAACATTACTATATTCATGGATGCAAGCCGAGATAATCATTCTAATAGCCTTTGCTAGCCATTTTTAGTGTGATTTCTCAACATTTGCGTCTTTCGTCTGTTTGGCGCGGCACATGGCTAATTTGCATACGTGCACAGGACTGGCTGGCTCTGCTTGGCAAAAAATAGTACAAATTTGTGAATAAATGTTTTTAATTCTGAATAGTGGACATGGTGAGCTTAAACACATTGAACTGATCATTAGTGACAATAAAATATATTTTTTATTTTATTTTCGGCAAAATTTGAGACCCCCCTCAAATTTTGCTTTTGAGTCTTTCAGGGGGTCTCATGGGTTAATCGGGGGGGGGGTCGAGCCCCCCCGAGCCCCCCTGTATTTCGCACACTGCTGCTACACATTCAAATGAGAAGCAATGGAAATGTTAAATTAAACAAAGTACAATTCAATGTAAATATTTATTGTCACTAAACATTGAAGTATACATGTGTACTGTCTCTCCCTGTCTCCCGTTCACTCGTCTCTCCGTGTCCTCTCCCTGTCTCCCGTTCACTCGTCTCTCCGTGTCCTCTCCCCGTCTCGCGCTCACTCGTCTTTCCGTCTTCTCTCCCTGTCTCCCGCTCACATGTCTATCCGTGTCATCTACCTGTATCGCTAACTTCCCTTTCCACCTGTCACTCACCTCTCATCTCTTTCATCTCTGTATTCAGAGTCACGCTTTTGTTTACACAAATTTGATTGGCTGCGCAGCATCACGTGGGATGCTTAACTCACATGCAATTGGTCTGTAAGGTCCGCTAAGCAAATGCCGTAAAGACGAGAAAAGCTGTGCTGGTTAAAATAGAAGCGCCCCGTCATAATGTAGAATCCCTCAATAGTTTATTGACTATAGGTCTGGAGAGAGAAAGAGATGGGGAGAGAGAACAGTATAGAGAAAGATGGAGAAAGAGAACCCGAAAATAGAGAAAGATGGAGAGAACAGCACCAGCTTACAGTAATTCCACCATCATCATCCTCATCATCTCTCAAAAGAGTTTTACGGAGTACTATTTCACTTTGGTGTTATATCATTCACTCTGATGCCACAGACATCATGAGAAAATCCCCTGGAGAAATCAACAAATAATATTATAGCACATTTTTTATTTTATTTAACCTTTATTTAACCAGGAAGTCCCTTGAGATTGAAATCTCTTTTCCGAGGGAGACCCAAGGCCAAGGCAGCATACCAGTTACAGTTTAAAATAAAATATGACAAGGGGCCAAATTAGTATAATACTATACGTTTCACTGTACTACTTTGGTGACACAGTTGTGGTAAAAATTGTGTGGTTTGTTGACAGGTAAAGAGGTTTGCCTTTTTCACTATTTCACTGTTGCTTTGTTATCAAGTTATAATAATTGCAATTAATAATAATAATTTGAAACATGGTTCACTAAATGTGTTCACACAAGTTTCACATCAGTTATTTATCAGTTTTGTGTTCATTTCTTAACTCAGAGACAGGCATACATAAGCGTGCACACACACACATGCGCGCATGCAAACACACACATCCTCATACCTTGAGCACAGTGATGACATTGGGTGGGTAGCTCAGGCCAACCATGTTGGATGTCCGTCGGTACATTCTATGACAGAGACACATTGAAGCACATCATTGTTTCTACCAGAGAACAAATCAATCAAGTTCAAAACATTTGGAGGCAATAGCAAGAGCATTGATATGCATAGTGAAACAGTACAGCACCAGGTTATTGTTATTTATTATTTCATTTCATTTCATTTCATTTTTATTTATTCCGAGCAGCAAAGCATCCTTACAACAAAAAACGACCTGCATACAACAAATTCAGTTGGGAAAATACTGCAATAGATGATGTGCAGGTTCAATATTCAAATTAAATCGTCAACGCTCGAAAAGGAGTGGGAAGAAGAAAACTTATTTAATCCCACCCCTGTTTCTCATCAACAACTTAACAAAATTTCTAGATGCTTCCTCCTGTCTCTTAACATCGAACCAAAACAATAAACAAAAGGCCTATACCAATTTATAATGAATTATTCCGCAGTATTTGCATTATATAACCAAATGTGTGTAAAAATAGTGTGTGAAAGAAATGTACATTCATGGTGACAATACATACCAGCAATGGTAAGAAAACTACAATACCACTAATGGTAGAGAAAAGCACATACCAGCAATGGTAAGAACAATAATACCAGAAAGGTAATGGACAATACATACAAACTAAGTGAGAAGCAACAAGCACACACCAACATTTAAGACAGAAAATTGATTTAACATCGTGTTAAGATCCGCTCTCTTTATACTGTAACCAGACCATGGGCCCTATCTTGCACTCGCAGCGCAATTGACTTTGTTCACTGGCGCTTGCGGAATTCCTATTTTGCACCCGACGCACATTGGAATTTTCCGACGCAAGGCGCAAGTCCTTCACTTGGGGAATGAAGTTGCGCTGCGGGGGCGGTTCAGCGGAAACAGGAGGCGTGTCCCGGCGCTAACGTTCCCTGGTGCTATTCTGCACTTTCACAAAACAATAGCGCCACAGACCAGAAAAAACCTAGTTTAAAGTCAGTGGCGCTTATTCAGACGCTATTTTAAGGGCGCTTGGCCCTAATCAGGGTGGGGGAATGCGCGATTGTTGACGGGGGGGGGGGGGGGGGGGTGCGTGATTGTTGACGGGGGGCCGGCTCAAAAATAATAGTACACCAAATAAAAAAATATAAAATAAAATAAAAAAATAATTACGGCCGGCCGGCTCGGCCTGAAATCGTCCGGCCGTTGGGGAAATCTCCCGAACCTCCCGACGGCCAGCCGTCCCGATGGCCATAGTGTAGTGTGTGTAACACACTGTAATATTCAGGCTAATAGTAATGACGGATCAAATTAACCTGTTTGACCAATAGTCGCAAGACACATATGACACCTTTTATTATGCCATCAACAGCGCGTGAAATGTTTTATAATCGGAAACACAGAAACACGAAGCCGTGTAACTGAAAGATATTCGGCAGACTGAAAATGCGCTTCAGCTTATTTGACAGAAGAGCTCATCTATAAGCAGTGCTTGAAGTGGGCCGGTACGCACCGGCACTTTTTCTTGCGTACTGGCACTTGTCACAGGCTGACCCCCACCCCCTCGTCGGTCGTAGGTCCGGGGTGGGTTATGATCGGCCCCCCCCCGGTCGACAATCGCCCCCCCCCCCCCCCCCCCCCCCCCGTCGTACGCAGTACTGGCACTTATTTTTTTCCACTTCAAGCTGTCTATAAGCAAAGTAATCTCGGTCTACATTGCAAATATATCACCATGCATTCATAACCTCGTGATTCAGTGAGAGTGAGGCCAAAACATCGGAAAGTATGTCTTTGTGACATTTCTTCATTTACATTTTGTCAACGGAACAGAATAACTAATTATTTTTCCCTCTGATGGCCATGCGCGCGCTACGGCGGGATTGGACACGTCTGGTCAGTATTGCCGATGCGCGATGTGCTCGCCATGGAACAAGCGCGCCTGCATTTAAAGGGAATGTGAGCCGACGCTCTGATTGGTTTATTGCACGTTACCCCCAAACCACACCTATGACTAATGTAGCTACTTCAGACCAACCCATTTCAGATTTGCGCTGGGCGCGAGCGTCATTTATCCCGCCGGCATAATAGCAACAGCGCCCAAGATCCGCCCACAAAGCCACTTGCGCTTTGCGGTTCATACTTGCGTTTCAGACCGGCAAAATAGGGCCCCATATGTTTATATAACAGTTTAAACCTGTGGATGTTTTGGCATTTCTTGTACTGGATATCCAGACTGTTCCAAAGTTTTACACCACATACAGACACACAAAAACTTTTGCGAGTGGTTCGAACTTTCGGTAATATGAAATCTCCATATCCTCTCAAATTATGAGTTCTCTCCCGAATTGTGAAGAAATGTTGTATGGAGATTTTTGTTTTTATGTGTCTGACATGGGCTTTCCATGATAATTTACGATCTATTATAACTCCTAAGAATTTATTCTCATCTACATTTTCGATGTGGACACCTCCAATCATTATCTGTATTTTTGGATTGGTTTTAGAATTCCCGAACATCATTGCCTTAGTCTTATTTAAATTTAATGATAATTTATTAGTGTCCATCCATTTCTTAAGTTTATTTAATTCCTCATTTACCGTGTTCACAAGGTCATTATAATTATTACTACTAAAGAATATGTTGGTGTCATCTGAAAATAGTATTAGTTTTAGCAGTTGCGATACACCAAATATGTCATTAATATAAACATTGAACAGTTTTGGTCCCAAAACGGACCCCTGGGGGACACCACAAGAAATGCCAAGAGTTTTTGATAAATACAGTCCCATTTTAACATATTGTACCCTTCCTGTTAAGTAGCTTCTTAACCACTCCCCGGCAACTCCCCTTATACCATATAGTTTAAGTTTGTTGAGTAGGATAGAGTGATTGATTGTATCGAAAGCTTTTTTTAAGTCGATAAAAATTCCAACAGCATGTTTTTTTTGGTCCAGTGAATTGGTGATTTCCTCTATTGCATCAATTATTGCCATAGAGGTGGTTGTTTTTGTTCTAAAACCGTATTGACCATGATTAATTATCTGGTGTGAAACTTTTCTAGTCAGGAATTAAAGAGTTTTTCTAAGACTTTGGAGAATTGTGGTAGTAGGGATATTGGTCTGTAATTTGTATAACTGTGCTTACTCTCATTTTTGTATAATGGGATTACTTTTGCAATTTTCATTTTATTTGGGAAACGACCAGGTTGGAATTATAAGTTACAGATATGGGTTAGAGGTTTTGCAATGTTATTTATAACTTTTTTAACAATTGTCATATCAATATCGAGACAGTCGGTGGATAGTTTGTGGCAGGAAGTAGTCACTGCACTTCCTCCTCAGAGGTAAGGGGAGGGACTAGGAGGAATTAAGTACACCTGGGTATTGGGGGAAGGGCGAGTGTCAGAACAAAGGCAGCATGGAGGCTGGTAGGAGGAAGTAGGAGAAGAAGAAGGGGATCCAGCATAGTGTTCTGTGTAGGAAAACCACTAAAGCAGGAGGAACAGCCATCCAAAAAGCAACCTACAGCTAAGTGATCTCGGCCTGTAGCTCCTCAGGCTTCCTCGGCCATCCACCTGTCTAGATCTTTCCCTGGAATCAACCACCACTCCACCTGTTCCCTGTCTGCCCCCCCCCTTGACCTCCCCACATTCACATACACATCTTCCTCCCAACATTACATAAACAGGACTGAACTTTTGAACATTTTACATCATACCCCCCCACACACCCACACACACACCTGAACTAAAAAGAACTGAACAAATCTTTCACCCATATTGTCTTTGTTTGTGGTGACTGCAATTTTTGTTATCCATTTCTATGAACTTTTGTTGAAGCATAACTTGAGTATTGTTTTTGAGATTGTTAATCCATCGTTCCTTATAGTGGCTTATCTGTTTGCATTTTGATGGTTTATGGTTGTTGACTAATTGATTAATTGACTGTTCTTTTACAGACATGTGGTTGACCTGTGTTTTGTACTTACTTGAAATTAATTATTATCTTTTGTAGCTAGGGTTTTGAGCTAGTTGGATTTTTTTTGAATTATTAACTTTATAGCTGTCTCAGGTTCCACTTTAGTTTTTCCTTTTTACCTAATCTGAGAATAAACGGCAGGTGGCCTTCTACCTGTCTGGCGCCCAACTTAACCCACTGAGCAGTTATTTGCAGTTAATTTAGTCCCTATGCTACAAGTTTACTTTTGCATTTTAGAACAATGTTTATTACCTCCTGTTCGTTTGTTGCTGAGAGAAAAATTGAATGAGGGTTCCTTTTAATATTTGAATTGCATTGGTCAAATCCCACGTCTGGAATTTCACCAGCCAACTCTGGGCCAACATTTACAAAAAAACTATTAAAGCTGTTAACTATATTATCCATGTCATGATTAACACCATTTTTATCACTGAAATAGTCAGGATATGTTGCCTTGGTTGATCCTTGTTTAATTAAGTTGTTCAATATATCCCAAGTTCCTTTTGTATTATTTTTATTTTAATATAATATTTTTCTATAATATAGCTTTTTGCTAGTTCTTATTATATCCGTTACTTTATTTCTATAGATCTTATATCTTTGTTCTGCTTCTTTAGTTTTTAACTTAATGAACACTTTGTAGAGATTATTTTTCTTCTTACAAGCATTCAATATTCCTTTGGTAAGCCAAGGACTTTTAGTTTTGTTTGTCTTTATACAGCGTTCTTCAGCAGGGCAGTGTGTATTATACAGAGAAAAAATAACCATACGCACTGTCCACATCAGATTCTCTATAGACTGTACTCTAATCCTGGAGCAGTAGACTATTATTAAGTGCGTTGATAGTTTCTTCAGTTCTTATGCGTTCATGAATAACTTTCATGTCCTTTTTAGTTTTCTTTACATCACAGTCAAAGTAAACACAGGTAAATGATCAGTGATGTCACATATAAACAGGCCAGTGGTGGTTAAACTTCCCATGATGTTAGTATATATGTTATCGATAATTGTGGCACTGTGTGATGTTATTCTGCTTTGTTTGGTTATAGTTGGATAAAGGGACATGCTATACATTGTGTCCAAGAAGTCATCTATGATTTTCAGTTTAGTTGGATTTAATAGATCAATATTGAAATCACCACAGATAAATAATGTTTTTTGCTTTACAGTGGAAAACAGTTTCTCCATCCATTCACTAAAACATTCTATATTTGAACCAGGTGATCGATATACACAACTTATAATTATATTTTTCTTCTTTCCATTATTAATTTCTATAGTCAAACATTCCATTGTTCCATCTATTGCACATGTCATATCTGTTAAGACCATACATTTGATTGATTTGTGAATATATAGAGCAACTCCACCCCCTGTTTTCCTTTCTCTATTAATATAGCTTAATTCATAATCATCAAGACAAAAATCAATACCTTTATCAATGTTGAACCAAGTTTCTGTGATAGCAATGATACTAAATGGTTGAGTGAATTGTTGTAAATACTCTTTGATGGAATTGAAGTTTCTATACATACTTCTGCTATTAAAGTGTATTATTGTCAGTTTACCCACTGATTTGATAATATTTTCATATTGCTCTTGAGTAAAATAATTACAGTTATTGATGATTGAAGAGAGAAAGTTATTATCAGGATCTATTTCTGTATTAAGATCCATTGTGTTGTGTTCCTTGTATTCAATTCCTGGGGGTTTAATCCAATCAGATTGCGTCTCATTTGTATAAAGCCTCTCAGAGCCAATCGAGGACTTTGCTATTTCCACGGTTGGTCCCGTCTACATATACACCCTGTCTGAATCGGAGACAGTGGCGACCACTGCTGAAAAATCACCTATTTATCAATTGATAATTTTTCCTTTACATTTTTTCTATTGTTGCCAAAAACACACTATTGTTGCAAAACACACTGCCGCGTCACACTGCCAGTGACGCTGCGTGTCTATGACACAAGTGCCACCCCTAGCACACATAGGAAGCGTCGTGCTGCGGTGCGTCAACAGGAATATACAGTAGTCGTCTCCGGAGCAGAAGAAAAAAAAAAGAAAAGAAAATAGCGCCTTTTTGGCGGCACTTGACGCGCGGCGACGCTGTGAAATAGGACAGTGGCATGAAGTGTAGAGGGGCAGCGCGTGCCTGCCGCCGCCAGTGTGGGGGTGTACATAGAAAATAATAGGGGCGGTGTGTTTTGGACTTGAAGTCAAAAACACACCGCCGCCGAACGGCCTCGAAATTGTAATCGAAATTGTTTAATTGAGTGTTTCAGCTCTTTAGTCTGGTGTGGAAAAAATGGAAGCCAATGTCGCAAATGAGAATATGGATCAATGAAAAAAAAAAATCAAAAAAAAAAATCAAAAAACATGATTCGATGATCAGTCGACTCAGATTCTCAGTCGGGGACACCCCTACTAGGGGGGAATAAGGGGCATAGCTATAGACCCTATTTACCTATCAGCCATATTGGTTTGGTGGCTAAACCTTCTAGAATCTTTGGGGAAACAACTCAATGAAAAGGCATTCTAAAGGCTACCCTGGTGGGGAAATGAAATGCAGAATAAAAACGTAAAAAAACATATTGAGCTTTCACGGTTTCCCCAAAGAGTCTATAAGGTTACCCCACCCAACGAACCGATATGGCCGCTAGGTGAATATGGTCTGATTGTGTATGTGGAGCAGCAGACCTCTCCACGAAGATGCCGGCCTGCACAGCATGCACGATGCTCCGGAAGCGTGGCTTTTCCTCCGTGCGCCGCAGCATCAGGCCCATCTGCCGCGTGAAGGTGGAGGCCAGCCAATCACGGACCTCCGACGGCACGGAGTCCGACTGGATGTCACTCAACTCATCCTCCGTATCCACCAGCCGCCTGCCCAGGGCGAGAGAGGGAGAAAGAGAGTGAGTGAGTGAGAGAGAGGGGGAGAGACAGAGAGGAAGAGAGATAAAGTATTTAGTGGATGGATAGAAGCAGAGATGGATGATACAAAAGAAGAGGTATAGTGCATTGATGAATGTATTGATGGAAGTTTGGAAGGATGACGAATTGGAAGAAAAGGGGAGAAGAAAGGGTGGGCAAAAGGACAGAGAGACGAGAAAGTAAAGGGAAAAAGACGTGTACATTTAACCAACATAGCCGTGGCTGAATGTGTACGCATCTCGGACATGCACAATTTGTTTGTGTGCATGTGCGTGTTGCCCACTACTCCTTGCTATATTGTTTATGCAAACAAACACACTTAAAGGCACAATGAGTAGGATTTGTTGGGTGCGGTTTGTAAACACAACATTCAAAGTTGGCCCCTCCTCCCCTGGCTGAACAACACCAGAAGCGCTCGCCAGCGGGTGAAAGCCAACCCCAGATTGATTTGTTTTGGAATGAATTTTGTCTACTTGATGTTTCTCCTTGCTATTTTTTTGTTTTTTCGGCACTGTGGCCGCAATTGCCGTGGGTCATAAGTGATGATTGAGAGGGATTATTTTAGTATGAGTCTATACATTGTTTTTTAGGAAAATCCTACTCATTGTGCCTTTAATGTATTATTATTGCCTCTTATCGCGACGTGACCCATATTTAGAGAGAGAGAGAGATGTACCAAAGCAGAAAGAGAGATGCACCTCTCTATATCACCTCACATTAGAGTTTAAAGGTGCTGTCGGTAAGATTTAGGTAAGAGCCATAATTTGAGTGTAATTTAAACTACAAATGCTATTGCCATCCATCAACTATTAATGACCTGGGCCCAGTTTCCCGATAACGATGGATCCACGCTCATCTTTCGAACAATCGTTATTTTTTTCCGTGCGTTTCCCGAAACTCCTCTTAACATGAACGCGCGTGCACAGATCTAACGATCGATCGTAGCCTTGTACCTGTCCACTGACACAGTGCTGAAATACATATTATACCGTGGTCTGGGTGAATACTCGATTCTGATTGGCTGGAGGGTGTAGGTTGAAAAGTACACCTACGAAAGACATTGACGCTATGAAGACGCTATGGCCACGTTGCTTGGCAATGCCTGCATACGGGAGATATTAAATAGTCCGCTCGACTTGTAAAAAAGAAAAAAAACTCACGATTTTAACTCCAAAACACATTCAAGTATTATTAATTGATTAAATATTTCTTTCTTTCGTAAGTGACCATGGTATAAGCGGGATAATGCCCTTCGAGGTGTCCATTAACAGAACCGTCCTCCGCGGTTCACGCCTCCGCGTCGTCCATTCATTTCTGTTAATATTTAATCAATTAGTAATACTTTAATGTGTTTTAGAGTTACAATCGTGAGGGTTTTTTTATTTTTATAAGTTGAGCGGACTATTTAATATCTCCCGTATGCAGGCGTTGCCAAGCAACGTGGCCATAACATAGACTAAGCTATATAGCCTATCGTAACTTTAGCGTCACCAGCTGGACATTCAGTGGTATTGGATGTGTTAACGACGCTCGTAACGCGCTACAAGGAAAGCTGGAGCTCTCGTTATCTACGAGCATCTTAACGACGGTCGTTACGCAACGATGCTTTCGGGAAACGGTGTGAAAACTGTCTGATGGTCGTACGACGAACTTAACGAACCACTTAGGCTAACGACGCTTTCAGGAAACTGGGCCCTGATCTGTTCTGGTTGACTGCGTTGACTGGTTGACCCTGTCTCTGTTGGATGAGACAATTTCAATTTTGGACCACTCCCAGCTAATTTTTGACCAATCAAGAGCATCTCTTCCCTGATCGGTTTGGGAAATCCATCTTGCCTGTCAATCACACGCTCGCACATGGAGTCATAACATGGAATTATCACAGAACTCTCTTGGGTTGTTTATTTTCCAAATCTTGTTTCTTCTGCTCTCTCTTTTTGCAACTCTCAAATCTTACCTAAAGCACATTTAAATCATCTTTCACCAGTGCTGGGTATTTTCAGAGAAAGTTTATTCCATATTTCGACATGATACTGATGAATTGTCAAGGCTGTTGGTGGAGGTGAAAGAGATTGAGCACCACAGTATTTGGATTTGCAAATAATGTACTTCATTCCTCAAAAAACTAGCCATGTATTTACAGATAGGTATAGGAAAGCTGTAGCTTATCTAATATTTGATCAATGCAGCCCCATGAACTGTGTTTATCTTGAGCAAAATTAACAAATGTAATTTGTTTCTATGAAGACGGGAAACAAATCCTTTACTTTTACTAAAGCTATATTATAACGAGGTTAGTTCCAATGATTGGTCATCAGGACCTTTAGAACATGATCAAATGTGCATTACAGCACACCTAGCTGTGCTCAAATGAAATTTCATGTGCGCACGCAAATGTATGCGCTTATAAGTAAGTCTTCTGGAGGTTTTTAGAAAAGACCGACTTTCTCTTCGGCATGACAGCTAGCGTACTGACAGATTCTGAGTCATAGACTAGCAACAGCCTTGACAACGACACATTGATTGATTCACACAGACAAATCAGTGTGGAATTCAGATGTGTGGTGCATTGTTTGTTTTTTGATTGGGTTAGGTAACAATGAGTGGGACAGAACATGATAAACATCTATGCTTATTATCTAAGTATAATTTATTATTAATATTATTATTTGGATTGTGGTGAAGACTGGGACAATTTGGTAGTGAATGTTAAAGATAACCGGGACATTTTAGTGTTTTACAGATATTTGTCGGGACTCGGGACACCCAGCTTGAAAGCAGGACAATCCTGGACAAACCAAAACCATATCTTTACTCCAATAATGATGGTAAAGCACAGAATGTAGGATCTTTAAGAATGTTTTTGACTGCCTAGAAATAGACGTACTGCAAATAGTTAAGTTCTTTCCAATCAGGCAATTTTCCAAAAGCCTTGAATTATTATTCATTGTTATTAAACCCTTTTTTTAAAAGTAGAGCCTAGATGCCTCTATCACTAACAACTACAGACCGATATCAAATCTACCGTTCTTAAGTAAAATCATTGAGAAAGTTGCCCTCCAGCAACTCCAGCAGCAATTTCCGACCACTTTACAGCACTGAGACTGCTCTTATTAAAGTTGTAAATGACTTCCGTCCTAACACTGACTCCAGCAAAATTTCAAAATTAATGCTACTACACCTCAGTGTTGACACAACACTGTTGACACTGTTGAATACTTATGGAAAGGTTGGGAAACTGGGTAGGGCTTTCAGGCACAGTCTTAAGTTGGTTCAGATCATGTCTACAAGACAGGATTTATTTTGTTTTCCATTGGCAACATTTATTTTGCCCTGTTTTCCATTGGCAATGTAGCTGAACTAACGTGACATGTGGATTCCCCCAAGGTACAATTCTAGGGCCTTCTTTAGTCGACCTTTACATGCTCCCGCTAGGGCTAATCATGGCAAATAATATTGATTACCATTGCTATGCTGACGACACTCTATATAGCACTATCACCAAATGACTATCGCCCCATAGATCTGCTGTGCCAGTTCATTGAGCAAGTCAAAGACTGGATGTCCCATAAGTTCCTCCAATTAAATAAGTAAATAAATAACAAAACTGAGATAATTGTTTTCGGTGGTAAAAAAAGACAGAAAGTTACCCTACACCTTCACTCTGTCCTTGCAAACCAAGCCAGAAATCTCTGTGTTCATGGATTTGGATCTACATTTCAACAGCCATATCAAATCAGTAACATCGGCCTAATATCACCTTAAAAACATAGCAAGACTAAGAGGACTCATGTCCCTAAAAGACCTAGCAACTTGTACATGCCTTTATTACTAGTAGGCTAGATTATTGTAATGGTCTCCTTGCAGGTCTTCCAAAAAAAAGCTGCTACAAATTGCTCAGAATGCTGCTACTAGCCTTCTAACAAAGACCAAAACATTTGAACACATTACACCAATTCTTAAATCCTTGCATTGGCTCCCCGTATGTTAGAGAATTTACTTAAAAATACTACTGCTCACCTATAAATCACTACATGGCTTAGGGCCAAAGTATATTACAGAAATGCTTTCACTACACGAGCATTCTAGGCTGCTAAGATCATCTGGGATCAATCTGTTAATGGTTCCCAGTCAATACAAAACATGGGAAAGCAGGATTTAGTTACTATGCAACAAATACATAATAAACTTCCTGAAGATTTAAGAAGATGTAAGACTTGTCCCAACTCTGACTATTTTTAAATCAAGATAAAAAAACGTTTATGTTCACTTTAGCCTTCTGCTAAATCTTAACTATATTGCAATTTTAACTTTACTGCACCTTTTTATCTTTATTCTTTTATAACTTTTGGTAACTGCTCTTTCTCTATTTAATTTTTTAAATTTCATTTTATTGTATGACATGTTTTTATGTGAAGCACTTTGAGTCTGCCTTGTGTATCAAATGTGCAATATACTGTAAATAAAAAGTTGCCTTGCCTTGGGTAATTACATGTTGTTTGAGCATTGTTGGAAGGAGCCTGAGATTCAAGATTTTCATTACCAATGACTGCTTCACTGTAATTATGTACACATGACAATAAAGAACTTGAAACTTAAATGTAAATGGACTGTTCTTTTGTCATATTTACATACCCAAGACCTTGTGGAACCGCTTTCAATGACAGTATTTCCGATGATCAAAACTGCTTTTTGCAATGTACAAACCTGCTTCCATATTATTGTTGCTGAAAAAAAAAGAAACACTTTAGAATCACTGTTTGCACTCTGTGTATATACGATACACAGTGTGGTGATTCAAATAAATGACAGCTGTTTCAGCTGTTGTCTTGACTACACAATGGAAAGGGGATTAGGGTGTGACCTGGGGGGTTTAGGGTGTTCCCTTGGCTTACCTGTGAACCACCCCTTGTGCATAATGAAGCATTACCCCTCACACTGCCAACTCTTTATCCCAAAGAAATAGAACATACATTTTTAGATGGGCATTTAATTGTCCAAAACAATGGAGCCCATCAAAGTGTTTGTGCTTGATGCATTCCTAAGACATAAAGGTACAATGTGTAGAATTAAGTGGACTTAAGTTCTCTGCCCGGGCAGAGAAGCACTGCCAATGGAGGCTCCAGGCATCCCCCTCGCCTGTATATCAGCCCACCCTTCCACCATGGTGAAGTCTGTGAAGGCCTTCACAGTGCTTTCAGGGTTGACGGGTCCTCAGCCGCCGCAGTCAGGTTGCACTGGAAGGGCAGGAACCCCGGGCAGACGGTGGGCTTCAGGGACGATGGAAGGGGCCTAAAATAGTCCCCCTGAATTTCGTCTGGTTCTGGGGCCCCGACCGACAGTGGCATCAGGATCCCCTTAATGCCTGCCATCTCTTCGACAATCGGTGTGGTCTTCCTACGGTATCAGAGGTGGAGGCGGAGCGCGAAGAGTGCAACAATCCAGCGGAGGCGAAGTCCTGTGGATGTCAAAGACGGGCCCGTCATCTGGCTCGCTGGCTTCATCCACATCTGCGCCTTCCGTGTCAACAGTGTTGGCCAACTTCACCAACGGGGAGAAGAGGTGCCTGGCGAGGAGGACCTTGTGAGGCAGCGCATGGCACGCCGCACAGGCCACTAGGCCTGTAAGGGTGGTGCAGGCGTGTTTAGCCCCCAAGCAGTGGAAACACAAAGCTTGTCGTCACGGGGAAGATCATGACTGAGGTATTGCTAAAAAAAAAAAAGGAGGACGAGTGCCGCTTGACGCAGCCTTAGATTGGCGGTACCGTGGGAAATGTGGGCAGGGCCCATGTTAATTGGTGCATTGTTTAAATGTTCAGTGCATGTGGGATAAGCCCATAAGGCGAAGCCTAGACGGCATAGCCTACAAAAAATAGAACTAGTTGGGGTAACGCCAAACGATGCACTCACATCGTAAATATTCAAGCGGGGAGCGATGCGCATCGGTGAATTGTTACACCCCTATTAATTACGTCATGTTTGAAGAATAACCTGACTAATAACACTATCAAAAAATGCCTTCTGGTGGCTTCTGGTAGATCCTTTTATTTCCATTTAAAAGCAGTGCTATTGGCACACTAGCGTGTAGCCAGAACGTTTGATTGATGTTATCTGGTAACCAAGCCCTGATCTACCATATGGGCAATCTGGGCAGGTGCCCAGACGCCCCAGATGCGAAAGGGCCCTCCGCGATGGGGCGGAAAAAATAAAGTTGCATTTTTAAATGTATTTAATGTATTTATTTGTATGTCTGGCTCCACATACATATGACTATGCATATCTTCTTGATGATTATCCAATCAGAATAAAATAAATGTTTTCAAGAAAATTAAGTCTCATGATTAATTGTTTTATTGAACACAGACCTTCACAATGGTAAAATTGTACCACGGGAATGGATGATATATTCACCGTCCAGCAGAGACACTTTTTGCTTTTGCTTCACATTGCTTTTGTATTAAGGTGTGAAGTTGCCGTCATTAAGTTCTTGAGTGAAAGGGAGCTCCCTTTCAGGGGAGATGATGAACTTCTGAAATCCCCACACAATGGCAATTACCTGGGAATTCTGGAGCTGGTCGCACAGTTTGATCCATTTTCAAATTAACATTTTCAGAAGTATGGTCAGAAGGGCCATGGTAAGAATTTATACTTGTCATCAACTATCTGTGAAGAATTTATTGGCCAAGTGGGTGACAAAACAAAGCAAGCTATTGCTACAGAACTACAGCAAGCAATGTCTTTCTCTGTTATAGTAGACTACACCTGATATGTCTCATGTGGACCAACTGACTTTTGTGTTCCGATTTGTGAGTGAGGAAGGGAAAGTAGCTGAGCGATTTATTGGATTTGAACCCATTCAGTCACACTGGGTCAAGTCTGGTTGAGTGTGTGATGAAGATGGTCTGTGATTTGGGGCTGGATCTCTCTGATTGCTGTGGCCAGGCAAATGACAATGCATCAAACATCTCAGGGAAATATAACTGTTACAAGCTCATCTGAAGAAAAACAACCCACTTATATAATACATTCCATGTACGGCACATTCCTCAAATTTGGTTGGTGTAAACTGTGTCAAAAATATTTGTCGGGAAGCAAGCCAGTTTTTTTACTTACTACAAACATATGCTTTTTGCTCCGCTCCAAGTTGAGACATTCAATGTGACTGTTTGCTGTCAGGACTGAACAAGTGGCTGGATGCATACAGAGACATAAATGGTCACTTTGGTATCCTATTGGACTGTGACACTGATGATCTACACAAACAGGCTGATGCTCTCTCCTCTTTATATCCAACTGACTTGGACAAGGCCTTAGCTGATGAGCTGATCCAGTTTAGGTCTTTTGTCAGCACCAAGCAAAAGCTTCAGTGCCCATGGGTCCCTGGGGGTACTGATCCTGTTACACTACGCCCTGCTAGACGGTCCAACACCCCCATCTAGGGGACGCTTGTCGCCACTAACCACTAATTTTCCTAAACACACCTGTTCCCAATTACTAATCACCTGTTTCCCTATTTAAGCCAGGGATTTCCTGCCAGCCGGTGCCAGCTCGTGCTTTGGGTTACCTAACTCTGTCCTTTGATTTATTACCCGATTATTACCGAACCCCGCCTGCCTGACTACCCGCCTGTTCCTGTACCCTGTTGCCGACCCCTGCCTGCCTGACTACCCGTCTGTTCCTGTACCCTGTTGCCGACCCCTGCCTGCCTGACTACCCGCCTGCTACCGGACCCTGTGGATGACCCCTGCCTGCCTGACTACCCACCTGCTGCCGGACCCTGTTGCCGACCCATCGCCTGTCCGACTACCCGCCCGTTGCCGAACCATCGCCTGTCCGACTACCCGCCCGTCGCCGACCCATCGCCTGTCCGACTACCCGCCCGTCGCCGACCCATCACCTGTCCGACTACCCGCCTGTTGCCGACCCATCGCCTGTCCGACTACCCGCCTGTTGCCGACCCATCGCCTGTCCGACTACCCGCCTGTTGCCGACCCATCGCCTGTCCGACTACCCGCCTGTTGCCGACCCATCGCCTGTCCGACTACCCGCCTGTTGCCGACCCACCGCCTGTCGGACTACCCGCCTGTTGCCGACCCACCGCCTGTCGGACTACCCGCCTGTTGCCGACCCCCCGCCTGTCCACCTGCCCTCCCCCTGTTGCTATTTCCCGCACTAATAAATCCCCTATCTTTCATCCCGTCTCTACCTCCCTGTGTTCTGCGTTTGGGTTCACTCGTCCTGCATTATAACAGATCCAGCCTTGCTGATCCAACAGCTAACTCATGCAATAGCATGTGTTTAACCTAGTCCATATTTACATTAGTTTTTCAAAGATTGTGCATTTAAGTCAAAATATGGACATGGACTTTTCATCTAAAATAAGTTAGGGTTGTTTTTTCTGTAATGCTTAGACCCGTCGGTTTAACATTTAAAGGAAGTTAGAAGTAGATTTCCCCCCCCAATGCTCAGGTGCACACTTGTTATTGAAATGATATACCATATATTGTTGTAAGGCAGTATGTGATTGATTACTATGGCCATTACTAACAAGTACTTGTTAGTATTGGTTAGTATAATTGTTTTATTTAAATCCTTAATGCAACAATCTTGAAGATAATTATTAGTATTAGTATTATTAGTAGTAGTATTAGTAGTAGTAGTATTTTCATCATTGTCTGCCCACCAATGTTTGCTTGTGGGAATGTCAGAAAGCCAGATATTATTGATTTCGTGAATTACAAAAATTGTCCATTTGTAAAACTTACCTAGCGTAGCTTTAAAGGTGAAGGCACAGAAAAAAGAGTCACATGTAGAACAACATTACATAAAATAAAGCAACATAGTGTCGGAGGTGTCGCTGTTGCGGTAAGCATACTGACTCATTTCCGGTCTACTTCCTGCTCTGTGTACACTGTTTGGTGTTGTAGCTGTTGGTGAACGCTAAATATACATTTGTTTTACTCATTACAGCGGTTATTTACCCGCTTAAACATTTAAACGTAGACTAGTTCCACCGGATCACTCGGAGCTACTTCTTTCTTTTAGCGACTTTTCGCTATTTTAAAGTCTTCACACGCTAGTTACATTAAGCATTAGCAGTTAGCGATGGCTTCTCCCTCTTCCTCTGCTCGTCTTTCCTGCTCAGTGTGCCACATGTTCAGTTATTCCTCCACCTCTTTTAGTGATAATGGTACCTGTATTAAATGTAGTTTATTTACTGCGCTGGAGGTGAGGATTAGTGACTTAGAGGCACGGTACCGCACCACACCGTCTCCAGTAGTCTGTGCGGGCCGGCCGGCGGTAGCCCTAGTTAGCCGTCCCCCGGTAGACCCCGAGCAGCCGGGAAGCCACGGAGAGTGGGTGACTGTCCGGGGGAAGCGTAGCGGCAAACTACTGAAGCCCACGGCTCACCACCAGCCCATTCACGTTTTTAATACGTTTTCCCCACTCAGCGACACACCCGCTGAGGAACAGACTCTGGTTATTGGCTCTTCTATAGTCAGAAACGTGAAGTTAGCGAAGCCAGCGGCCATAGTTAAATGTATCCCTGGGGCCAGAGCGGGCGATGTTGAATCCTATTTAAAACTGCTGACTAAAGACAAACGTAAATATCATAAGATTGTTATTCACGTCGGCGGTAATGACACCCGATTACGCCAATCGGAGGTCACTAAAATTAATGTGGAGTCGGTGTGTAGATACGCCAAAACAATGTCGGACACCGTAGTTTTCTCTGGACCCCTGCCCAATGTGACCAGTGACGTCATGTATAGCCGCATGGCGTCCTTCCACCGCTGGCTGTCCAGGTGGTGTCCAGCAAACCATGTGGGCTTCATAGATAATTGGCAGCCTTTTTGGGGAAAACCTGGTTTGATTAGGAGAGACGGCATCCATCCCACGTTGGATGGAGCGGCTCTCTTATCCAGGAATATGATGCAGTTTATTTCTAAAACCTGACAGTCCAGAGTTGGGACCAGGAAGCAGTTGCTGTCTTACACACTTCTCTGCGCTTCCTCTAGTACAGTCACCCACCCACAACCCCATAGAGACTGTGTCTGTCCCCCGACCGCCTACATTATTTAAAGAAATAAAAACAAGAGGAGTTAACCATGAAAACCTAATAAAAATTAAAACCAACTCCTCAGTAGCACAAAATAAAGGAATGAAATGTGGACTGTAAAATATCAGGTCTCTGTCATCCAAAGCTGTTTTAGTGAATGAATTAATATCAGTTTATGATATTGATTTGCTTTGACTTACTGAGACCTGGTTGTCCCATGAGGATTATGTTAGCCTAAATGAATCCACCCCCCCCAGTCATATTAATACTCACATTCCCCGAGGCGCAGGCCAAGGAGGTGGAGTAGCAGCTATATATGATTCGAGGGTTTTAATGGACCCTAAACCAAAACTAAATTATAATTCATTTGAAAGCATTGTTCTTAGTCTTTCTCACCCAAACTGGAAAACACTGCAGCCAGTCCTATTTGTTATAGTGTACCGCGCTCCTGGACCGTACTCTGATTTTATATCTGAATTCTCAGAGTTTCTATCAAGTTTAGTTCTTAAATCAGATAAAGTTATTATTGTAGGTGATTTTAATGTCCATGTGGATGTTACAAATGACAGCCTTAGTAACGCATTTACCTCATTAATAGACTCAATTGGCTTCTGTCAGAGAGTAAATAAACCAACCCATTGTTTTAATCACACTCTTGACCTTGTTCTATCATATGGCATGGATATTGAACATTTAATAGTTTTTCCACATAATCCTCTCCTATCTGACCATTATTTAATAACTTTTGAATTTCTATTATTAGACTATAAGCCATTAAGCAAAACTTCCTACAGCAGATGTCTATCTGACAGTGCTGTAGCTAAGTTTAAGGAGGAGATTCCATCAGTGTTTAATTCAATGCCATATCTGAATATAACAGAGTCCTATATTAACTTTAGTCACTCCCAAATTGATAATCTTGTTAATAGTGCTGCAGGCTCTCTACAATCAACATTAGATTCTATCGCTCCTAGAAAACAGAAAATAATAAAACATAGGAAACTAGCACCATGGTACAACCAACAAACTCGTCAATTAAAACAAGAAACAAGGAAATCAGAAAGGAAATGGCGCGCTTCCAATTTATTAGAAAATCGCTTAATTTGGCAAAATAATCTTAAAAATTATAGAAAGGCCCTCCGTAATGCCAGAGGAGCCTTTTACTCACTAATAGAAGAAAATAAGAACAACCCTAGGTTCCTCTTCAGCACTGTAGCCAGGCTGACAGAGAGTCACAGCTCTATTGAGCCATGTATCCCCATCAACTTAAGTAGCAATGACTTCATGAACTTCTTTTATAATAAAATTATTACTATTAGAGAGAAAATTAGTCACCAAATGCCCTCAATAGGTATCGCAGGCTCTCCAACATCAGACACTTTGACTGGTGCAACCTTAGATGTGTATTTGGAGTGTTTTTCTGCTGTCAGTCTTCATCAGTTAACTTCTATAATTTCTTCATTGAAGTCATCAACCTAGGCTGCTTAAAGAAATTGTACCCTTAATTGGCACTTCTTTACTGGAAATGATTAATCTTTCTTTATTATCAGGATATGTACCACAGTCCTTTAAAGTAGCTGTAATTAAACCCCTTCTTAAAAAGCCCACTCTTGACCCAGGGGTTTTAGCCAACTATAGACCGATTTCTAATCTCCCCTTTCTGTCCAAGATTCTGGAGAAAGTAGTCGCCAAACAATTGTGTGACTTTCTACATAACAATAGTTTATTTGAGGATTTCCAGTCAGGATTTAGAGTTCATCATAGCACAGAGACAGCTCTGGTTAAAGTTAATAATGACCCTTTGATTGCTTCTGACAATGGACTTGTCTCTGTACTTGTATTATTAGATCTTAGTGCTGCCTTTGACACCATTGATCATAATATTCTTTTACAGAGACTCGAGCATCAAATTGGCATTAAAGGAACCGCACTAAGCTGGTTTAGGTCCTATTTATCAGATTGTTCACAGTTTGTACATGTGAATGATGAATCTTCAATAAATACTACAGTTAGTCATGGAGTTCCACAAGGTTCTGTACTTGGACCAATACTATTTACTTTATACACTCACCGGCCACTTTATTAGGTACACCTGTCCAACTGCTCGTTAACGCAAATTTCTAATGAGCCAATCACATGGCAGCAACTCAATGCATTTAGGCATGTAGACATGGTCAGGACGATCTGCTGCAGTTCAAACCGAGCATCAGAATGGGGAAGAAAGGTGATTTAAGTGACTTTGAACGTGGCATGGTTGTTGGTGCCAGACGGGCTGGTCTGAGTATTTCAGAGACTGCTGATCTACTGGGATTTTCACGCACAACCATCTCTAGGGTTTACAGAGAATGGTCCGAAAAAGAGAAAATATCCAGTGAGCGGCAGTTCTGTGGGCGCAAATGCCTTGTTGATGCTAGAGGTCAGAGGAGAATGGCCAGACTGGTTCGAGCTGATAGAAAGGCAACTGTAACTCAAATAACCACTCGTTACAACAGAGGTATGCAGAAGAGCATCTCTGAACGCACAACACGTCGAACCTTGAGGCGGATGGGCTACAGCAGCAGAAGACCACACCGGGTGCCACTCCTGTCAGCTAAGAACAGGAAACTGAGGCTACAATTCGCACAGGCTCACCAAAATTGGACAATCGAAGATTGGAAAAACGTTGCCTGGTCTGATGAGTCTCGATTTCTGCTGCGACATTCGGATGGTAGGGTCAGAATTTGGCGTCAACAACATGAAAGCATGGATCCATCCTGCCTTGTATCAACGGTTCAGGCTGGTGGTGGTGGTGTAATGGTGTGGGGGATATTTTCCTGGCACACTTTGGGCTTATTAGTACCAATTGAGCATTGTGTCAAAGCCACAGACTACCTGAGTATTGTTGCTGACCATGTCCATCCCTTTATGACCACAGTGTACCCATCTTCTGATGGCTACTTCCAGCAGGATAACGCGCCATGTCATAAAGCGCGAATCATCTCAGACTGGTTTCTTGAACATGACAATGAGTTCACTGTACTCAAATGGCCTCCACAGTCACCAGATCTCAATCCAATAGAGCACCTTTGGGATGTGGTGGAACGGGAGATTCGCATCATGGATGTGCAGCCGACAAATCTGCAGCAACTGCGTGATGCTATCATGTCAATATGGACCAAACTCTCTGAGGAATGTTTCCAGTACCTTGTTGAATCTGTGCCACGAAGGATTAAGGCAGTTCTGAAGGCAAAAGGGGGTCCAACCCGGTACTAGCAAGGTGTACCTAATAAAGTGGCCGGTGAGTGTATATGCTCCCTTTAGGCAATATTATTAGAAATCACTCCATTAACTTTCATTGTTAAGCAGATGATACGCAGTTATATCTATCGATGAAACCCGATGAAATTAATCAATTATCTAAATTACAAACATGTCTTAAAGACATAAAATCCTGGATGAGCTGCAATTTTCTGATGTTAAACTCAGAGAAAACCGAAATTCTTGTACTTGGCCCCAAAAACCTTAGAGACTCAATGTCTACAGATATAGCTACTCTAGATGGCATTACATTGGCCTCTAGCACCACTGTCAGGAATCTTGGAGTTATCTTTGATCAGGATCTGTCATTTAATTCCCACATAAAGCAGACCTCTAGGACTGCCTTTTTTCATTTACGTAATATTACAAAAATCAGACGCATCCTATCAAAGACAGATGCAGAAAAACTAATCCATGCATTTGTTACCTCAAGGCTGGATTACTGCAACTCTTTATTATCAGGTTGTCCTAATAAGTCCATTAAGACGCTCCAATTAATTCAAAACGCTGCAGCACGAGTACTGACAGGAACTAGGAAAAGAGATCACATCTCTCCTGTACTAGCTTCTCTGCATTGGCTCCCTGTAAAATTTAGAATAGAATTTAAAATCCTCCTCCTCACCTATAAAACTCTTCATGGGCAGGCCCCTTCATATCTCAAAGAGCTCATAGTACCCTACTACCCCACTAGAACACTGCGTTCTCTGAATGCAGGGCTACTGGTGGTTCCTATAGTTTCTAAAAGTAGAACAGGAGCCAGAGCCTTCAGTTACCAAGCTCCTCTTCAGTGGAACCAGCTTCCAGTTGTGGTTCGGGAGGCAGACACCCTCTCCACATTTAAGAGTAGGCTTAAGACGTTCCTCTTTGATAAAGCTTATAGTTAGGGCTGGATCAGGTGAGTCCTGAACCATCCCTTAGTTATGCTGCTATAGGCCTAGACTATCGGGGGATTTCCCATGGTGCACTGAGTCTCTCTCTCTCTCTCTCTCTCTCTCTCTCTCTCTCTGTGCACACATTCATGTCCCATTAATGCATGTTACTAAAACACTTCTTCCCCGGAGTTCTTGTGTTTTCTCGTCTCGCAGGTTCTCATGGATCCTGGCGGAGCCTCCATGGTCCTGCTTGACTGCCATTGCTAATATCAGTTACCAGTTATATACAGTTACTGTTGTTGCTGCTTGCTGTCCCCATCATTGCTGCTGTCGTCATCATCATCATGTTCATTAGTGTATTGATGTAGTTGCTCTCTCTCTCTCTCTCTCTCTCTCTCTCACCCCAACTGGTCAAGGCAGATGACCACCCACCTAGAGCCGAAGGGTCTGTCCAAGGTTTCTGCCTTTTAACAGGCAGTTTTTCCTTGCCCCCGTGCCAAGTGCTTGCTCATGGTGGTACTGTTGGGTCTCTGTAAATGTTATTAGGAGTTCGGTCTAGACCTGCTCCATTTGAAAAGTGCCCTGAGATAACTTCTGTTATGAATTGGCGCTATACAAATAAAATTGAATTGAATTGAATTGAATAACAGCATAACATATCATCACATAAAATAGAGCAATATAACAGCATAACAACATAGCATAATAAAGCATAACATAACACAACAGGTGTAAAAAAGATGGTGAATGAATGGATGGACAAAGTGAGAGAGATTCTCTGGCTGTCTGCTGCTCGGGGGGAATAAGAATGAGCAGGTGCTCCCTAAAATTTCCCACTCGCTAAATTTTGCACGCACACATACACACACCATAAACACCACTATAATTCTGCTTCCAGCATACTCCCAGAAGACCTGAAATAGTCTAGTTGCCGGCCCCATAGCTCCAATACAAGACCCGGAAATGTTGAGTACACCAAACTTTTTTCATGCAAATATGTTCAATACAGTTAGGAGAGCAAAATAAGCTTGGTTGCCCCATGGGCAACCTTGAGCATTTTTCAGAATTCAAGATGGTGGCCGTCGCCATCTTGGATGTTGGTGAATTTTCAACTTTTGAGCTTGATGACCTAGAGGGTCATGTAATACCTCTATTTAGGGGTTTTAGAGGGTGGGGAGTCCATTTCTGGAGTTATTTTTTGGATATAGAGCCTAAGTCAAGGTCATATCAGAGGTCAAATGTCAAATTTCACCTGAAATTAGGAAAATCACCTCCATTTTATGTTTCATTTTAGTGGAATGAATATTATTCTGTATTAGGGATAAAATCCTCCAGACTTGTATATTAACATGTGGTTATGAGTACCATTACAAGGGGGAGACAGTCGACTTCTTCATTTATGAGCAGAGCTGTCCGGAATGTGATCTACTGTCTCATACTTTCTCCTGTACAGGTCTGTATTTTTTTAAATCATAGTTTTGGATGTGCATATTCATAGTCTGTAATTTACTGACTTACCAGTGATGGGTTGACAATTTGAGATGTTAGGGCCATAGCTAGCTAGCGAATGTTGTGCCACCAAGCAAGTTGCTAGTAAGCTTTAGTTACTGTAGCTAGCTAATTAGCTATATTGATTATTATTTTTTATACCAATATCATTTGTATTTGCTAAGTTGAGTGAACCTTTTCTTTAAATATTTTCAATAGCTAGCTAACTAGCTAAAGAAAATCTTAGCTATCTCGCTAACGAAAACGTTTATTAGAACAAGTTCCTTGACAAAAAGGTTCACTCAAAAAGGTTCACTTCTGCAAGTCAGTGGCCAAGTTCGTGTCAAACAACCAGTCAGATTACCACAAAAAACTTGGCTTGAGCACAGAAATTGGCCCTATCTTTAGCTGGGCTGACAACTATGACTTGTGCATCATGAGCCCCACTGGGATGAAGACCACTCATGCCATGGTCATGGAGTTCACCCAGCATCCCGCTGGCATCATCGAGACAGGAAACATTGGCGTGATGCAGCTCAAGATCCCTCGACTCAAGAAACATGAGGCGTCCTCTCTGCGACTCACCCACCAGGCTATACAGTGGAAGCACTACACGGGGCCTCTCAATACATTCGGTATGCAGTACATTCACCTCTCAGTTGACCTCCAACTGTATCAGACTGCATGCCTAGTCCAATGGAACGACCTTCAGCGCTGGACCAACCTCATACTTCATCCGGGCATGATGCACACTCTTATGAGTTTCCTGGGCTGCATTGGCACACTGATGAAGGCATCTGGCGTGGACGTTCTCATCAGTGCAGCGTTTGGTGGTATCACTAGCATCTTCAATGGGAAGGCCTGGACCAAAGCTCTAAGGGCATACCGTCTTATCATTGCTGTGTTGCTGGAGAGTTTCTTCTCAAACAGCGCCAAGACATACCAGGAGCTGAGTGACTACCTTGAGACAGCCAGAGAACACCCAACCGGGAGGCTATGGGTTGACTGCCTCATCAAGCCTACACTGCTGGCACTCATGTTTGTTCGCGGAGAGCGGAATGGTGACTTCCTCCTCCAGCAGCACTGTCTCAAGGTAATGCTGCCGTATTTCTTCGCGGCAGGTCACCATAACTATGCCCGCTACCTGAGCTGGTATGTGCGACAGATGGAGCACCTTCCCCAGCGTGCTAAGGAACAACTTCTGGCAGGTGCACATGTCTGTCGTCACTCGGATGGCGGTACCGCAGTGCCAGCAGATCAGTTCGGTGAGCAGACATACATCAGGCGAGGGAAGGGTGCTGGAGATATGAAGGGCATTTCAACGAGTGATGAGCAAGTGACTGTGTGGGTCAACAGTTTTAGTGTGTGTGCCCACCTTGACATTGCTATGGAAGATATGTACAGTGAGACTGGGGATGAGGAGAAGCCACATGGTGGAGCAGGTGGGGAGAAGAACAAGCACAAGGAGGAAGGAGAGGCAAGGAGGAGACTGGATGAGGCCGATCGGAGGAAGATTGGAGCAGAGCTGGAGAAGTACACTCATCCCCTCAACGAGCAACATCCAGGTGTCTATAACATCTGCAACGGCCAAGTGGCGCCTGACATAGTGAACGTTCAGGATGCACTGGCCATCGGGGGTGAGCAGAGCAAGCAGTTCTCCACTTCGCTATGCAGTGACTTCCATAAAACCATAAAGAAGAAGGTCAAATCAATGGAGGCACTCAAGAAGGCAGTCATTGTGAAAGGGAAGGTTATCTATGATGTTGAGATGCTTTTTAGTCGACTGTTGGTCTTGGGGCAGCAGCGCAGCGTGGATGTAGGTGACATCTTCCAGTTCGAGCTGAGTCCAGTCCCAACAGCCCTGATCGATGAGTACGGCTGCTTGAGGAAGGGCAACAAGGCTGTGCTCGTCAAGTGTCTTGGTGTCTCTGTTAAGACTCCACCTGCTCCAGACGTGGTGCTGGTTGATGCTGGCCAGCTGCTGTACCACGTCGTCTGGCCAGTCACTGGGAGCGCTGAAGACCTGGCTGCAAGCTTTAGTGCTCGACTGGCCCACTACCCACCTGGCTCCAAGAAGATTGTCCTGTTCGACAGGTATGACCAAGAAGCTCCTAGTGCAAAGGACCATGAGCGGACAAGAAGAGGAATAGCCAAGGAAGTCCGGCTGACACCAAACACCCCCCTTCCATGCCGAAAAGTTATACTCCACAATTCCACAAATAAGACTCACCTCAACAACATCCTATGTGGCTACTCCCTTCCACACAACATTCAGCTCGTCAACAAGCTGGATTGTGTTGTCACACATGCTGAGGCAGACATCACCCTCTGCAGCTACATGCTGAAGGCAGTGGCAGATGGCGCCCAGACCATCCGCATCCTCAGTGACGACACCGACGTCTTCGTCCTCCTGGTGTACTGGACATCGAGGATGCAGGTCGTCGCCAACATTCACATGGAAAAGTGGAATGGCGATGTCCTGAATGTTAATGAAACTGTCAAGCGGTTAGGCCCCAGAAAGTGCAGCCAGCTTCTTGGTGTCCACGCACTGTCAGGCTGTGGTACGGTATCATACCCCTTTGGAAAAGGAAAGCAGTCAGCGATCAAGCTCCTGGAGGTAGACATACCAGGTCTTGATCAAGTGCTTGGACAGCCTGGGGCGACCCACACTCAGCTCAAAGTGACAGCTGACAGCTTCTTCTTACCCCTCTATGGACAGAACAGCTGTACAACAATGAATGATGCACATGCTCATTTCTACCGCAGCCATAAGAAGCCTCCACCACTAAAGAAACTGCCGCCGACTGATGACAATCTGCAGCTGCATGTGCTCCGAGCTCACCTTCAGATGCTACTGTGGAAGGCAGCGGACCAACGTGATCCACCTGAAGAAGCTTGTGATATTGCCAACTTTGGTTGGAGCATCGAAGGCTCCACCATCACACCTGCTGTCTCAACAGCGCCAGTTGCTCCCCAAGCACTCCTGGATGTCGTGAGCTGCAGTGGCACTGCAGAGGGCAAGGCATGCAATGGTGCTCGCTGCAGCTGCAACAGAGCAGGCCTCTCATGCACTGACTATTGCAAGTGTGAGGGAGGAGTCACCTGCTGTAGCCCTTTCACCAGCAAGCAGATGGATATTGTTATCAATGAAGAGGAGCTAGATGAAGATGATGAGGAGGAGTTTTGTGACGGCTGGTAATACTGTGCTCAATGTCTTCTGAACAATGACAATGAGATACTGTTCAGAAGGGACTGTTAGTGTGTTCCTCTCTTTATTGTTGAGTTGGTGGTTACAGGCTAAAAAGGCAAATGTTATTTTTTATTATTCTTTGTCATGTGAAAGTTATATTAAAGGTTGTTTCATAAATTTGTATTACTGAATTTATGCTCATTCAAAGATAGTGTGATGAAAAGCTGAAAGACTTTAAAACAGTTGTTATTTTTTGTAATGGAGACTTTTATTGTATTCCCGGCAAAAAAAGACGAATAAATAATGACAAAAAACAAAATTAAAAACAAACATTGATATCGGCATTGGCTATTGGCCAAATTGTTCATTTAAACATCGGTATTGGCCCAGAATTTCACAATCAGTGCATCCCTACTGAGTAAACCAAGATTAGCTTAACCTTTGACCTTCATTTTGTCCTTGACTTAGACTCTATATCCAAAAAATAACACCAGAAATGGACTCCCCACCCTCTAAAACCCCTAAAACGTGGTATTACATGACCTTCTAGGTCATCAAGCTCAAAAGTAGAAAATTCGCCAACATCCAAGATGGCGATGGCCGCCATCTTGAATTCTGAAAAATGCTCAAGGTTGCCCGTGGGGCAACCAAGCTTATTTTGCTCTCCTAACTGTATTGAACATATTTGCATGAAAAAAGTTTGGTGTACTCAACATTTCCGGGTCAACATTTTGGCAACTTGACTAAAAACCCTCTTTACCCCTCTTTGTTTGTTTGTTTGTTTGTTTCTATAAATGCCATTGTGTCACTTACTGAAATAATATTTAGAATAAAAAACAGGTACATTTTGAAAAAACGTGTAAAATTCCTGTCTTTCTAACGCTGTATGCTCTGTCTGTGCAGCGGTTAATGTTGTTGACTGCATCTGAGATTAAGTTTCTCGGACACACCATGGTGTGTGGCGCATTTCATATACACAAATTGCTCAATATAACACTCATCATACTCTACAACGCGTACTAGCTTCACAAAAGTATCACAAAGTTGATGTGAGCCATAACCATGGGGATAATACCCATGAAATATACAATGGCTATGAAATATACATATACAGATGATGAATGGTGAAGTACATATGTAGTATAGAACTACATCGACATATTATTTATTTATCACAAGAATTTACTGTTATTATGTTTTCGTATGCCATTTTCAGAACTGAGCATGGAATGACAGTTGAGTTTTCTCATAAGCATAGAGTTAGAAGATGGAAGTGGCTATCTCTCACCTGGTCTCTTCGATGTAGACCGATTCCAGGACAGAAGCAGCGTATTCCAGATTCTTCTTCAGGTCCACAACAGATGCCTCCCCCCTCTCCAGTTGTTTGACCAAACATCGCAACCTGGCAGAGATAAAATAAACATACATAAACATACATACAACAAAAAATAAATAAATCATGAATTAATTTACAAATTATTTCCATTATCATCCTTCTACTGTAGGTAATACACTGATTCTAGATAAGTACCTCAAACACTTCAAAAAATCCGAACTATCCCTTTAATGTATCTATTATTTATTAGATTGACATGGTGATTTCCGTTAATCTCTGTCATTATAATTAATAACAGGAAGTTTTTTATGAATGTATTGACTTTTGTATTGTATTAATTGTATTGTAGCTATTGATGTATGTCTGTATTCATGAAATATCATGGTTTAATGTATTGGTATGATTGGTAGATAATGAAAGTGTGTGGGTGAGCGAGTAAGTAAGAGAAAGTTTGCATTCAATCTCATCCTTCCAAGCAGGTACTACCTACTACTTCTCGACCTTGGGAACTAGAACATCAGGAAAACTTGAAATGCTCTCGGAAATGTTCCTAGACATCACAGCCTTGGTGGCCAGGAGCTGAATGAAGCCTATAGCCTTGTCAGACATCAGTATAGACTAGGTCTAAACTGATTGATGCCTCCTCTCCCACCGTTAGCTCAGCTGTGATCTCTCGTTCAGGCTGAGCTCAAAGCGATTGGTCAAATCATACTGAAAAAAGGCAAACTAACAGGCAAACTCTGGGCTTCATTACCTTGGTTCCGATGTATTAAGATGGAACCTGACCCACCCTCCCACTATGAATGCTTCCACAGTAGTACAACATTAGTAGGGCATAAATTACAGACTTGACTGCAAATCAGAACGCATTTATGTTGGCTGGTTTGCGAGATGTAGACAGTGAGGTTAAATGCTTTTTTGGGGGGGGGGGCGGGGGCAAATGTCATTACCCAGGAGTCCCATGAGACAAAACAATTACAATTATCACAGTCCCATTTCATCTGGGACCACAAGTTTTCTCTTGTGTAGATGCATCGCTTCCAACCTCAATTGGATATTCGAAAAGCTAGTTATATAGCAGATAGGGACTCTGGAAACAGAGGGTGACAGCAATACAGCAGCACGCATGAAGACATTCCAAACAGGTATTTCATGCCTTGTTGAGCCCAGTCAAAACCTATTACCTTGGACTGCTACTATGGATAATCAGGGTCGCCCCATTCTAGCCAATCCCCTGATGACCTTATTATAAACAGTCAACACAATTGGTCTGTGCAGATTGACCGATAGTCATGGTGACTGTGAAATTGATCAAGAGTGGGGAGGGAGGGTTAGACATCATCACTGATAAATATTGGTGCTGTCAAACGATTAAAATATTTAATCACGCTTAATCGCATTAATGTCAAAGTTAACTCACAATTAATCACACATTTTTATCTACTCTAAATTTCCCTTGATTTCTTTTTGTCCCATTATTTTTTTCTCATTTTAATGCTCTTATCAACAAAAGTGGATTGGTTTGCTTTATGCAAATGTTTTTTTTTATTGAAAAACAACATTGGCAAACAGGGCGATACAAAATAAAATTATAAAGTGCACATCAGGTAAATTAGGACTCAGCCTATAGTGCAGTTAAACCAGGGCAATACAAAATAAAATTATAAAGTGCACATGTCAGGTAAACTAAACCATGGCTTAATAATTTCAAGTTTCTTTTTCTCAAGTTTGCTTTGAACATAGCAGTCAGGCTACTGCTCTTTATTCACCAGAGGCTCATCAACCCAGCCTGTACCTTAGCCTCCTCCATTTTGTGCAATTTCTGTATGTGGCTTGTAATGGTGGCTCTCGAAGGCAATTCGTAGGTCCAGTCGCTGGATGCTATGCGAATGATCAACTAGACCAGTGGTTCTCAACCTTTTGTCAGTGACGTACCCCCTGTTACATACTTTTTAAGTATTTAATAGGGGGTGGGGGGGGTGGGTGTGCGCGATCGTAACCCACTCCGGACCTACGACCGACGGGGGGGGGGGGGGGGGGGATGCGCACGATCGTAACACACCACGGACCTACGACCGGGGGGGGGGGGGGGTGCGCGCGATCATAACCCACCCCGGACCTACGACCGGCCGGGGGGGTAAATCTCACATACCCCCTTGAATTCCCCCGATAGCTGTGAAAAAGATTTAAAATTGCCAGCATTGTGGAGTTGATGTAAATTGATGAGTCCATACTTCGACCAGGCAGCCCAAATGTAGATTTTATTGTCTTCCATATTTTTGAATGTGATTTCGGTCCAATCACCCATATTTGTTTTACTTGGATGGACATCTAAGAATGGCAAGGCCTGTAAAGGTCTTTCACATAAACTCTTTTCAATATTGAGCCAGCGTGTATATGATAAGTCCTGAATCCATATTATTAGCGGTTTTAGTTGCGCAGCCCAAAAGTAGTATCTCAGATTAGGTAGTTTGAGCCCTCCCTGCCTTAGATAACTAACACTTTTAGTCTGATTCTTGGCCGCTTTCTCTGCCAGATAAATATTGAAATTAGTTTGTCCAATTTGTCAAATGTAGTTTTGGGGATGTCAATAGGTAACATTTGAAACAAATATAGTAATTTAGGCAGCACATTCATACGGACACTCTCAATGCGGCCCAGCAGAGATAGGGGCAATGTTGACCATCGGTCTAAGTCCTTACTAATGTTATGAATTAAACTTGTGTAATTGAAATCGTATAGTTTTTCTAACAAAGGTGGTATATGAATGCCTAAATATTTGATGCCATCTACTGGCCATTTAAACCCACAGCAATTTAGTTGTATCTGAGATGTTGCCACCCATATCCATGGCCATTGTTTTGTCCACGTTTAATTTGTAGCCCGAGAAGTATCAGTAAGTGAAAATGATGTCCTTTAAATATGGTATAGTTGTTTCAGGTTTTGTAAGATACAACAATACATCGTCAGCATACATTGAGATTTTATGCTGTTACCATTTATCGTAACCCCCCTTATATTATCATTATCCCTAATCAGCTGTGCTAATGGTTCAATACTGATATCAAATAACAAAGGAGATAGTGAACAACCTTGTCTACACCCACGTTCCAGAATGAAACGGTCTGAGAGAAATCCGTTCACTGCAGATTGTGGATCCGAATATAATGTTTGTATCCATTTGATGAAATTTGGGCCAAATTGGAATCGTTTCAGAGTTTGAATAAGGTATTGCCAGGAAACTTGATCGAATGCTTTCATGGCATCTAAGGATAATATCATTGACCCCTCTTCTTTAACTTTTGGATGTGTCATTAAATTTAACAACCTTCTGATGTTGTCCCCATAGTATCTTCCCTTTATAAACCCTGTCTGATCGGGATGGATAATTTCTGTAGTAATTTTATTGACACATCTTGCCAGAATAGCTGTGAAGATTCGTAGATCTGTATTTAATAATGAGATCGGTCTGTATGATTGGCATTTAGTGGGATCTTTGCCATCTTTGTGTATCACCACTATAGTAGCCTCTCTCCAAGAGGGGGCCATGGTTTCAGATTTTAATGCATGATGGAAAGCGTGTAGTAATAAAGGTGATATAATCTCTACAAAAGCTTTATAAAATTCATTAATATGCCTGTCTGGGCCAGGGCTTTTATTATTCTTCAGTGTGGAGATTATCTGTCGTATTTCCAGGTCCTTGATTGGCTCATCCAGTTCTCTTGCCATAGATTCAGGTAACTCTTTTAATTTGATGTCTTTTAAAAAATGTGCCAATTCCTCATCATTTGTGCAAGTGTCTGTATTTTTGTACAGAGTCTTGTAAAATTCTGCAAAGGACTGTGATATTTCATCCGGCTTTGTGAAAGTTGAGTTATTCCCCTGTAATTTCTGTACTATGTTTGATGATTGTTGTTTTTTAAGTCTTAATGCTAGTAACCTGCTCGCCCTATTACCATTTTCATAGTATTTTTGGTTACCTTAAATTGCCCTCTATTTTTTCATTAATTAAGCTGTTTAGGTCCCTGCGTGCCTCTTTCAGATTATTCAATAAGCCTGAGGTTGAGTTTCTTTTGTGTTGCTGTTCAAGCTGCCTTATTTTGTCTTCTAGCTCTCGCTGTTTTTCTTCCCTTTTTCTTTTTCTGGCACTTGCAAAGGAGATGATTTGGCCTCTAATATATGCCTTTGCACAGTCCCATAAAGTAAGGGGTGATATTTCAGGTGAAGTATTAATGTCAAGATAATTTTTTAGTTCAGTTTTTATAAATGCGATGAATTCTCCATCATTGAGGAGCGACGCGTTTAATCGCCATTGTTTAGTTGATGGCCTGTTACCAATGTCCAACGACAATACGAGAGGAGCGTGATCGGATAATGTAATTGGGAGGATCTTTATGTCGACTACTCTATAAGATTCTGCCTTGGGGGTAAAAAGAGGTCTATTCTGGAGTATGAATAGACCTCCATATGGCTCAAGACGCTTCTGGTGTGAACGCACAGTGAGGGGTGCACTGGCCCAGGTCCCAAAATGGGCGCTACCACAGTGAGGCAGCACACCTGAACACGACCGAAAATGGAGAAAATACAGCAAACGCTAAACACCTTAACCGGTAAGATTGACGGCATGGCTGTTCACGTGGGAAAGATCAGCGGGCTGCTTGAAGAAGTGAAACGGCTCAACAACATACTAGAACAGAAGGAAGACATGATTAACAAGCTGGAGAAGAGGGTCGACGAGCTGGAGCAATACACGCGAAAAGAAGACGTGATCATCAGCGGGCTCAAAACAACGCCCCGCACCTATTCAAAAGTAGCCCGACCCCGAGGAGAGAGCAGAACAGAGGGGCTAGCGCTGCGGGACCAGGACCTGTCTGTGGGCGAACAACATACATTGGAAGGTCAGGTGATACAGTTTTTCCTGGGAAAGAACATCTCCATCCGCAGCGAGAACATAGCCGCCTGTCACATTCTTCCAAAAAGAGACGGCCAAACAGAGCGATCAATCATTGTGAGATTTGCAAACCGTAAACACAAAACGGAGCTCCTGAAGCAGGGATGGAAATTGAAGAACACCCAGGTCTACGTAAACGAACACCTTACGAAAAGAAACGGAGAGATAGCCCAACGTGCGAGGAAACTGAAGAAATTAAAGAAAATCAAAGAAACGTGGACAAGAGACTGCAAAATATGGATCCGCACAAACGCTACATCCGACGAGGAAGAGAGGGCCTGGATAATTCGGGACCTCAAAGAACTGGATAAATATGGACCTGCTGTTTAACCGACTAAAACTTTTTTTTCTTTTGGCTGCTCAGATTCATTCCGGTTTTGTGTCTTTCTGCCTGATCCTTTTTACAACATCCCCATTGTCGCTGGACCCTTCTTGTTTATACGCGCTTTTCCATCCAGTGGATACATCATATCGGACACATCAGCTAAGTACTATTATTGATTTTTCCTACCTCCTACATTTGACTCTTTTTCTGAACTCATACATACAGACTTATTTTTTCATCACCTTTTTTGCTGCCTGTGGGAAAGGTCGTGTAGTATGGTTGTGGGTGGATGTGTGTGTGGATGCAGGCGCATGTGCGCAAGGCTGTGTTGTGACTGTGTATGTGTGTAAGAATGAGTGTATGAATGGTGGCCTATGGATGGCAAGCTGGTGTACAAATATGCATATGTTGGACCGAGAAGACGAGTTGAAGGCGTGCGTTCTGACAGTATTAATAACAACGGACGAGCCTGCAGGGAAAGAAATAATGTGTGCCCTTACGATCATCTATTATGATGCAGGATAAAGATATAGACATAGATCCAGACAGTAATTTCTTTGATGATTTAACCACTAACTGCTGTTATTATACTGAAAACCAGTTTAATGAGAAATTCAACCTGGCTCATAGTTTTTCAATAATACACTTTAACAGTAGGAGTCTATACGCCAATTTTCAAAAGATCAAAGAATACCTACAACAAAACAACATGCATTTCAATGTAGTTGCTATCTCTGAAAGCTGGCTCCAACAAGATAAACCACATGATTTTGAACTAGAAGGATATATCTTTAACTGTATGAACAGAAGTAGAAAGGGTGGCGGAGTTGCGCTGTATGTTGACAGCAGGCTTAAATATAAGATCGTTGAAAGTATGACTAAATCTATAGAAGACATATGTGAATGTATTACCATTGAAATTGATATGGGCAACTTGAAAAACATTACTGTCTGTTGTATATATAGAGCACCCAACTCCAGCGTCGAAAAATTTAAAGATGTGTTCGAGGCCATGATTTCAAACACCGAGCAGAAGATAGCCTTTCTCTGTGGAGACTACAACATAGACTTTCTAAATCCAAATAAATCACCAGCAATAGACGAATTCATTGATACTATATACAGTAAAAGCCTATATCCCTGTATCACGAAACCAACTAGAATAACCACCCACTCGGCAACAGTTATAGATAATATTCTTACCAATAATTTAATAAATATTCTAGAAAGTGGACTACTAATAAATGAAATCACAGATCATCTGCCGGTGTTTGTTATTTATGACCACGAACACAAGAAAATAGATAACAGGGAAATGAACCTGATGAGGAGAGTAAGGACAGAACACACGCTGAACACATTCAAAAATGATCTGCAGAGTCATGACTGGAGGGATGTTTATGAATCAATGGAGGTCGATGCAGCTTATGATTTTTTTCTGAATACTTTTGTGTCGTTATACCATAAAAACTGTCCAATACAGCACTTTAAGAAAACTCCTAAACGAATGGAAAGTCCCTGGCTTACACGTGGCCTGGTAAACGCCTGTAATAAAAAAAACAATTTATATAAAGATTTCATTAAACATCGAACCAAAGAGAAAGAAACCAAATATAAAGTCTACAAAAATAAACTAACCGATGTCCTTAGAAAATGTAAGAAGGAGTATTATAACAAACTCTTAGAAACTAACAAAAATAACATAAAAGGCACTTGGAACATATTAAATTCTATTATTAGAAAGAAAAAGACCAATGCTGGCCTTCCAAATGAATTTGTTGTAGATGGCAGGATCATTAGAGAGGATGAAGTGGTGGCAGGCTTCAACAAATTCTTTGTTAATGTTGGGCCCAAGCTTGCAGACCAGATAAACCCTCCACTAGGGGGTAGTGTTCCTCAACTTTTGGGACAAAGAAACCCAGCCACAATATTTCTGACAGGCACCGATAAAACCGAAGTTGCCGATATAGTGAATAACTTCAAGAACAAAACATCAAAGGACTGTGATGACATTGACATGTCCTTAATCAAATATGTAATATTACCAATAGCAGAACCAATAGCACATATTTGCAACCTCTCACTGAAGACGGGGCTCTTTCCCACCAAAATGAAAACTGCTAAAGTAATTCCAATATATAAAACCGGCGAGAAACATCTTTTTACCAACTACAGGCCAATCTCTCTGCTGTCCCAGTTTTCCAAAATTTTGGAAAAAATATTTGCTGATCGATTGGACAGTTTTATTGATAAATACAACTTACTGACAGATAGTCAGTATGGCTTCCGAAAGAACCGGTCTACATCACTGGCACTAATCGACCTTGTCGAAGAACTGACAAGCTGTATTGACAAAAAGAAGTTTGCAGTTGGTGTATTTATTGATCTAAAAAAGGCCTTCGACACGATTAATCATGATATCCTACTACAAAAAATGGAAAGATATGGAATCAGAGGGATAGGGCTAAATTGGATCAAAAGCTACCTAGAACAAAGACAACAGTTTGTGCAAATGGGTGAGAAAAAAATCACCTTTGTTAAACATAACCTGCGGCGTACCTCAAGGCTCAATATTAGGACCAAAATTATTTATTCTATTCATAAATGACATCATACATACTACAAATAAGTGTAATTATGTAATTTTTGCAGATGACACAAATGTTTTCTGTGAAGGAGAGAACCTTCAAGAGCTGTTGAAGGTTGTCTCTGAGGAATTGGCCAAGCTTAAACTGTGGTTTGACATAAACAAATTATCCCTTAATATAAAGAAAACCAAATTCATGATATTCGGTAAACGCAAGCTACCACCAAACTCAAAAATTGAAGTACTGATTGACAACATATCATTAGAAAGAGTCTACGAAAACTCCTTTTTAGGGGTCATAATTGACCACGATTTAAACTGGAAACCACATGTCAAACTTATCAGAGCTAAGCTGGCCAAGAGCGTTGGAATCTTATGTAAAGTAAGACACATACTGAACCAGAAAACTTTGTTCACACTTTATAATACGCTATTTCTGCCATACCTATCCTACTGTGTTGAGGTGTGGGGCAATACCTACAAAACCACTCTAACAACAATATGCACCATGCAGAAAAAGGCCATAAGAATAATTAACAATGTTGGGTACTATGACCACACAAATGACTTATTTTTAAAATTACAAACATTAAAATGTATGGATCTAGTAGAAATTAAAACCACCCTAATAATATACAAAGCTAAAAATAAATTACTTCCGAATAACCTTCAAAAATGGTTCAGAGAAAGAGACAGCGGATATAACCTAAGAAGAAGAGGGAACTTGATGTAGTCAATGGCACGCACCACCCTCAAGAGCATGTGCATATCTGTCAGTGGGGTGAGGCTGTGGAATAACCTACCTGAAAATATAAAAGAATGTAAATCTGTAGCCCAATTTAAGAAAAATTTCAAAATGCTCACACTAGAGAAATACAGGACCTAAGGGCGGGTTTGAATAAGCCAAAGCTTTAAATATCATATGTACGACCACCAGTACTCTTGCTCTTATGATCCATCTTCTCCTGAACTATTTTGAGTAACTCTTTGTAAATCTAACCTCTTTTGTTTTCCTTGGTTGGAGAAATGTATGAAATTCTGTTGATCGACTGATTGTTTGAGGGATTAATTAATTGACTGATTTACGGATTGATTGATAGATTTATTAGTTGACCGATTAACTGTTTAACCGTTTGACTGATTGAATAATTATAGTTAATAACTGTGCTAAATTAAATTAGGTTGTCAACAGGGGTAGGAAAAATAAGCTTCTGCTTCTACCTACCCCCTTTTTTTCAAACATGTATTTTCTTTTTTCCTTCTTCGATTCTTGTTATACAAATTCCAATTATTGTTTAATCTATTTCCTTCTCTTAAAAATGGACTCAGGAAGCACAATGATCATGTTTGGAAAAAATAAATTTCTCTCACTCACTCACTCACTCACTCAAGAATGCCTATGCGAAAAAAAGGTAAAGTCTTTGCCTTTAGGGTGTTTGTTTCTCCAAATGTCCACTATGCTGTGATATTATGGAGAAGATTGCACGAATAAAGCTAGGCTCATCCTCATTTGGAGCATATATATTCATAAGACAGACTTCCACTCCATCAATCAATCCATTCACCATTATAAATCTCGCTGTCGAGTCTTTATGAATTTTGGTTGATGTGAAATTGACCTGTCTGTGTATCAAGATAGCTACACCTCTTTTCCGACCAGATGAGTGTGATGAATAAAATACCTTATCTGCCCAGGACTTCTTTAATTTATCGTGTTCCTCATCTGAAAGGTGAGTTTCTTGCAAGAATGCAATCTGGCAGCTATTTCTCTTTAACTGATTAATAATTTTCTTTCTCTTGATTGGGCTATGGAGACCTTTAACATTGTAGCTTATTAACTTAAGAGATCCCATAACTCAAAAGCAGGGTCAGATGTAATGAAAAGAAAAGAGAGAGTAAACTAATATAAAATGAGCAAATAAAAAAGTTGTGGAAAGTAAAATCAGACAAATAATAAAGTGAGTGTACATATAAAGACTGGAAGCTACATGAAAAGGGGTCCGCCGTTTATTACGACAGCCCGTTATTACGACAACCCTCCATTACGACATCCCGTCATTACGACATGCCTCTATTTAGACATGCCCCTAATCCGATCTTTTTTGGTACCGCTATTACGACAATTTGGTACCGCTATTACGACAATTAGGCCTACTACAATTTGGTACCGCTATTACGACAATTAGGCCTACTTTTCATAGAAAGTGCAATAGAATAATAATAATAATAGTTATTAATATGACAATTAGGCCTACTTTTCATAGAAAGTCCAATAGAATAATATTAATAGTTATTAATATAGAATAAATGTAGGCCTACCTCTATCATCCCGCCCGCATCCGATCTTTTTTGGTACCGCTATTACGACAATTAGGCCTACTTTTCATAGAAAGTGCAATAGAATAATAATAATAATAGTTATTAATATAGAATAAATGTAGGCCTACCTCTATCATCCCGCCCGCACCCGCAATGAGCTTCCATTTGCATCGCGAGTGCAGACCTCTACTCCAAACAATGTTTTTCACAATAATTGATATCGGCACACATTTCAGTCAAAAACTAGGTGATTTTGAACCGGCCATGTGAATAAATGTTAGGCCTACACATTATGTAAAAGACAGGGAGCTCTCCTCATTTTTATTCAGCTCTCAGGGGGAAAAGGTTGAAACTCCATGCATCAAACAAACTCTGTGCGTGCAGGCCAGCAGTCTACTTAAAAATATATAAGAAGAAGCACGAATAAAGCTCTAGGACCTGAAATTTGGACTTGTTCGTTAGAAATCAATTTAATTAGAATTATGGACTGCCTTTGAATGAAGTTTAATCGGACTTTAAGTTGATTGAACAAAGTTTCAAGGTGTAGGCCTACCTTTTTTGCGCTGTGGAAGCCTAATTTAAGAACGGCAAAATAATATTTTTTGAAAAGGATACTCTGATTTTGTTATGAAGATTGTTGCTTTTGGATTTGATATGGATAGGCTAGTCCTATATATTACCAACTAGGGGCAGCCTCGAAGTTGGATGATTGGCTCTTTTTAGAAATTGTTTTCCCATGTATTTGTCACACCCATGCATAAGCTGCGTGTATGCTAAGTCCAGAACATATGGGTATAATCACATTAATTAATTAATTTAAAGTACAATGATAATGACAAATATTAATGGCCTCATGTCGGAATGGCAGGACGTTTGAAAAAAAGTAAAGTGCCGCTACTCAGACAATGGTGAAAAAAAATTGTCGCAGTAGTGGTACGCTTGGAAAATAATATTAATGCCGCCACTCCGACCACTAGACGTCAATGTCTAAGTAGCGGCATGTCGGAATAGCGGCATGTAACCACATGAAAAATACCTGAGAATTAGCCAAGATGACAGCAGCGTATGTTTTGTAGCATTTCAACTTTAACAAATGATTCTTATTCTGAAAGAGTGTATGGATGGGAAAGTTCACTGTTGCTCTTCTTAGATCCCTGGGGAACAAGGGAATCGACACAAACAGAGCTGAACATAGAACTACAATAGCCAAGAACACGGCTGACATAAGTGTCCGGTTGGTCCTGTGGGGCACAGTTTCAAGCTGCAACTCGAACATGCAGCTGTGTTCGAGTTGCGAGTCCATGAGGAACAGGGTTCGCTTTGGTTTGGACAGAAGCCAAACTGTATTCAGTCAGTAGATATGCACAACGAGCTGCCCCAGAACCTCATATGAAATAAAGACATCTTAAACTCAATAACTTATGTTTCAAATGTAACTGTATGTTGTAGTAAATTACTTTAGCCAAAACGGCAGGCAATCATGTACTTTTGAGTAGGCTGTTGATAATCTCTCACTTGTTCGTTACACAATGTGCAGATGACAAAACCCCCAAAGCAAACAGCTGGCTTGATAGATCGCATATTCTATCATATTGCCATAAGGTCGCGGTTTTAGCGTATCAGGCTCTTCAGTAAAGGATACTGTCGCTTAGTGCTCCGGTCCATCAGCTGGAAGGATGTGTTTCTTTATATAGTCCATTGCCTTAGTAACATCCACAAACTCCCGCTCATCGTTGTTGTTGGAGATACGGAACCTGGCCGGATACAGCAGACCGTAGCGGACCCCTGGGCCGTGTTCCGATATCCATACTTCCCGTACTTAGTATACTTAGTTTGAGTACGTAGGGTGTTCCGATTATGATCGCGGCAAAAGAAGTGTACTTGAAAGGACCGTATGTGTACTCAAAACGGCCAAAATGCTGAGTGTGCAATGGTGTACACTATGCGTACTCAACGGCAGCCATCTTAGCTACGTAGCGGAAGAGGCGGAGCCAGGCTGAGCCGCGCTCAGAGAATGTCTAATGAATTCACGTGTTTGGCGGGTGACGCGGCCGCGCAGCTGATGTAATTTCCGTTAAGTGCACCACAGAGTACTCATTTGGAACAGCACTAACATCTGAAGATCTGCGTACCTATTGAGTACGGATAGTGTACTATGTTTAAGTGTACTCATGGAAGTATGGATATCGGAACACGGCCCTGGTTTCCCCTGAAGCATCTTTCTGGTGGGCGTAAAAGCTGCTCTGGCTCCGGGAATATAGCGATCGGGTTTCCCTTGTAATTGAGTTGGCCGCCTCGGCCTCTGGCTTTCCTCAGAATGTCCAAGGCATCTCCCTCGTTGTGTAGCGTTCCAATAATTACATGGGGCTTGTCTCCGGGTCTCCTCTGTGTCAGGCTGCGGTGTGAGCGTTGGATTAGTACCTCTCTGTCCAGGTGTAACACCTCTTTAAGGAGTTTGGAGACCGCGGTGGGAGAGCTCGACCCCGGCTCCTCAGTCACCCCCGTGATCCGAATGTTTCCCCTTCTCATCCTGCCCTCCATGTCCTCACACTTTTCTTTTAAGTCCTCGACTTGCTTCTTGAGGTCCGTTACCGTAGTTTGCACCGATACAACTTCATCCGACCACGTTGATAATCCATCTTCGACAGTCTTCACATTAGCTTGCACCTGCTCAACCTCTGTACGGATAGCTGCAGTGTTGTTAGCCATCTCGGTTTTCATGTCAATAATTTCTTTCTTCAGCGATTCAAAATCCTTCGCCAGCGCGCTCTTCAATTCTTCTCTAATAACTGACGATATTTCTTGCCTCAATGAGGAGAGGATGTCAGCTTTGATTGTTGCGGTGTTCATGCTCGTACTTATTCCAGGTACAGGTGGGGTTGGGTCGGATTTATCTGGACTTTTAGCTGAGGAGGTTTGGGGCCTTGTTTTAGGCCGAGCTTCGTAGTTGTATTTGCGGAGATTTGCTGCCATCAGCGTCGGTTCTTCTTCACTGACCTTGCCGGGTAGTGTTAATTATACAGTTACCGCGTTTAATTTGTATTTTCGAGCGTAGATGTCATATAATATATGTTTGTAATTGAGATTCTGCACAAAAGTGCGTCTTACTCCATTGCGGCTCGCTAGCGCCCCCCCAAGACTTTTGCTTTTTGATACGTGTTGAGTGCAAAGAAAATTCAGGTCCTAGGCTAGTGAGGCAGCTGCGCTGCTGCACCCACATTTCGTCAGACTTGGCTAATGTAGTTAGAAGACTATAGTTAATTTAGTCTAAAGACTGTCCTTTTAAGTCTAAATACTGCTCGACGGATTCGGAAGATTATTCGAGAAGGACAAGCCGCGTGAGTAGACTTCTCGTGAAGACGCACCAAGGCGAGATAATTGACTGGGCAGAGCTAGTTGAAGACGCGTTGTGCCAAGCTAGTCGTGTTCGGCTGTGTACTCTAAACTCTATTAGCGGCCTAGCGATGCTAACGCTAACCATCATCTAAACATGAAAATAAATGTTCACTGGAAATTCGGTTCTGAAAGTCATGGATGTTTACTTCAAGAAATTCTGCACATACAGTACTCTTTGCACAAGTGTTTATGAATGCATAGGAAGAGTAGAAGCTGTGGATAATTTGGGGAATTGTGACAGTTTGTGTAGATTGTTGAGTGACATGGCAGAGAAAGGTTCAGTGCCGTGTGTTGACCAAAAGAGGGTGCCGAAGCCCACCGAAAAGGCTGTAGAGGAGAAAATGCAAAGGCTGAAAGGCGAACGCAAGGGAAAGTTGGCACAACTAATCAGACAAAAGAATGACTTAGCGAAATTGAAGGAAAGAACACACAATGTTAATTTCATTAAAGATGAAACATTGCTGATGCTAGAAAGATACTTAGGAGAGTACGAACGGATTAATGAAGAATTGTGTGAGATAATGGATGAAGATGGTAAGCAAGCAGATCAAGATGCTTTTGAGAACAGACATTCAGAATTCAAGTGGTTAATCGAAGTCACAAACGAATGGATTGCAGATGTTGTACAAGACATGGAAGATGATGTTAGCCCACACGATAGTGTATCCAAAGCTAATTCAGTGATAAGCCCAGGGCCGGCCCGTGGCATAGGCGGTATAGGCAAATGCTAAGGGCGCCGCACATCCAGGGGGCGGCGTGAGGCACCCTTGGGCGCCCGTAGGTCCGACGGCCCCGACAATCGCGCACTATCACCCCCCCCCGTTGACAATTGCGCACTAACCCCCCCGTTGACAATCGCGCACTACCACCCCCCCCCCCCCCCCCCCCCCCAGTTGACAATCGCTACCACCCCCCCCCCCCCCCCCGTTGACAATCGCTACCACCCCCCCCCCCCCCCCCACCCCCCGTTGACAATCGCTACCACCCCCCCCCCCCCCACCGTTGACAATCGCGCACTACCCCCCCCCCCCCCCGGTCGACAAATTTGCCTAGGGCACCAACTTAGCTAGAGCCGGCGTTGGATAAGCCACACATCCAGCACTAACTCTGCAAAGCTGAAAATTAAAGCAGAACGTGAAGCGCTGTTAGCAAGAGCTGCAGCAATGGAAAAGAAAGAAGCTATAGAGCAGGAAGAAATTCCCTTGAGGCGTAAGAAAGAGCAATTAGAGATTGAAACTGAGCTTGCTGCTTCAGATGCTAAATTGAAAGTGTATGAAGAATTTGAAGATGCTCATGGGTCTATGGATGATTTCCTTGGGCAACAGTCAAGACACAGAGATGAATTCCTGACACGTAGACAAGAAAAGCATGTTGTTGTTGGCGATTATGTGAGTCATGGAGCTGGTAAGCCTTCTCTTAACTTCAACCCAAAGCCAGGCATTCAAGTTGATGATTCAGAAAGAAGAAAGCCATCTTTGAGGTTTGGTGTTGGCAGCAGCACGCCGCGTCCTGATCATCATCATGATCGCACTGACTCTTCTACTGATAGCCTGCATGAAGTGCTACAGCGTCAAAACAAAGTCACTGAGATGCTCATCAAACAAAAGAGTTTGTCTCAACCGCCTCACAGAGACATTCCAATGTTTAAAGGAGATCCTCTGACTTACAGATCTTTCATAAGGGCATTTTAGCATGCTATTGACGGTAAGACAGACAGCCATCAAGATCGGTTGTACTACCTCGAACAGTTGAGAGTGGTTAGCCACTTGATCTCATTCGCAGCTGTGAGCATATGAGACCTGACAGAGCTTACAAAGAAGCCAGAGCATTGCTTGATCGTCACTATGGAGATGAACTGACCATCGCCACAGCTTACATCAAGAAGGCAATGGAATGGCCTCAGATAAAGTCAGAAGACAGGAAAGGATTGAATGCTTTTGCCTTGTTCTTGATTGGATGTTGTAACACAGTCAATGATGTGGACTACATGGACAAAATGAACAATCCGACCAACATGAAGATCATTTATTACTTACCTGTTATATTTACCTTTGAATACTTACCTGTGAAGGGAAGAAGATTCAAGTTAAAAGGATTTTCGAGAAAGTGTTTAATGTGTACATGTATATGGCTCCAATTTAAGTAGAGGTTGGATAATTGATATGCTAAGGCCTAGTCAATTAGGGGCCGGGATATGTTGAAGCCATTTCTATGGGAAAGATAATTATTAGACAAAGAATAATTTGTTATTGAAATGTTTTAAGTTTAAATTATATTTACTAGAATTAAGAATTTCTGTGTTGCACTTGTAATGTTTAAATTAGAATATAATAGTTGACCAGTGATATATATGTATGACGTAGTTTGATTGGCTGTTAGATTTGGTAATCCCGCGAGGCAGTCAGAAGCCACTGGACCATGGAGCAACACAGTCTTTTGACCTACATAATTTCATTTAGCTTATAGAAAAGTCAAGAGTTTCATTTTGTTTTGTATGACTTTGATTTCAATAGTAAAGATACAAAAATATTTTTGGATTCAAGACTTTTGCTTTTTGATACGTGTTGAGTGCAAAGAAACTTCAGGTCCTAGGCTAGTGAGGCAGCTGCGCTGCTGCACCCACACATAGGATCTAAGCAGAACCCTGCTGACGAGGCCTCAAGAGGACTGTCAGCTGATGATTTTCTAAAATGTGAGCGATGGCTCAAAGGACCTACGTTTCGGCTAACTGATGAAAAGAATTGGCCAAAACAGGAGGTGAATAAACCTGCTGTCACCTTGGATGACCCTGAGGTCAAACAAGACATCATGGTTAATGTTTGTGTTGTTGAGGATACATCCAATGCCACGAACAAACTTCTCAACTACTTTTCAGATTGGGAAAAAACGAAGCCTCCAGCTTGTGCAGAACGCCGCTGCTAACTATAACTCGAAAATTCAACCACCACATATTCTCTCCTCCCTTCACTAGCGTCTAATTAATACCAGGTCAGATTTTAAGGTGCTACTAGTTACCGATAAAATCCTGCACATATTAGCACCATCATGCCTTAGGACCTTATTATTCCCTATTGTCCTTCTCGGCCCCTCCGGCCTCAGGAGCTGACCTTCTATTTATTCCAAAAGTTAAAAAGAAATCAGCAGGAAACAGAGCGTTCTTTTATCGAGTGCCCTACCTGTGGGTCTGCCACCAGTAATCAAGGAAATGTAAACAAAGCAAGCAAATCCAAACTTAAAACCTACCTCTTTACAGCTAAATTGACCCTGCTCCATCTAACCATAATATTGTCTCTGTTTTAGTCTGTTGCTGTGATCATGGCAGGACACCTGGCCACCCCACCTGAAGGCTACCAGCTTGCTCACCAGCTAGCACCATGGACACTACAAATTTTGTTTGTTTTGTACTTAAAATGTCTGTTATAACTTTAATACTACTATGTATGTCAATTATGGCACCCATTGCACTCCTAACCATGGAAGGAGGGATCCCCACTCTGTGTTTCTTCTCATGGTTTTGTCTTGGGTTAGGGGGTGTCATATGGCCTGTAAAGCCCTTTAAAACTGGAGAGGGGAGGAGAAGGGCCCTATTTTAACGATCTGAAATGCATGGTCTGAAGTGCGCGGCACAGGTGCATATAGGGCGTGACCCAATCAAAATGGTCGCAGCGCCAGGCGCACGGTCCAAAGGGGTTGTACTTAATCTCTTAATTAATCATGGGTGTGTTTTGGGCGTAACATGGAATAAACCAAAATAGAAATCAGTGTCATCTCCCATTCCCTTTAAAAGCTAGGTGTGCTTGCACCTTGGCAGATTGCCATTATGATAGCGGATTTGCCAGGCAGGAAGATGGAACGATTTTTAGGCGAGGAGACGGATCTGATCGTGTGCGAAGTGAAAGCACGCGAGCAGCCCATCTAGGGAACGAGCAGTACAATGTGTACAAAACACGCAGGCTTCTTGCAAAAATAATTTCTTTTAACACCTGCAATAAAGTCATTCTATAAATTAACTGTAAATGTCATGCAGCTCCGCTGGCTGAAGATCCTCAGGCCGGACCCAGTTGGCAGGAGCAGGGGGTAGATTTGGACAGAGAAGAGATGGTGGAACTATTTTTTAAGAAATATCTTGATGTACACAATTATAATCCTTCACATTGTGATATTTTTTTATTCTTGGGTTTCTGTTGGTATTGCGCAACTGCTTTCAGTTGCCTCAAGATAGCAATATGTCAACAATATGTCTGAACATGCCTCATTTTCAGACCAACACACCCATGGACGCACAGAGGAGCGCAAGTGCATTTGCTATTTAAACAATGTGGGCGCAGGACGGATAAATGATAACTGCCTCGGTCTGAAACTAGACACTTGCGCCGGGTGAAAAATAGGGCCCTAACTGTGATTACGGGCTATACAAATAAAATGTACTTGACTTCCCTAGATGATTTGTAATCTGTTCTTTGACATGATGGCATGTTCGTAGTATGTCAAGTAAACTGACACCTTAAATGTCAGTCTTCTCTGTTGTAAAGATATGTCTGGACATAGGGCAGTGGCACTGGCTGGAGAAATGGAATTATAACTGGAATAACTAATCTGTATAATGCAGGGGCCCTCGCACCAAGCCTTGCATCCAGCCACAGGCCGATATGTAAGGGATAATCCACAACGAGGTGTAAAAAAAAAGGTTCTTAGTCCCCGCGTTGTGCATTATTTGGGGATTTTAGTTGGGATTCTCCAGGGATTGAAAAAGCCCATCACATGGCCTTGGTTGCACGTCAAGCTCACAGTCCAGGCTCCTCATGCTCAAGAGATTGAAGGTGACTGACCAGAGTTCCACTGGATACTGGCAGGCACCCCAAATTACATCAGTCACTGGGAAATACTGAGAAACCGCATCCTCCATCCAGGTTAAATTACACAATTAACATGAATGTGTATAAATAAGATTTAAAGGGGCTATAGATTATATATTTAGCCACTAGAGCACTAGAGCACCTATGGAGAAAGCGGGAGCTGTCAGGGAGGGGAGGGGCCATGTGCCTGACCTCATGGTGGGTTACCGCGGAGATTTCTATAGATTTGCAGTACAGTCCAAAAAGCTTTTAAGCTGTGGCTGATTTTGTGTTTTGTACTTGACATGCTCTAGGAACACACCGCCTGACCTAGCGACGCGCACGGTGTCCCACTGTGTCTCAGGTGAATGCACCTAGGTAGCAGCTGCCACTGCCACGTGGCCGCTGATTACGTTGTTTCTTGTGTGCTATTTAAAAAGGCTATATTGGCCCTTTATTACTGGAATTTCAACCGAAACCGATAAAACTTTGGAACCCAAATATTAGCCGATATTTTCGGCTTACCGATATATTGGTTGGGCTCTACTTGAATCACTGATTTCATTCAAGAGGTTACATCTTTCTAAACTCTAAAACACATTAAAGTATTTTTCATTGATTAAATATTTCTTTCTTTCGTAAGTGACCATGGTATAAGCGGGATAATTCCCAACGAGGTGTCCATTAACAGAACCGTCCTCCGCGGTTCACGCCTCCGCGTCGTCCATTCATTTCTGTTAATATTTAATTAATTAATAATACTTTAATGTATTTTAGAGTTAAAATCTTGAGTTTTTTTTAATTTTTATAAGTCGAGCGGACTATTTAATATCTCCCGTACGCAGGCGTTGCCAAGCAACGTGGCCATAGCGTCTTCATAGCGTCAACGTCTTTCCTAGGTGTACATCAAAGATAAGATTATAGAGCTCCGCTCTATAATCTTCAGCCAATCAGAATCGAGTATTCACCCAGACCATGGTAAGTAGTATTATTAGTAGACTAATAGAATAAATAGATAAATAGAGTAGACTAATAGACTAAGCTATAGCCTATCGTAACTTTAGCGTCACCAGCTGGACATTCAGTGGTATTGGATGTGTTAACGACGCTCGTAGCGCGCTACGAGGACAGCTGGAGCTCTCGTTAGCTACGAGCATCTTAACGACGGTTGTTACGCAACGATGCTTTCGGGAAACGGTGTGAAAACTGTCTGATGGTCGTACGACGAACTTAACGAACCACTTAGGCTAACGACGCTTTCGGGAAACTGGGCCCAGCAGTACAATACTACTGTGCTCTTAAGCTAAATATGTGCTTTGAATAAAAAAAAACACATCTGTGTTGCACATCTGGGGCCGTATTCACAAAGGATCTTAGCGCTAAAAGTAGCTCCTAACTGGCGAATTTAGGAGAAACTCCTAAAAATAATGGGCGTGTCAGTCTTAAAATTAGGACTCCTAATTTTTTTCACTAAGAGCAATTCACAAAGGATCTTAGGCCTAAAAGTAGCACCTAAGTCTAGGAGAGCTTAAAAGTCCTCGAGAGGACTCCTAACTCACTAAGACCTATTCACAAAGAATCGGAAAATGGCTGCGAGACGAAATGTTTTGGAGACAATGGAAGACTGTGAATTGATCAAGAGATATCTAAATCGTGAGGGTATAAAACTTGTTGTGGAATTAGTGCGGGATGCAATAACATCCCCGACTAACAGGAATAACTCGATTAGGAAATAAAATGTTTGGCAACACTACGATATTTAGCAACGGGGAAAATGCAACTTTGCAATGCCGACGATTTAGGAATATCGCAACCATCAGTCAGCCATAAACCGAACCATCAACGCGCTCCGTAGACCACATATCAATTCAATTAAATTCAAACTTTATTAAGGACACATCTCATGAAAGGTCCATAACACCAACACAACACAATAATAATACAATAATAAAAATAGAATAAAAAATACATACACACACACACACACACACACACATTTACATATATATATATATATATATATATATATATATATATATGTAAATATATACATACACACACACACAAACACAAACACACACACACGATTCCACAATGATCATATATTTACATACAGGCTAGAAGAGCTGACAGAGCAGTTCAAAGTTGGTTAAGGCTGAAATAATACTATTAATATCATCCAACAGTTTATCTGGTTTCCTTTGGACAATCAACAACTACACAGGAGGATCAAAGCCAACTTCATGGCATGCAGGTATGCCGGTGTGGTCGGTGCTATTGACGGGACGCACATACAAATAATTGCGCCATCAAAAGATGAGGACGTGTTCGTCAATAGAAACGAAAGTACATTCCACCAACACGCAGATTGTTTTTGATGCAACTTTTAACATTCTTGCATGTTGTTGCAAAGTGGCCTGGGTCTACCCATGATCCGCATATTTTAATGGGGAGCGGTCTGAGGCAGCTTTTTGAGAGGCACCTTGTACCAGTTGGGTGTCACTTGCTGGGTGACAGCGGCTGTCCCTGCAAGACGTCTTGACACCTCTCAATCCACAACCGGGAGCACAGTTAAAGTAGCCTATAACATGTAAGTGATTACGCGGATTACGCTTAGTCCTATGCGTAAAAAACATCGTATTAGCTCTTTGTCGCCTTTTATTTGTTGAATCCATATTTATTATTGTTTACTGTTTTCCTCCATATATGTTAGGGCACAGAAAAATACACGAAATCTTGTGGAGAGAGGATGTGATCACAGTGATCACTGTATGCGCCATTCTCCACAACCGGTATAGGCTGTTATTTAAAGTGTTGAATAGTGGAGTTATGCTCATTGGATTTAATTGCCTCCTTGAATTAATGCAATTTACGTATTTGTATTGTTTGCTTTTTCTCTCTCTCTTTAACGTGCATATAGGCTACAACGTCATTATCGTGGTCTGCACAAACTATCATGCGTGTATTCTGCTAACTGCACTGTCCATAACTATTTGATAGGAATTTCTAGCCGAGGCTATTTCCTTGTTCTTCGGTGATTCAGTGGGCTCGTTTTCACAGAGACCGCCTGCTCTGAACAACCAATCACCGTACTGACCGCTTCCAAACTCGTGCACGAGAATCGACGTAATCCATAGCAACGGCGCGTCACTCTTAGCTCAGTCTTAGTGATTTATCCTTAGTATGAGTAGGTCTCAGCGGCTTTGTGAATAACTTTTAAGAAAAAACTCGTAAAATGTTTTAGTGCGAGTTAGTTGCACTCCTAGCGGTAAGATAAAATTCTTTGTGAATACGGCCCCTGATATCTACCATGGGCTTTTACACCTCCCACATACACACACCCAACAAGAGCAACCACCAAACTGAACCTTTAACCTTAAATAAACCACATGTCCATCGGAAGGGCATTGAACTTATTGATGGAGGTACAAAACACATGTTTCTGATTAAAAATACAATTTTAACAAAAGAAGGAAAACACATTTAAGCTTGATGATATATCAAAATATGTAATATCAATATAATATCATTATTTTAATATGGGACTTCCTAATTCCTTGGAATTTTGGCAACAGTTCGATTCTACAATAAACAATGTGTATTGTGTGTAAACACAACATAAAACAAAACAAAAAAAACATTATGGTATTGGATTGTGTCAAAATGTCCCTGCTCTGCATGCTGTGAACTCTTGAGAGCTTGGTTGGATTCCAGATGGGGGTTTTGAGAGGCCTGTAAAGAGGTGAGAATGAGGACAGGCATGGGCAGTGGCGGGGAGAGAGCCATCCCATCCACCACTTATAGCGATTGGATCTGGAGCTTCCTTTCAGTCTTCCCCCCCACCCCCCGCCCCCTCTCCTTCTCAAATCCATCTTTCTATTTCCTAGTGTGCAAAACAGTTTTCTCTCACTCCCCATCTCTTAGCTGCCACCAACACCTGACATGCACACATGTTCCTGGAGCCCTTATGGAACTGAACCAAATGGTCTTTAGTCAATACATTAGGATAGGATACACGACACATTGTGTCGGTATGGTGCCAGGGAGGGGGAGAGGGAGTAAGGAGTTTAGTGTCTGAGCAGTATTTATTTATTACTCAACAGTGTTTATGTTTTTTCTGGGTCATTTGTCACAATTGAGGATTACAGATTGAGATGGAGCCCCAATGAGAGGGGGGGAGAGGGAGGCAGAGATAACAGAAATGCACAAAGAAAAACTGCATCTGTCAAAAAGGGACAGATGGAGACTTACTGAACACAAACAAGATTGTGTGTGTGCGTTTGTGCGTGCGTGCATGTGTGTGTATGTGTCAGACATATCTGTCCCTCTCTATGTCTCCCAGAGATTAAATTGTCGTCGCAGATAGCTCACCTGGCATCTGGTCATAGTCCTCCTGCCCTCATACCGTACCCACCTACTGCATGCACAAAAATAACACATGCAACCATGTGCACATATTCACGCTGGCACATACACACACACAAACACACACACATATACACACACCCACACACACAAATGCACACACACACACACACACACACACTCAATTACACAGATACACACAACACAGGCCTCAACAGCATAGTGAGTATTGAGGTGGAGCTTGTTATGCCGTCTTTCCACTGGTAGTACCTGCTCGTCTCGCCTCGATGTAGCGCAGCTTTTTTGCCTTTCCATTGCCGATATTTGGTACCTGGTACCGGCTAACTGGTGCTTTTTTTAGTATCACCTCCGTATAAGTTCCAACCGAGCTGAGCTGATACTTTTGTGTGACATAAGCTGGCAGCCGGCCACTGATTGGACAGAGAGTGACGTCACTTGACGACTCATGATGAGCGCGACGTCCGAGCCTGACACCCGCTACCTTTAAATACTAGCACCTGCGTTCAGCGATTACTGATCAACATGGAAGGAACAACACGCAAGCACATGCCGTGAACCGTGGCAGAGGTGGAGACGCTCCTGAGTGTTGTCGCTGAAGACCGCATCCAGAAAGAGCTTGATGGTGCGACAAGCCAGCCCAGTTTATGTGTCATGTGGATAAGTACGTCACTGATGACGACCCGCCCACTTTGAAGAGATACTAATTCTAGATGGAAACGCAACACGTCTGAAACCAAACCAAGTAGAGCCACACTAAGGTGTGGCGAGACGAGCTGGTACTACCAGTGGAAAGATGGCATTAGTGTTGGCGATCTGAGAACTGTGCGCACACAGCCTACTTTAGATGGACTCAAGTAGACATTTGTGTTTGTGTGTGTGTGCGTGTGTGCACAGGCGTGTGTGTGTGTGATTTTTAGAGAGCGCATGCCAAAAGTGTCACATAATTCGGCACTGCCATCAGATCAGTCTGATAAAATGGAAAATGTTGTCCGCAATCACTGAGACAGGTCGCACATCACAGCACACACAAACAAACACACTTTCAGACACCCACACAAACAGGTTGGATTGGATATATGTGTATGTATTGTGACAACCCGGTTCACAAATGTCTGTACCCGTGCCCGCATTCTCCACCATATGTGACAACCCGGTTCACAAATGTCTGTGTCCTCACGGTAAGTACCACGAACTGGATCCAGGTTAAGCCTTAATAGGCATTTATTCATCAATATAACACAGGGAACAGACAACACATACACTATGGACTCCGTGAGCCACGAGTAATAGTGTCTATGTCAACGGCCTCCTCCTGGACCGTTGTTCCTCCCTCTCCGCCCCCTGGAGTGAGTCTTCGGCCGCCTTGTAAGATGTCCGCCCGCTCTTTTCCTCCCCCCGGCCAGGTGTTCCCCATCTGGCTGATGACGGGGAGGAAAGTGGTACTCTCTGCCGCCGGCTAGTGGATGGCGGTGGTACACACCGTCGACCACTAGCCCCCAGATCCCCCTGGTGGGGAGCGGGTTGTCACAGTATGTGTATGTGTATACTGTGTATTTTGTCGATATAGGTGGGTTGTTACCTTAATTTTGTTGAGATGTGAACTTAGAGTAGATGTCATTCAGATGTGTTTGTTGATATACTAAACTAAACACCTTTATTACAATTAGGGATGTTAACAATTAACCCACAATATCATTTTTGACCGAATAACAAAAAAAATTGTATAAAAAATATAATACATAAAATGTATAAAATAATCCTCACGTTCTGTTATAATTTTTGCTAAAGTTGCACATGTAAGAATAAAGGGCTGGCTCCAAATATTCAAATAATTGAAGTGTCCTTCATTAGTTTTGTATTCGAATATAACATTACTTGCACTAAAACGGTTCGGTTTCGGTTGTAGTTAAGTACACTGTCATAATTTGTTCATGTTAGTGAATGCCATATGCTAATCAGAACTAAGTGCATTCATATCATTAGTTAGTTGTCATAAAAGCCTAAGTAGTAATAATCTGTTTTATTTAATAATGCATGACAAAACTTGGACATATTTTTTGTGTCTTTTATTGTTTTGGTAATTCAGATTTCAGTCTCCATATCTGAAATTGTGCCAAACACCAGAGTGATGTAGCTGGAGTCAAAGAGGCTGCTTTTGCAAAAATGAAAACTCTGGAGACAAGCAATTACACATTACACATTCATCTGTTCAATCAATGTCATGTGCTGCATCTGTCCTCTGATAATCCTCTCTTTGAAGGTGAAATCTATTTTCCTACAGTCCTAATACATGAAGTACCCAGAAAGTACTGCATAAAAGAACAGTACCAAGCAGTACACAAATGTTACACACATAGTTTTAAGGTAGTGTATGTATAAAAAAGTATTTGATATTTATAGGGAATTATGCACATGTCAATTTTGCCTAATACATATTAGGTAAACAACAAGTTATAGTAGAATAACATGTTGCTTTCTGTTAAATGGTTTGAATTCATTAACATGGTTAATGACTTCAAGCTTTTTAGGAAATGGACCACTGATTATGTTTTATTCAGGGAAACACTGCATAAGCATGGCACCCCATGAAGCAGACTTTAACCCCACTTACGTCACATGTGAGTGATATTTTTTGTTTTCTTAATGTACCAAGATCTCCCTGTTTTGGCTGTGTCTGTATCCGTGTCTAGGGACTATGTTCACTGTGCTAACATCATAACTGGACACAACCGTCACTCTTGCCACAACATCTACACCACCACATCGGTCACCTTTTTAAATAACTTAATCATAACATAAGTTTCTGCTTTGTTTTTGCTTTACCATTTACCATTCAATGTTGCTCCTTTTACACTCCTAAGCATCCCTGAAAGGCGAAGGGATCCTTTTAATGTTCCTTCTCAAAGTTTCTTCCATCTAAAGGGCAAGTTGTTCTTTAGAGGGATTAGGGTTAGGGGGTGTCAGAAATGTAGGCCTGTGAAGCCCTTTGAGACTATGACTGGGATTAAGAGCAAATTTAAAGGGTTAGGGTTGCCCCCTGGAGGCACTTCAGAGGGGACATGAGAGATAATTAGAGATGTAAACAATTGTTAAAAATATGTTATTCTATCTATGAAACAATTAAACAAAAATAAATTGTAAGATGGAATTGCAATTAATGTATGATAAGGTGCAACATGTTAAAAAAATTGCCTCTGCTGTTAAAATATCTGCCTGCCTGGCAAACTCAGTTTAAGTGAGAACTGAGACAATGTCAGTTTTATTAAACCAGTCGACTCAAAGTACACAGAATGGCCAACTTTGAAGTCAAACGTTGAGCAAAACATTGAGCAAAACATGTTGTTTTGTGTTCCAGGCTCCTACCGTAACCCAGTGTCTCCCAGCCCCATCCACGCCTCCCAGTCCCCTCACCCACACCCCCTCCTAACCACCAAGCAGACCCTCTACCCTCTCACCTCTCCCTGGACTCCCCCTCCCTCCCTCGACGGCTCCGTTCCTACTCCCACAGAACGCAACTCCAATAAATGCTTTAAGTTCAGTCACTGTATTGTGTCTACTGTGTCTTTGTCTCTGTGGTACCTGGCACATTTGGCTACTCGTTGCTCCTGAGCATAACATTTCCTGGATTTAAACGTTTCTTTCACCCCAGATAAAATATATTAACATGCTGGCTGCGATAACGATACAGATGGTTGGCATATCATCAAAAATCAGAATGCAGAAAGTAGGTGAAATTCTACCTGACTCTTTTAAATGGGATCACTATGTAACACAGTCGTAGATGTTGTATGAAAACTAGTTTGTTCTTAAAAATCCTCATGATGTAGAGTAGAAGGAGTAGAAAGCCGTGATAGAAAGGAGCAACCAACTTTTATGTTAAAATAAAGTTTTGGAGCTGTATTATTAAAAGTATCGGCAACTCAGCAAGTATCAAAAAGTGACTACTATGATTCAGAGAAGTGTTTGTAGGTATGAGGTACTGTGTGAACAAGACATACATATCCATATTTCTTGCTTTGTGTGTGTGTAGCTATTGTAAACACCCCCATATCACCAGCAAGAAATAAGTCGCGTTGGAAATAAATCCAATTGTTAAAACTAATTTGAACATGATTTAAGCACAAATGTGCCTAATTGTAAGCTTTGTTGCCTAAATTGAACTATTTATTACAGCTGAGGGAATATTTTAATAATGTAATCTATTTTTTTCTATTAAAAAAAGGGGGGGGGTGGTGTCCTCTAAAGGGAGGCCTACTGTCTCAAACCCTGAAGACCTCTGTTCTGGAATATAGAGAAAACAGTCTTTTCCAAGGGCTGGGAGTCAAACAAACAAAACACACATTCCCACAGTATTTCATATGATCCTCAGCACAGATGAAGGACTTGCTTCCTAATGGATATGATAAGTGTGTGTAATTACTCTCCCTCTCTCACTCTTGTACCTCCCTCCTTTTTCCAGCTTTTCAAGGACACAAGCACGCAGCCACCACACACACACGGTTTTCCTTCTCAACCTCTCACAAACCCCACAAATATCATGACACACAATGGTAAACACACACATCCACAAACCACACACACATCCACAAACACACACTGCATGCATCTTAACAGTAATTAGCAGGTGTAGACACTGCCATTCTGCTTCTAAGGAGATCAGTTAACAAGCAGCAATCAGGCAGCTTGTCGTGACTCAACGCCTCATGCACATGTTGCTTTATGACAACCTGCAACCATTGCCACCCCCATAGATCGCTACCTCTAGCCAGGTGCTCTCCCAATATGGGTGTGTGTGTGCTTGCTTAGTATTTGAATGTACAACATACTGTATAAACTGTGAAGCCGTTTTTGCAATGTAACTGTGATAAAGGGTGATGGAGAAAGACATGATGCATTCTACATGGTCCTACATCCTACGTCCATTATTTGTATCAACAGTGGTTTTTTTTAACACATCTAAACAGATGTTTTTTTATATATATTAATTAATTATGTTTAAAATGTCACAAACATCCCATTAGCATTCTATATTTACTGTAGCACATTTGCATTAATTGCCACCACAGTTTACATTCTATTTCAATTCATAATACCTCAGCTTGAAGGAGCTATATGTAAGAAATGTACTCAAAGTAATCATAAAATGACCCTAATATGTCACTAGACATTGAGGAATCATGTTAATTTCAAGTATTTATGTCAGACATAATAGTAGTCCAGCCAGAATATTTAATTTCAAACGCAATATTTCTGTGCCAGGAAAACTGTTTTGTTTTCATTTTGTGTTTTGGTCTGTTGCGCCACCTTCTGCCTAGCTTCCAATCGCGAAGTCAGTACTGTATCGTGATCCGGGTTGCCAGATAGGCTGAGCTGCAGCCATTTACTGTATAAGGAAGGCTGCAGCTACAAATGTTTCGGGTCAGAAATGTCTGACGTTACTAAATGCATTCGTGAACATGTTTAGCCTACCAAATATATTTTAGTTGGGTAATGAAAATGGTCCATGTTTCCACTGGAGTGAACTATTGCAGTATATCTTTAGAATTATATTTGGCTTATCGCCATTATTCAGTTTTTGCTAGAAAAACATGTTTGAAGCGAATCATTGCGTCGTTGCCTCATGGGCGTTTTCACGAAGTCAGTATCGTTTGCTCAATGACTGTATGTAAGGATTTCACACCATTGAGGGTGCCATTTACTGCACACCGACTGCAGTGTGGATGATAATAAAACAGCGGTCAGAGCTGGCGTGTGTGTCCGTTGGGGGCTGCTCTATTCGGACACATTACTATGAAGCCCCGGTGACGGTGTGGGAGTGCGGATGATAATAAAACAGCGGTAACAGCAAGTGTGTGTGTCCGAGAGGGCTGCTCTATTCGGACACATTACTATGAAGCCCCGGTGATGGTCTGGAAGTGTGGATGATAATAAAACAGCGGTAATATCATGTGTGTGTGTCCGAGAGTGCTGCTCTCCTCGGACACATTACTATGAAGCCCCGGTGATGGTCTGGATGTGTTGGATGATAATAAAACAGCGGTAACATCATGTGTGTGTGTCCGAGAGTGCTGCTCTATTCGGACACATTACTATGAAGCCCCGGTGACGGTGATGCAGTTGGTCAATATTATCAGGGATCTATGCAAGGCAAGTGTATATGTATAGCACACTTCATACACAGAGGCAATTCTATGTTCTTTACCTAAATAAAAGCAAAGAACAGTATGTAAAACACTTGTCATGGTTGCTCCTTCTAGTAGACGCAGTGTTGTGTTGAGTAATCCGGGAACGGGGAATCTGGCAACCGCTACTCTGGGGGGGGAGGGGGAGGGAGTACCACGCTGTACAGTATTTACAATGTGGTTGCAATAACAGTTTTGGCCAGAGAGGGTGCAATCCTACATATAGCTCCTTTAACTTGGCTGCATGACGTTTACATGGAAGGCAATAACAGCACCGTGAAGCAAAAGCACAAGGTTGGCATGCTTGTTATTCTGTCTAGGTGTTGTTTTGCTTTCCTGGCCTTATGCTAACAAGTGCAAAGTACACAGGTACTACTTTATTTCTTCATTGTTTTGTTTGAAGCCCAAGGATGATGTCACGTTGAGTTGCCATTGTTTTAATTCAAGATTACTTCTACACAGAAGTCCAGAAGTCTGAAGTCCGTTAAAAATCGAAGTCAATATTACAGACAATTGTGACAATTTCCTTCGGGATTAATGAAGTACTCTAAATCTGAAACTAGAATGACTCCCAACAGCAGAGCATTTGCCTATGCAACTCTCAACAAAGATGAAAAAAAGTGAGATGGCTCACAGAATAGACGCCATGACACCATAGCCAAATGCTCCCCCCAGTTTCAGAAGTGTTATGGCCGCCAATTTTGTTGACTTGCTCCTACCCAGTATTACGCTTTTTCATGCTCATTGTCACAAAAATGTGACAATGAGTGTCCCGGAGCACGATTCAATAGATTCATTTTCGGGGGTTGTCCATTGTGTGCGCTTCATTTTTTTGTCCACTTGGTGGCAGTGTATGCAGATTATTCAGTCAGTTCCTGTTGGGCTAGATCATCTGTCATGTCCAAGAAAAAGTGTTAAGTTAATTTATTCAGTGTTGTCCCGTGTCTATGTTGTCTTGTGATTTCCTGTTTTATTTTGGTTCCACTTCCTGTCTGTGTCCATTGTTGTTAGTTTTACTTTCCCCCTTTGTCTGTTTCCCCGCCTCTAGAATTACCTGTCTCCGCCCTGATTGTTTCCACCTGTGTCCTTACCTTGTGTGTGTATATATAGTCCATGTCTCCCTTTGTCCTGTGCCAGTTTGTTTTGTCTTACGTCAGAGAACCAGCGCTTTGTCCATGGGCAGGTCTTGTTGTTGGATACTTTGTTCAAGAGTGATTTTTTTGTTGGCTTCCTTTTTCAAAGCCTAACCTCGCAAGAGTGATTTTCTGTTTAACTTTTTCATAGCCTAGCCTCGCAAGAGTGATTTTCTGTTTACCTTTTTTTCATAGTCTAGCCTCGCAAGAGTGATTTTTATTTTGTTTAATAAACCTTTATTTTGATACTTTGGTCTGTGGAGTTGTGCATTTTCGGTTGTGACATCATCTGAATTTAGGCTCCTAGTAATGTTATTGTTATTAATCTTCTGAGGACCTCTGAACTACCCATTTGAATCACTTCCAGTTGGGCTAAAGCCACCAGTATGTGCTTTAGGCCCTCTTTTATATAAAAGACACCCCAGGTCTCCATCTTATTTCCAAGTCATTCTAGGCCCCTATTCACGGTGTATTCTAGTAAGGGGCATGGCTAGGGCCCCTTTTGACTTTTGGACCCCAAACGTGAGAACCTGGTCCCCACCCCACATGTGTTTACACACCTAAAAAGCACAAGTTTTTATCTCCATCCCACCGGAAATGGGGAACTTGAAACCTCCTGCCATTTTACTCCCATTGACTCTCATGTTGCAGGTCACAACGGGCCAGTTTGTTGTCAGAGCTTCTTAGAAGTGTAACCTGCAAGTCCTATTTGCTCAGAATGTGGTTGCAAAAAAACGATTTGGAGATAGGAAGGTCTCACCGCCCCGAGACTTGACACCCTTATTACAAGGCCCGACTGGGACCGCCACACCAAATATTGGCCCGCTGTGACCCCGGGGGGGGGGGGGGGGGATCCGTGCCCCGTTATTACGTGCCGTACTTTTGATCCAACGGCAATCTGAGGTGTTAGGACGGCCCCCCGCACTGCCCCCTTTTGGCTGAGAGATTTGAGATTTTCAGAGCGATCTCAAGGCACCCCCTGATTGACTGGTACAGAGGCCAAGTTCCTATCTCTATCATACGAATTTATATGAATTTATGGCAACAACATTTATCTCCAATGCATTTCAATTGAGCATTTGATGGTGCTTTGTGAGTCACTTCCATTTGGGCTTCAGCCACCAAATTGATAATCTTATATGTCCTTGAGGCCATCTTTCATCTAAAAGAGACCCCCTCTCTAGGTCACTCCCAAGTGTACTTTATGACTTTATGACTTTATTTTACAGGATAGCCCCTTGAGATGTGCCATCTCATTTTCGAGGGGGTCCATATTAACAACGGAAATACAAACATACATCGTACATTGTAACATACAAAGAAAGTAAGCAAAACAAACACACAGACGAAAAAAAACAAAAACAACGGGAGCTCTGCCCTCTAATGGTGTTCTTCTGATGACCGCCCAACCCATTTCCATTGCTTCCGGTTGGGCTAGAGCCACCAATTCATACTCTTATATGTCCTTATATGTCCTTAAGGACTTCTTTCATATTAATATTCATATCAAATTATACATTTGGTAGGATCTAGCCCAACAGGAAGTGGTGTAATTAGAGGGTGACCTTCAGGTCAAGTACACTTGGGAGTGAGCTAGGGACCCGGCGTCTTTTTTATATGAAAGAGGGCCTAAAGGACATATAAGATTATCAATCTGGTGGCTCTAGCCCAACTGAAAGTGATTCAAATTGGTAGTTCAGAGGTAATCAGGGCCCAGTATTTCAAAACTTGTAATCCGGATCAGGATAATCCGGATAATGAAATCCTCCTTTTCTCAGTCCTGGATCAAGGTGATCCTGCTGACTTTATCCGAGTATTTCATAACACCGGCAGGGTGGATCACCGTGATCCCGATCTGGGCGGAGACGGATTTCCAAATCTCGTGACGTCGCCTCCGGATCGAAACATGGCGGACTACCTCACAAAAGGAGCAGCTGGAAACGCAACTTCCACGTCAAACATGTAAGTTTACCGTCGTCTAATGTGTAGCGGTTTTAAGACCATACGAATTCCAACCAACATGTCATGCAAGCCAACTTCTTGAATCGTCCCCTAATTAAAACCAGGCTGCAGCGATCCCTAATTGAGCCGCTAACGGGAGCTAACTTGGCTCCATTGACTTGTGTGTTAAGCAGCCAGCGGGATAGCGAGGAAGCGGCTTTGTTGATGAATTTTGCGGTCTATGGTTTAACTTAAAAGGGAATTAATTGGACGTACATCATACCGTAACTTTTTAAACTAATGCCAACCTGTTAAGAGTTTATTAGCGTTACGTCATTGGCAACACAGCAGACTTAGGAAAATAGGCTACATGTGTACAGACTGCTGCAGTACTTTGGAAACGTTACACGGTATGAGTATTAACTATACGGTTCATTCTGCAGCTATAGTAATGCTGGGGATGATATCATGCGTTTGTGTACATAAACAAATATATACTCATACACCTTCTCTTTCTTCTACTTTCAGAGTCCACTCACAGCCATGGACCACTCGGCTATTAAAGACAACCGTATGAGTGCTGGAAATCCTTGGAAACGCTTTAATTGTATTGATACATTCAAGGTTTTCAAGTTATTGGATTCTGAATAAAGTGCTTGAAATTGTAATTGCATTACTTTCATGGTATATAGCTTGGTCAGTGACACAACTAAACAGTTTTTCATCCTAATTTGTCTCCCTTATATAGGAGGCTCTCACTAAACATAATTATGGTCATTCATAGCAAAATGGCATCTGTTTTGATTAAGTAAAATAATCAGTTTGTACACAAACACTGAAATACATTGCTGCAGGTTTTAAAATCACATTCAAGCCATTTCCAAACATTTTAAAAGTGCATTTTTAAGCTTCTGACTGAAGTCAAATGTGTCTTCATTTAGTCAGAAGCATGAAAATATACCTTGAACGTGCTTCAATGTGCAGCATGATATAAACTGTGACACTGAAAAAATGCAAGTGCACAGACTGAGCTGGGTTAGGTCCTGTTTTAGTTAGTGGACACATTATTTGAAATGTCTGTTTTGTTGGAATTAAAGTTTGTTTGGACCCCGCATTCCTGTTGTCTTTCTCTGATGTTTTGGTATATGCAAGTTACAATGTTTGAAACTAGAATTTGAGAAATAGGTCTGTAATTAATTGTTACTCTTAATTACAGCAGTTTCAGAAAGTGAGGTAAAATATTTTACTATACTTTACATTTCTTACAATTAGGCTGCTTTATTATTTTTAAATATACATTTTTTTAATATTTAGTATTTGTTAAAAGTAAAACACTTTAGATTAAGTGTAATGAACATCTTGAGTAACAATATCTAGGAGAAGTGGAGCTGAGACTTAGTCTAAATGATTTAATCCAAGTGAAATCCACCTCTGAGGTGGGATCCAAATGATCCTGAAATTTTGGTATCAAGTTGATCCAAAGATGTGCCTTAACTTTTGAAATACCCAAATCCAGCCTTTAATCTGGATTTAAGGGAGGATTGGATTACCAAAGCAGAATCCTGATCTTCAGGATCAGGATTATCTGGATCTGTGTTGAAATACCCAGTTTTCAGATCAGATCTAGATTTAATCCAATCCGACCAGGATAATCCTGTCAGATCACTTTTGAAATACTGGGCCCAGAAGATTTAAAAAAAACACACCATTAATAGGGGCCTAAATTCAGAGAATCTAGCCCAACAGGAAGTCACCGAATAATCTGCCTATACTGCCATCAAGTGGACAAAAAAAGTTATAATTCAAATAGAGCTACGGTAAGCTACTTTTGGAGTACCTCAGGGTTCCATCCTTGGACCTCACCTGTTTTTGATTTATATGAATGATCTTCCTAGGGTCTGCCATAATGTACTGCCTCTTTTATTTGCTGACGACACGTCTTGTTGCTTCACATGAACATTTTGACACACTGATTCGCGAAGCAAATGAAGAGCTGTCATCACTTTCTAGGTGGTTCCAGATGAACAAACTCTCTCTCAATACAATTAAATCTAATTTTATGATATTTTGTAATAAAAACAAAAAGTATACAAAAGAAAAAGCCAAAATATTTATAGACAATATTGAAATAACTCAGGTTCTTCACATTAAATTCCTAGGAGTCATAGTAGAGATTAACATGGAAATACCATATTGATTTTGTCTGTAAAAAGACTATGAAGTCAATTGGTATTCTAAGTAGAGTGCGTTCATTGATAAACCATTCCTGTGTCTTAACTTTTTATTACAGTTTAATTGATCCTTATATTATGTATTGTAACACTGTGTGGGCTGCTACATGTCCTACTTTTCTTAAAGGGACACTAAGTAGTTTTTTCCCCCATCTAGTGGTCAAATTGTATTTTGCATTCAAACGAATTTATGCTCTCTAGCGCCTCGCGTTTTCGAACTACGGCAAGCGGTATTAGTCAAGATTCAAGAAGCTATGACAACATGATAACAACATGTCTTCAAACATCACTTCATCAAGTTTTGTTTCGGATGATGAGGTACGTTCAGTGCTCGTGGAAGTGGAAGTGGAAAAAAATAAGTGCCGGTACGGTACTCCCTTATTCACATATAAGCGACGTGGGGGGGGGGGGGGGGGGGGGGGGGGGGTGCGCGATATTAACCCACCCCGGACCTACGACCGACTGGGGGGGGGGGGGGGGGGGCATATTAACCCACCCCGGACCTACGACCGACGGGGGGGGGGGGATATTAACCCACCCCGGACCTACGACCGACGGGGGATATTAACCCACCCCGGACCTACGACCGACGGGGGGGGGGATATTAACCCACCGCGGACCTACGACCGCAGCCTGTGACAAGTGCTGGTACGCAAGAAAAAGTGCCGGCCCACTTCGAGCACTGGGTACGTTATTTCAAACAAACTTCAAACTGCATTGAATCATTAGTGTGAGCATGTAAGAGTAATTACTCCTCGAGCAAGATAGTGAATTATGTTCTCATGTTTATACCGTTTTTTAAGTGACAAGCGCGTCTCGCTAAGCTCCTTCTCTGTTCCACAGTCACGCTGGCTCTGAGTGAAAACGCCCCAAAAATTGACCCCCTGACAGGTTGTTGTGCTGATAACCCAGACTGTACTCCCAAAGTAAACAGCTGTTTATTGCTGATTGACCCCTGATCCCTGAGAGGCTGTCGGTTGCTAACCTAAACTGTGCACACAATATGTACAAACTAACTGTCAGACTATGGATCCGAAAGCTAAAAAATGAACTGAGAACTGTCACTGACCTATACATCACCCTGGAGAATCCAGGACCGAGGCCAGACGGTCGCTGAACTCTATCACCCCGAGAAACCAAGAACTGAGACATGATGGCGCCTGAGATAACGGCACCCTCGCCATAAGGAACTGCCCCAACGGCTACTCTCAAGGCGGCCTATCGGAAACATACATCTTGTGACAGAAACCAGCCGAGGGAGGGGGGCTTGAATCTGGCTGGGTGGACCCCTGGCTATAAGAAGAAGGCCCGACCCCCCCCTCCGTGCGCTTTTCCGGAGACAGACTTTGTGCGGAGTTGTCTCAGTTCTCTTTTTGAACTTTTGGTACCAAACGGCTAAGTGCCACTCACACTCTGTGCTCATTTTGATCAGATGGTGTACTTTGTAATCCTACTAAATTGTTAAATAAATCCAGACACATAGGTGAAACCTCCTTTGTTGTACCGGCCTTTTTTCTGTTTACCATCGTCCGTCTTTTTGTTTTTAACAACACTTACCTGTACCACGTAGTGCATTTTGTCCCTCTCGGCAGTTCATAGACCGGAAGGACATGGAAGCCTCCATAGAGCTTGCCCGTCCTATGTAAATTCTGATAAGTGATTCTTCGCTCAGGAGGATAAGTGAGATTGTTGACGGAGATAATGGTACACCAATGGGGAATTATTTATGAATGAAGACGTTGATTTGAGGTAATAAATTACTAAAAAAACTACTTAGTGTCCCTTTAACAAGATTTTATTCATCCAAAATACATTTTTGAGAATAATTCGTTTTGCTAAAAGAACTGATTCTTCTGCTCCTCTTTTCAAAAATGTCAAACTGTTATCAATTTGCAATGTGAATATATATCAAACATGTGTGTTTATGTATAAATATGTACATTTAACTCATGACCTGCCATTTTCTTTCCAGATTTTTTTTACGTTTTCCTCAAACATTCACTCGTATCATACAAGACATTAAAAGGACTTTTATCTTCCATATTGTCGGACTTCCCTTAATCTATACACATTAAAATCTACCCACATCACTACAATCAATATCAAAGTTATCATTGTTTAAAAAACACCTGAGAAGATTCTTAATTAGTAAAGATTTGTAACACTATTTGGTTTCTGTTATGTATGGAAGCCTATTCCCGCCACAGGAAAACAAAAAAACACCACCAACTATCTCATAATTATGAGATTTAAAGTCATAATAATGAGATTTAAAGTCATAATTATGAGATTTAAAGTCATAATTATGAGATTCAAAGTCATAATTATGAGATTCAAAGTCATAATTATGAGATAAAAAAAAAAAACGTATCCACATTATGCATGATCAACAAAGCTATTTAACCATCTGAACACAACTATTGGGCTTAGCAGCAGAGTAAAGGACACAACGATATGCTTATCTGTGCACACTGCGCAGCTCTCAATTTAAAGGGCAAGACGGCGTGGCTTGGCCTTGAACGCATTTATTATTTCATCAGTCCAGTTTCTCCACAAGCTCTTTTTCAAACATGATTATCAAACATCGCTATTAGCAGCAGTTAGCACTCCCGCAATGCTTGCTGGGCGAGGGAACACAGTCAGGTCAGTAGTAGTGTTGCTTTCGTCAACGAAAATTATGACTAAATATCATCGTCAACGAACCTTTATCACGTGACGAAAACGAGACGAGACGCAACGAAAATGGTGGTCATGTGACGAAAACTATAATCAAATTTATAATGCAATATTGTTGACGAATAAAAACGGGACTAAATGTGGTTTTCAAAATAAAAACTCTTTTCGTCCCGTTCATTTCGTCCCGCTATTATTATTATTTTGAAATATTTCTGTTTCCTGAGTCTCGGGGCTGCATCAGCGCACTGCGAAGACGCAAGCGACGTCACTTCCTCAATCCCCACTCGCGGCAAGTTAAAGGCCTTTACACACCGGGGCGTTTTTTTTCCTGTGATTAATTTGCACGTAAATATGAGTTTTCTTACTGTTGTTTTTGTCATGAGTACTTTCACACAGAACGCAAATATTACGCGGCGAAAAAGCCGCTTCACTTGTATTGAACAAATGTCGCAACTGTCGCAGATTCGCATCGCTGCCGCTATGAATAGTTTTGATGTGAAATAGGCGAGTATACATTTTCATGTCGTTTATTCGTCACGCCCCGGTGTGTAAAGGCCTTAAAGCTCAAACAAAACCTGGCAGGTTAGCCATGTGTGTGTACTTCTTACATGTTTGGTGGGTAAAATAAATATGTTGTAAATTCAAATCAGAGCGTCTTCCATGTCTGTAATTGAATGTTTTCTTGAGTCTATAAGGTAACAATAATATAATAATAAGATACCCTTGTTTGACTTGTGAAATGGGTGACTTAAAGAACATTTTGGTTTTGTCTATACTATACTAGGTACTTGTACTATATTTACTGGTTTAAATAGAATTGCATTACTAAAAAGAGACTAAAATACAATGTTCATTAACTAAAACTAGACTAAAATGTCATCAGTTTTCGTCGACTAAAACTAGACAAAAATAGTCATGGATAATTCTGACTAAAATAAGACTAAAATGCTCAGACTTTTAGTCGACTGAAACTTGACTAGACTAAAATAGTACAAACGTGACTAAAACTAATAAAGACTAAAATGACAGTTTGACACAAAGACTAGACTGACTAAAATGAAAACAGGCCGCCAAAAACAACACTAGTCAGTAGGTTGCCAGGTGCAGGTGTCGCAACGCATCGTCTGACAGCAATTTTTTGGGTGTGCCAGCTGCCTGTTTGGGTGGCACTGGCACACCCGTGGCTACGCCACCGATTTATTAGCAGTTAACTATGCACTTATTAACAACTAAGCTTTTTGTGTTGCTTTAAGATGAATAGACTTTATTATGCATTTTTTAGCAGTTGACTATGCACTTATTAACAGTTAACGATGCTTTTTGCAGCTACCGGATCTAAAGCAAGAACAATGCCTTATTAGGGTTAATCAATCCTTTATTATGCACTTATTAACAGTTAACGATGCTTTATGCAGCTACTGGATCTAAAGCGAGAACAATAACTTATTAGGGTTAATAAATCCTTTATTATGCACTTCTTAATAGTTAACTATGCTTTTTGCAGCTACTGGATCTAAAGCGAGAACAATGCCTTGTTAAGGTTAATAAATCCTTTATTATGCACTTATTAACAGTTAACTATGCTTTTCGCAGCTCCCCAATATGGAATGAACATGACATGTGGTCAAGCTTGATAAAATGTGAAAAAGAAATTACATATATAATATAATAATTTTTACATATAAATAAAAAAACTGTTTAGTTTTCATCACTTTCATGTAAAGGGCAGCCACATGCGGCCACAAAGAGAACATTCTATAAAACATAGGCTCAAACAGGCCTTTGAAAAACCTTGTAAAAACTGTATATTTTAAAAGATTTTCTGAAAACGTTATGAAACACCAATATCATCCACCTGCAGAGACAAGGCAGTTACAGCTGTGCGCATGCACCAGCAGTTTGCCGCTTGCATAAACCAAACTTCAGGTTTCACAATTTGCTTCAAAATAAAAGCTCTTAAATGAAGGATCTGATATGAAGCACAACATAAATGATACGGTATCATAACACAGTACTAGGGGCATCTAATTCAAACATGTTATGTAAATACATATGTAGATTGGATACAAAATAGATTACAATAGGCATTATGATGAAGGCATCTCAAGTTTATTTGTCCATAGTTGCCAACAACTGTAGTATGATTTTCGTTTTCAGAATCTTTTACAATATACAATTTACCCCAAGGTGTATCAAAGGCCTATATGAGCCTATGTTTATAGAATGCTCTCTTTGTGGCCACATGTGGCTGCCATTTACATGAAAGTGATGAAAACAAAAAATATATATTTTTCAAAAAAGCTGTCTTAGTGTGTTTTTGTAAATTACCGCTAAAATATTTATTTATATGTAATTTTTTTTCACATTTCACCAAGCTTGACCACATGTAGGCCTAGCGTATATTCCAGATGGTGGAGCTGCGAAAAGCATAGTTAAATGTTAATAAGTGCATAATAAAGGATTTATTAACCTTAAAGAGAAGAAAAGAAAAAGCGAAACGAAAATGCAGAATATTCATGGACGAATATTCGCGTTCATAATAAATAATCGCATTCCACCAAAAATTAAAAGTTCACTGGCAGAAGACTAGCGTTGGAGCAACTGTTTGATTGATATGAGAGAGGGCAAGAAACGAAGCAGAAGAAGAAAACGTGTGCGTGTGCAGTGAATGAATTAGCATAGCGGTGGAATAATCCAAAAGTTACGAATTGTAGTGGCCTGTGAAAAAAAAGTTTTTAATATAATAAACCCACACTCAACTCTACACACTGGAGACAGACTCGTTATTTCAAGTGTGCAAGGGTTTTCATCATTCATGACTGGACTGAACAGAGGGGGTTAGTATGTGTTTGCATTGTGTAGGAGCAAGGGATGTATTTGGGTTGCATGCCTGTCACTCAATCACCAGTAGGAGGGTGTGTGTGTGTGTGTGTGGGTTTGTGTGGAAGTGGGTGTGTGTGCGCGTCACCAGGGCGTAGTTGTAGCAATTTAAATCACCTGTACCTGTTTGTAGTTATTTGTTTTGCAATAGAGAGAGGGTGAGGGGGGTGCCGTGATTTTCTGTTGACCGCAATCTGTCACAACATCTACAGAGCATCATGTAAGTCGACGCCCGTATGCGTTTATCAATAAAACAATCAAAAGCAGCTACGCACGGATGTTTTGTTTGTACATAACATGTCGGACAGATCTCTATATTATCCTCTCGGCGGCTAATTGTTGCACTGGATAGCCGCTACCACATTGCCAACAGAAAACCGCCACGGAGTCCCTTGTATATTCAACTTTTGAAGCTTCGCTGGACTTGTGCATTGAATCGATTGATCACTCACACTTTAGAGGCAGACTCTAAATAAAACTTGGATGAATGGACGGATCGCAGCACTGGCAACCTACGGTATGTGTAACTCTGTTCATCTGTGAGTTTGTTTTGCTTGGACACAGTTTGAATATGGTTATCACTGTGTATCACTCATGCAGTGCTTGCTGATTGTTGAATTTGTTGCCGTTGTTCAAGTCAGAGTTGACGTTTGGATCTGAGTGGATCGCTCGTTTGTGATGCAAAATGCCGAAGTTGGATGTGTATGATTGATGTGGATGTGGATTGTGGCGGATGCTCTTTAAAGTATTATTGTGGGTGCATTGCTGGTTGTCATTATGAGCGGGTCCCAGGCTGGTTCGATTGGAAATGGAGTTGATACTAAAAATGTCAAAAGGACAGTCACTCTTACGGAAAAGGCCTTGGTGTGTAAAATTGAAAGGCTTCAGAAAGAACGCCAGTCCAAAGTGCATTAAATAAAGGGTATCATTATTGCTTTGAAAGATCTCATGCAAAATGATGACAATGCTTTACAAGTGCAAGCTCAGCTGGATATTTTGATGCAAATGGTCAAGGATGCAATTTCTCTGCATGAATCACTGATGCCTCTAATACAGCAGGAGGAGAAACAGAAACCAAATGCGTGGTTCACAAGCATCAATAAATATAATCAAGGGTTTATTGTGGATGTAAAGCAATGGCTCTCTGATGACAAACTGGTGTCAAGACATGGACATTTAAGAAAGGAGAACTTGGAGGAACTGCCTGATAACGCAGACCTTGATGATGAGCCACATCTTCATAATAACATTCCTTTACTGCAGGAGGATGTCTCACCTGGAACAACACATGAGCTGATGGCAGATGATAGCATCTCGAATATTAGCAGCAAAAGGCATGGTTCAAAATATAGGATTTCAACCTCCTCTACCACCTCTGCCTGTGTTAAAGCCGAAGCTGATATGGCTGCTCTTCTTGCTCGACAAAGATTGCTCAAAGGCATTGCTTGAACTGGAAGTGGAGATAGCAGCATCAGTGGCTAAGGTGAACACCCTAAGAGCCTCCAGAAGTGGCGTGCAAAGTAGCATGTCCAATAAATCTAATGGTATGGAATCATATTTTAATAAAAAGGAGAGGCCCATGCTGCTTTGGATGCTGACGCCAATTCATTTGTGCCTTGTTCTCAGGGAAAATATGAAAACCCAATTCCAGCCAAAAGTGTTCCTGAGTCTCATTTGACAGGTATTAGATTGTTGCCATACAAGCTGAGAGATAAATGGAGGACAGTAGCTTGTGATATTCAAGAAAGTATCATCGTAGAGCTACATTTTCTGACATTGTGGACTTCATTGAGCGCCAAGTGAAAATTGCAGCTGATCCTGTATTTGGCAACATACAAGATGTCTCAAATCCAGTGCAAAACAAAAGTGATGGAAAGGAGAATTATCAGTATCATATGCAAAATAAAGGAAGTAGTTTTGCAACTACAGTTACTTCTGTGGATGAAAAGGCCCATAAGAAAAATGACTTCACTGGACAGAAAGGCTTGCCTGTACTGCAAAGGAGGACATACACTGGAGTTGTGCTCTTTATTGGAAAAGACAGCACATAATGATAAGATTGCCTTCTTGAGACAACATGGAGTCTGTTTTGGCTGTTTGTGCATTGGGCACATGAGTAAGGACTGCAGGAGGCGACTGTCATGTAGAGTATGTGGATTCAGACATCCTAGCATACTTCATATCCACCCAAAGGACAAGGGAGAAGAGAAGAGTCAAGCAGCTACTAATATTGACACAGCAGTGAGCAGCGCTGTGGTTGCAGTACAAACTGGTGGTCTTACTGGGGCCGGTGAGCAGAACTGCAAACTCTCCATAGTCCCAGTCAAGGGACTATGGAGAGCTATGGAGACTACCAAGTCTAAAAAGGGCCATACAATTGTGGAAACTTATGCCTTTTTAGACCAAGGGAGTTCAGCGTTGTTCTGTTTGATGCATAGGCTGAATATTTCAAGAAGAGGAACTAAGATTTTGCTATACACTATGGGCCAAGAAAAGGTTGTGGGAAGCTGCATTGTGTCAGATCTGGAAATAGCTGGCCTGAACTGGTGTTGAACGGTGCACCGATACTTCAAAAGTACCGCGATTCTCGGAAATTAAAAACGTCACGATTCCTAAATGTATAAGTATCGATACTTTTAAGAATGACCATGTTCCAGATTTGTTAGACGTATTTCATGTTGGTGTGTCCAAAGCACGATTCCAGCGCCTCCCTATGGACGTCTGTGTTTTTTTTTCTCCTCACGCACGAACGCAACAAGCTGCTCTGTCATGTGACAAACACTACAGCGAGATGGCTGCATGTGCCAGCACAAGTGATACTGTGGCCGCAGGTCCACGACTGGTAGATAAAGATGAAGCCAGGAGTGAAATATGGAAGTACTTTGCCTACCTTGCTGACAGTGAGGCCAAAGCTTCCGATACGGCGAGACCTGTTTGTCGGCAGTGTTACAAACAATTGCAAACCAAAGGATCCAACACGTCGAACCTGGCGAAACACTTGTCCGACAAGCACGCCGAGTTGTACAAGGAGTTTAAAGACCGACAGGTTAGTATGTGAAAGATATTATTATGATAACGTTCATGCCCTTAAATAAGTCAAATGAGTAGGCTTAGGCAAGTCACTATTTTGCACCACCATATAGTTTGACGAGGCCGTATCTAGAGAAATGGAAGGCTAGCTTGGCATTATCCTCATGGCTAGCTAACCAATACCAGATACACTATAGCTAATTCAACATTTCTGAAAACGCAATTTTCGCCAAATAACGTTAATAATTTGCAAGTTGCTAAAATTAAGCAGAACTAGGGGTGTCAAATTGTCGCGTTAATTGCGATCAATTAATTATTACAGTCATGTTTAGCATGTTATGTTTTTTAATCGCTTTAATCTAATTTTTAATCTCTAACTTTACTGTTTCTGTATGTGAGGTGCCTTTTTATAAAATCAGTTTTTATGCCGTAAAACCGTAATAATCCGTAATAATCAGGCTTAAATATCATTTTCACAAATACACGCACGAAGCGGGCCGCCTATTAACGGCATGGACCAAGCGGATCTGAACCAGGAAGGAGACATTGAACACTTTTAATAATCGGATTTAACCATATAACTGCACACAACTTTATTTAAAAGCAAGCAAATGGAAAACATTTGTGTTGGTATTTTGGTGTCTGGTGCGTGTGGATGTGCGGCTCCTTCATGTTATTAGCGGTGTCCCGGGAGGGTTCACCTTCACGGGCGTAGTTACGAGGGATGTGCGACTGTCATCTTAAAAAATACAAAAGTGTTTTTTAAAGTTAGAAAGATATTAGATGTTCAACCGATATTCACGCTCCGAATTACAGCGATCAGACACGGGGAACTAAAGCTGTGATCACCGGTATGAGTCCCGTGTGTCTAGCGGTGTCTACCTACCTAAGGTGTATACCTGCCCAGGTGTATACATTGAGTGCAGGAAACATTAGCCTATATTAATCCATATATATATTATATAATTATATATAATCCATACATATATATATAATTAAATAACAATTATTTCCTATTATTAATTGTGGTAATGTTTTGGTTAAGTGAATGTTTTCACTTTAACCACTGCATTAGCCAAAAGTTATTGTTACTAACATACACTATTTAGATCCTCTGTTATGACAAATTTATCACCATCATAATATTTAAAATATGTTCATTTTATTCAGCTACAGAAGTCTGGAGCCATGGGCTCCGGAAGAGCAACTCCTCAAAGGCAGCCAACCCTCCAAGCTATGTTTGAGCAGCAGAGCAAGTACCCCAGGGAGTCCAAGGATTCAAAACGGCTCAACAGGGCAGTAGCAGAATTCATCTGTCTGGATCAAGTGCCAGTTTATACAGTGGAAAAAGATGGGTTCAGAAACCTTGTGGAAGCTCTGGACAAAAGGTATGACATTCCATCCAGGAATTTTTTCATGCACATTGAAATTCCCGAGATGTACAATGAAACACGATCGATAATCAATGCACAATTTAGGCCTACACAAAATACATTCTTCTCCTGCACCACGGATATCTGGACCAGCAGAACTATGGCTGCTTACATGGCTGTAACAATCCAGTTCATTACACAGTCCTGGGACATGCAGTCATGGTGTTTAGGGTGCTCTGCATTGTATTCTGATCACACAGCAGAAACTCTAAAGGAAGCCCTGGAGGAAATTACCACAGATACCTGGGGGCTAGATATAGCCAATTTAGCTGGAATTACAACAGATAATGCGTCAAACAACCGCAAGGCTCTCTGTGAATACACCTGGATACCCTGTTTTGGGCACAATCTGGATTTGGCAGTGAAGAAAGCCATAGATCTCGATCGTGTGGCAAGCTGTCTGTCCAGGCTCCGTAAGACTGTGTCAGGTTTCTCCAGATCAAGCAAGATGATTGGACTGCTCAAAGACAAACAAAAGTCTTTAAACCTACCACAACATGCATTAATCCATGATGAGCCCAAGAGTTAGTGATCTTATTCTATCAAACGCCAGTGGAAGGCCATATTTAAAATGTATTTTGCAATCGTTTCTGTTTTTCTGTTATTTGTGTCAGTTTGGTTATTTTTGGTGGAACGATTTTGTGAGCAGCAGCAAGCTGTCTCTGCTGTTCTGGCTGATGACTGGAAGAAGTGGCACATGATGCCCAGGGACGCAGATATGACCACTTTAGAAATAGTAAGGGATGTCCTGGCTCCACTCAGTGACTTCACTGATGCCCTGAGTGGAGAGAAAGAAACCACCATCTCTTCAGTCCTGCCAATCATGTGGAAAATCAAAGCCTACCTAAAAGATGAGGAAGGTGACTGCCCCTTGGCCCGAGAAATGAAGAAGAAAATTAGAGGAGATTTAGAGAAAAGGTATGGTGATCATAACCTGCAGACGACCTTAAACACCTCTACTTTCCTCGATCCAAGATTCAAAGGTACTTTTGTAACCATGGAGGAGATCAAGATGGAACTGCTCCTTAAACCTGAGGCCGTTCAGCTTCCACCCGACAGCCCAGTGGACCCTAGAGGAGCTGCATCCAAGAGGAATAGGAGATACTTAAAAAGTATGCTCTGCAGCATAACCTCAGAGAAGAAAGGGGCAGATTCTGAAACGAGGCAACATTCTCCCACACCTGCAGCCACACCCACATATCGATTAAATGGTGAGCTTGTTGACTACAAACAGATAAGAGAAATCTGCCCTGCAGAAGATCCCCTGGCCTGGAGTCAGCATGAGGAACAACTGCCCATCCTGGCGCACTTTGCAAAGAGATATCTTTGCATTACTGCTTCAAGTTGTGCATCTGAACGGATTTTCAGCACATCTGGGAATATCTGCAGTCCGAGACGTTCCAGACTGACTGAGGAACATTTAGAAATGCTAGTTTTCTTGGCCAAAAACGTGAAGAAGACAAAGGGACTGAGTAAGAAATGAACACCTGCTGGCCACTCTTAGGCTAATGCTTGCTCACTGGAGAAACAAAACCCCTCAGGTTTGATAAAAAAGGATAAGGCAGCTAAGTTAGATTTGTTTGTTTATTACCCTGAATGACATTGCTTTTCATTTCAAGTGGATTTCCCAGAGTGCAGCCAAGACGAACAGCTGGGTTTATCAAGATTGTCAGTTCATGGAAATGGCTAAAAGCAGTTGATGGATGGTCACTTCAGCATTTCTTTACCTTTAAAGAAGAGGGATGTGAGCATGCCTAATAACCGCAAGCTGGCAGAGCAATGTGCCTTAGTCTGAAAAGGAGGTTCCAGAGAGACGCCCTATTTCATGCAGACTATGCAGCCTTTATGCATGACCTAATTTTTTGTGGTTATGCCGAAAAGGTGCCCATTAAAGATTTGGCATATAGCTCTAACTCTCTAAGAGTATGGTATATTTCACACCATGGTGTATACCATCCAAAGAAGAAAAATAATTGTGTTTGACTGTGTTGTATCGTTGCAAGGTACATCATTGAATATGCAACTGCTACAAGGACCTGACCTCACCAGCTCACTGGTGGGAGTCATAACCAGGTTCACGAGAGAGCCTGTTGTTTTGATGATAGACATTGAAGGTATGTTTCATCAAGTGCGTGTGCCAGCTGAGGATTCTAATCTGCTGTGGTTTCTCTGGTGGCCCAGTGGGGACTTCACTCAACATATGGAGGAGTACAGGATGCTTGTTCATCTCTTTGGAGCGACCTCATCGCCAAGCTGTGCAAATGTTGCTCAGTTACACCATTTTGCAGACGCAAGTGAGGTCGGGTATGGAACAGTTACCTACTTGCTGTTGCGCAACGCCAATGCACAGCTGTGTAGTGCCTTCATTATGGGAAAAGCCAGGGTGGCTCCCTTAAAGCCAGTTACCATCCCTAGACTGGAGCTAACAGCAGCAGTAGTAGCAGCACATATGGACAGATTGTGGAGGAAGGAATTGCAGATGCCGCTGCTCGACTGTGTTCTGGACTGATAGCACCTCAGTGCTGAAGTACATTAAAAATGAGACCTCCAGATTTCAAGCATTTGTGGTTAACAGGGTCTCAGAAATCCTCAAAACATCTGAGATAGCTCAGTGGACATATGTGAGCACTTTATGCAACCCTGCAGATCTTGCTTCCAGGGGACTTGGAGCAGAGTCATTTCTTAAAGATGCAAAATGGATATCTGGCCCACAATTTCTGATGCTGCCAGAGGATCAATGGCCTACAAATCCAGATGTTGCGAGTGAGCTAGCAGAGCAAGGTGATCCTGAGGTAAAAAGAGCATCTTGGTTAATGCTGTCTGTGTCAAAGAAGAAAATGACACAGTGACTCAGTTGATCAATAATACTTCATCCTGGAGTCATCTGAAGAGAGTGATGGGCTGGATTAGGGCTGCACGATATTGGAAAAAACTGACATTGCAATATTTTTTTTTCTGCAATATATATTGCGATATGAAAAAATACAGGAATTTTCACCAGATGACTTAAATTGCTCTATTTGGAAAGAAATAATCATTCTAGAATGATTTTGTAGGGGTGTGCATCTGCATAGAAAATAATGAGAAAAAGCTGAAAGATTACTTTTTACTCTGAAGACTTTTTTTTGAGTGCCAACCATCCTTTCTTGAACTTTAATGCTGTACAATTGGTTTCAACACACCAAACACAAAAGCAGGTGAGTGCTGTGACTACTCTGCTGAAGTGAATTCTGAGGGGGAAATTAGGTAGTTTAATACACTGGTTGACTCAACAATGGTGAGTCAACCAGTGTATTAAACTACCTAATTTAATTAATAAAGTGGACGGTCAGACTTATTTAGGGCTCCGTTGTGCGGCTGGACCACAAGTCTGTTATAATGCATAATATTCCACTAATGCATAATATTCCACTACATAGTAGGGGGGCCAATGGGTTTTCGTCGGATTGAAATGTTAATTTTTGGAGAGTGGTTGGACTGTCTTCTGGGGTCATTGAACAATGACAAAAAAGATGTCTCCAATTTTTTGTACCTGTTTCACCCCTATTTTTTTCTCGATTTCACTGTAATTAAAACCATATATTTCACCCAAATCACTGGTGTTATTGAAAAAAGTCCCAAAAAACTTATTTTGAGACAAAATTGTATTTATTATTTTAAACAGATGTTAAACAGATGTTTCTGAATACAGATTTTCCTTTTTTTGCAACACAAGGCTTAAATTGGAACATAACATTCGATTTTTATAAGCACAACTTATAATTTCAGGTTATTTAATTATTACTGGCCTTGAATTATTGCAGGTTGTTTTGCATATTGCTTATAATTCTTCACATCCACAATATCAAAGTATACACTTGAAAACAGAAACAACAAGAACTATGATAAGTATTATTGTTATTTAACAGGTTCTAATGACGATACATAAGTAACTATTTTAAAGCAAATCATCTTCATCAATCCCTCCAGATTTCCCCGGCTGACATTGCCACAAACTTCTTCATCTGCTCCACACAGGCACATCTCAGAACAGCTTAAATTTTGAGACCTGCAAGTGACATGCACTTTGTCTTCTTGCAGCCACATTTGACTAAATTTGTCAAGGTGGCTGGAGCGGGGAGATCTCGTTTTCTTACTGGCACTAGTTGGTCTCCCTCAGCATCCCATCCATGTTCTGTTGGTGAGGGTAACTGTGGGTGAGGTTCATTATCTTGATTCCAGACTAAAGCTTGGAAATTTGCACGAGCTATGGCTTTATGTAAAGCTCCTTGTGTTGGTGGTAGCCTCTGAGCTTCCAGCTGATTTTTTGTGAATAGCCTCCACCTGACATCACTGATGTCAGTCAGAGTAGTACCGGGCTCATACAGTTGGCAAACAAATGCTTCAATGCTTCCTTCAGTGTTAGGATTGCCAACAGGTCAGCTTTCCGTTTCCAGGACGAAGTCTGGTGTAGTCAGGGTTTTCAGAGAACGGTCTCTTGGCCTCTGGTCATGTAGCCGTAATTTGATCCCACTGGATGTGTTTGTGGATTCCTGCCTTTGATAGAGAGCAGCAGCAGCAGCAGTTGCGTGAAGGGTCCTTTTACCATCAGGAGTGTCCTCATTAAAATCACTGTTATCCACAGCAAAAAATATGAATTTCCCTTTAGTCATGGTTACAGGCAAGAATGCTCCCTGTTCCGTTCTATGCCTGAGTTGGCCAGCTGTTTTTCAAGTCTCAGAATGTGACTGTGATCAACAGACAGACCGAAGCCATGGAGAAATTCTATAAGTTTCTTGCTTCTCGTGGACTGATGAACCGCTATGCCAACAGCTAAATGCTGTGGCCATTCTTGACGATGCCGAAATGATGTATCTGGATGTCCTGTTGTGTATGTGACTTGTTTCTTTGATTTGAAACTGTACATTATGTTCTGGCTCAAAGCAAGAACTTCCCCGTGGACACAAGTTGAGCGCACTGTTTCTGGTCGAATGTTTGATGTTGGTCCTTGTTACGCGGGGCCAGTATTGCTCTGTCTCCTTTGTCTACTTTTTCCTATAGGCGGAGTGTTGCGCTGTGGACGCGGATGATGCGTAATTGCTGGCACCTCCCTCCTGTACTTAAGGCCGCCCCGTATCCAAGATGGCCCTCTCTCTCTTGGCTTGGCCTTTGTTCTTGCGACATGCTGGGGACATGCTGGGCGCACTATTTTAGTTTAAATCCTTAATCTTCGTTGTTAACTTTAAATTCTTTAAATGTAAATATATTTACTTTCGTTTGATACATGGCGATTATGTAGCTTAGTTTTCCTGCACGTTTTTAGTATTAGTTAGGGAGTGTAGTCATTTAGTTTCACGGAAGACTCACCCCTTTTTCCTTTGCCCGAGTTTCTGTCCACTCGGGTCGGGAGTCAGGCAAGCTCCCTCCGCACAGACAGTAAGCGTCAGGCTTTTCTTTTGTGTTATCCTTTTGTCTTCGTAATCGTCATGTTTTTGTTGATTAATTCATTCATCCTTTAACTCACATTAAATTGTACATTTGTTCTTCATCACCGGACTCTTGTGATTTTATGTTATGCTGTCCTATCATTTTACATGGACTCGTAACATAAAAATGGGGGCTCGTCTGGGATATGAAATTGTTTGTCCTATTCAAATTGGATTTTGATGTGCATTATAATTCTTGTCCGGCGAGGCCACACTTTGTTGGCCTTGTTGCGTTAATGCACTGATAGTTATCACAGAGTTTCGGTTTATAGTGTGCCCAGTATTGTCTTCACTTTTTCCGTTTTTTTTTAATTTTCCCATTGTGTTCTGTCTGGTTTCCCTCAAAGTTTTTTTTGCCATGGCCAGTTTAGAAGAGTTTATTAAGTCGCCAACACAGGAGGCATTATCTAACATGACGCGCGATGAGTTGTTGCGAGTTGCGGGGCATTATAAGGTAGAAGTTCATGGTAGCCCATTGAAAGCAGAACTTCTTGCTCAACTTATTGAGGCTTTAGGCACTCGTGGTGTGTTTATCGAGGGCGACAAAACATTTCCTGGTCCTCAGAAACCTGGCTCACCTTTAACTGATATTCCCACTACAGTTACTGTCCCACGACAGTTACTAAAGCCGCGCTTGAGCTTCGGCGTTTAGAGCTGCGAGAAAAGGAGATAGAGTGGGAACGAGAGAGAACACTACTTGAAGTAGATAGACAGGCAGCGCGAGAGAGAGACAAATGGGAACATGAGAGCAGGCGATTCGTTTAAAAGAACTGGATATAAAAGCTTGTGAATCGGGTATTCATCTTCCTAGTGGCCAGTTTGATGTAACGCGAAATATCAGAGTTGTTCCACCATTTAGAGAAAAAGAAGTGGACACATTTTTCGCTCACTTTGAAAGAGTAGCCACAGTTTTAAAGTGGCCACGCGACGTGTGGACCATGACGCTCCAGTGCGTATTTGTTGGCAAAGCGCAAGAAGCTTATTCTGCTTTGTCCTTAGAGGATGCTGCGGACTACGAGAAGGTAAAGCAGGCTGTGCTTCGCATATACTCGTTAGTGCCAGAGGCATATCGGCAGAAATATCGTAATTTCCAAAAGCCCGAATCATTGACACATGTAGAGTTTGTTCGAGAAAAAGAATTGTTGTTCGATCGTTGGTTGAATTCTCAAGACATTACATCTTTTGAGGGCCTTCGTGACTTAATAATTCTAGAGGATTTTAAAAACTGCCTCCCGAAAAATGTCGCTACTTTTGTCAGTGAGCATAAGGATCTAAAGCCTTCTAGTGCAGCTGTACTGGCCGACGAATATGTGCTTTCACGAAAGGTTGTAAACGCATACCCTGTGCGGTTTCAGGGTAGCGTTGGTCCTCAACCTGGTGGTAGGCCACCTACTGAAGCTGCATCCGAAGTTATTCACACTGGAGATAAGCAAGTGACCCGTCTTAGAGACAGTCCTGTTTGTGGTTATTGTAAGAAACGTGGACATGTACTTTCAGAGTGCTATTCCTTAAAACGTAAAAATAGGTCGTCTTATCCTAATGCTGTGTTCCCTAGGTCTGGATCTAATATGTGTGTTTCCACACCTTCGACGTCTCGGAAAGACGAGAGTACAAGCCAGGCCTTTGCACCCTTTATCATGAGCGGCTTTGTCTCTTTGCCGGGAGAGCCCAGTGCGCGTGTTTCGATTAAAATACTTCGCGACACAGGTGCCTCTCAAAGCTTTATATTAGACAATGTCCTGCCATTTAGTGACTCATCTTCCACTGGGACTAGCGTTATTGTTCAGGGTTTCGAGATGGGCTTCGTTAACGTTCCTCTACACAAAATGTGTCTTTTCTCTGACTTAGTCTCCGGTAACGTTACAGTCGGCGTACGCCCTTCTCTCCCCGTTCAAGGCATCTCTATGCTCTTAGGGAATGACTTGGCCGGTGGGAAAGTACTCCCTAGCCCTGTTGTGTCTACGTCTCCAGCTTTACACTGTTCTGATGACTTGGCTGTGAAATACCCTGAAGTGTTTCACTCTTCTGTAGTTACTCGTGCTATGGCGCAACGCACAAAAGATGTTTCTGTTAAAGAACGCGATAATGAGCAAATTGACCTTAGTGATACATTTATTGTTCACTCTGTGCATCGACGTTCTCGTGGTGAACGACTTTCAAGGTCTGTGCCACTCCCCACTGATCCGTGCGTTAAACTGTCCCACAGCCGTGAGCAACTTATTGTCGAACAGACGAATGACCCATCTCTCTCTTCTCTGTTAGCGGAGGCTGTGTCCGAGAAGGACGTTGAGTTTATGCCTCATGGCTATTATCTTCGCGAGGGGGTCTTGATGCGCAAGTGGAGGCCGCTCACGGCCTCAGCCGCCGATGAATGGCGTGTGCTGAATCAGATTGTTGTTCCTATGCCATATCGAAGTGAAATTCTGAGTCTCGCTCATTACCATCATTTTTCAGGTCATTTAGGCATCAACAAAACGACTGATCGCATTTTACGTCATTATTTCTGGCCCGGTGTCACTAAATATTGCAAAACTTGCCATGTGTGTCAAGTTACGGGTAAGCCTAATCAGCTTATTCCTCCGGCTCCGTTACAGCCGATTCCAGTCACCTCAGAGCCTTTCGAACATGTTATTCTCGACTGTGTTGGTCCACTACCGCGGACCAAGGCAGGCAAGGAATATCTCTTGACCATTATGTGCACGCTAACGCGATTCCCCGAGGCTATTCCTCTTAGAAAAATCACGGCCTCTGCCATTATTAAGGTTCTCTTGGTGTTCTTCTCCCTTTTCGGTCTTCCGAAAATAGTACAAACAGATCAGGGCAGTAACTTTATGTCCAAAATGTTCAATCAGTCAATGTATCAGCTTGGTGTTAAACACGTCACTTCAAGTTCGTACCACCCACAGTCACAAGGTGCACTCGAGCGTTTTCACCAAACGTTAAAATCCATGCTTCGGGCGTATTGCCTTGAATTTGAACGTGACTGGGATGAGGGCGTTCCATATTGTTTGTTTGCTGTGCGAGAAGTCGTGCAGGAGTCCTTAGGTTTCAGTCCGTCTGAGCTGGTGTTTGGGCACAATGTTCGAGGGCCATTAAAGCTATTGAAAGAGTCGTGGCTCACTGAAAAAACCTTGCATCATAGCCTGCCTGAGTACGTTGCTAAAATGCGCTGCAGACTACATCGTGCATGCGAACTAGCTAAAGCAAATCTTGGCCTTTGTCAAAAGCGAATGAAGCAACGATACGACCGCAAAGCTGTCCAGCGAGATTTTAAGCCTGGTGAGCAGGTGATGGTTTTACTTCCAATCATGGGTTCGGCTCTTCAGGCACGTTACACTGGTCCTTATCGCGTTGAAAGACGTGTGAGCGAGGCGAACTATGTCATAGCTACACCAGACAGAAGAAAGAAATCTAGCTTGTGCCATATTAACATGCTGAAGCGTTATTGCAAGCGCGAGGACTCAAGTTCAGTTCCGTCTCACACTGACGTTAAAGATGCACGTCTGACTAGCGACGCCGTAATCAAATCAGCAGTGGCGCTGTCCACTACCCGTGGTGCTGAAACTTTTGATCGATCTAACACCTTTGTTTCAGCACCACCGCTGAATGGACCTACTGTTCTGTTATCAGAGGAGGGGGACCTTCGTTGCCCTTCTGCTGAAGTGGTGGAGGGTAGGTTAAGAAATTCTGATATCCTGGTGGATTTGAATGGGTTTTTAGCTCACCTTCCTCTCTCTGACCGTGATGACCTGATTTCTCTTATCAGTTCATATGAAAACTTATTTTCTGATGTTCCAGGTCGCACTACAGTAATAACTCACGACATTGATGTTGGGGATAATAGGCCAATCAAACAGCATGCCTATCGTGCTAACCCTTTAAAGCGTCAACAGCTTCAGAAAGAAGTTAAGTTCATGTTGGATAATGGCATTGCTGAACCAAGTTTCAGCCCATGGAGTTCACCATGCCTTCTTGTCCCAAAAGCAGGCGGTTCGTCTAGGTTCTGTACAGATTTCCGAAAAGTCAATGCTCTTACTAAATCCGACAGTTTCCCTTTACCACGTGTCGATGACTGCGTTGACCGCCTTGGTTCAGCTGTGTATGTGAGTAAGATCGATCTGTTAAAGGGGTATTGGCAAATTCCTTTAACTGATCGTGCTAAGGAAATTTCTGCCTTTGTCACACCCGACAGCTTCTTACAGTACACAGTAATGGCTTTTGGACTTCGTAACGCCCCCGCCACATTTCAAAGGTTGGTTAATTACATTTTAGTGGGCATTACGAACTGTGAGGCATACCTTGATGATTTGGTGGTTTATAGCGCCACCTGGTGGGAGCATGTTTCCCATTTGACATCTGTTTTTGAGCGATTATCTGCTGCCAATCTAACAATAAATGTATCTAAGTGTGAGTTTGGTCAGGCCACAGTGATATACTTAGGTAAGGTGGTTGGTCGTGGACAAGTGCGACCTGTTAATTCCAAAGTTGAAGCCATGCTAGGTTTTCCTGTTCCTGAATCTCGTCGTCAGCTGAGACGTTTCTTAGGTATGGTGGGGTATTACAGGGCTTTCTGTAAAAACTTTTCTGTTATAGCCGCACCTCTCACTGACCTCCTTAGTACTAAACGGCCGTTTGAATGGACTAAGGCAGGTCAGTTGGCCTTTGACTCTGTTAAAGCTCTGCTTACAACTGCTCCTGTGTTAGCTGCCCCAAATTTTGCGATCCCTTTTTCTCTTGTTGTGGATGCTAGTGATTTAGGGGCTGGTGGAGTGCTAGTGCAGACAGACAAAGACGGGTTGGAACATCCAGTATGTTTTTTCTCACGGAAATTTAACATACACCAACGTGCCTACTCTACTATTGAAAAGGAGACCCTTGCTCTTGTGTTGGCTCTCCAACATTTTGAGGTTTACGTTGGTGGTGCAGCAGAACCGGTGGCCGTTTATACGGATCATAATCCTTTAACTTTTCTGGACCGGATGCGAAACCACAACCAGCGCTTAATGCGTTGGAGCCTAATCTTGCAGGGTTTCAACATTAGTATCCATCATATTCGTGGGCGTGATAACATCGTAGCGGATGCGCTTTCCATGTTAAATGTCTCAATATAGTTGTTTTACGAAAAAAATTAAAAAATTAAAAAAATGTCAATAAATTGTGGGTTAAGAGTATATTGTTACCCTAATCCTTCTATATCCTGTTCAGTTGAGCCTGTTGCGGGGTTTTCAGCTGAGTATTAGTTAAGTATTAGTTAACTTTTTGCATTTTGTATATTTGTATATATTTTGTATATAGTATGTTTAATTTAACCCCCCAATTTATTTCTCCAAGGGTGGGGGTGTTACGCGGGGCCAGTATTGCTCTGTCTCCTTTGTCTACTTTTTCCTATAGGCGGAGTGTTGCGCTGTGGACGCGGATGATGCGTAATTGCTGGCACCTCCCTCCTGTACTTAAGGCCGCCCCGTATCCAAGATGGCCCTCTCTCTCTTGGCTTGGCCTTTGTTCTTGCGACATGCTGGGGACATGCTGGGCGCACTATTTTAGTTTAAATCCTTAATCTTCGTTGTTAACTTTAAATTCTTTAAATGTAAATATATTTACTTTCGTTTGATACATGGCGATTATGTAGCTTAGTTTTCCTGCACGTTTTTAGTATTAGTTAGGGAGTGTAGTCATTTAGTTTCACGGAAGACTCACCCCTTTTTCCTTTGCCCGAGTTTCTGTCCACTCGGGTCGGGAGTCAGGCAAGCTCCCTCCGCACAGACAGTAAGCGTCAGGCTTTTCTTTTGTGTTATCCTTTTGTCTTCGTAATCGTCATGTTTTTGTTGATTAATTCATTCATCCTTTAACTCACATTAAATTGTACATTTGTTCTTCATCACCGGACTCTGTGATTTTATGTTATGCTGTCCTATCATTTTACATGGACTCGTAACAGTCCTTCCACTACCCAGCGCATAAAGGAATACAACGCTTTGGGTGGTGCACCGCATCATCAGTGTTCAATTTCCCCTCAAATTTCATCTGAGTAGCAATGGCATCTCGTAGTATAGATGCACTTTCAAATACCTTTCGGATGTCATCAGCAGTTGTCTTTGACTTCACTTCGTCTATGGCAGCATCACACACACTGGACAAGCATACAAAATCTGGATCATTACGTCTCTTAGGTTTAATTATCTGGGCATGCTCAATATGAGGTGATAATGTTCTTGATGGCTTTTGTTGTTGACTGTACGTTGTGCACTCTGTTACGTTTAAGGATGCTGGAGTACACTGATTTGAGGTAATTCATACTGATGACTTCTCCAGCTTTCAGACAAGCGCAAACTAGGTTGACAAACTCGATGTCTGAAGCGACTACGCCAACATTATGTTTTTGCTTTTCAAATTCTTTACCCTCATCAGATCTTTTTTTTAGCAAGTTGCACATTCTGTACCCAGCATTGGAGATTATATTTGACGTCAATTGCACGTGCATCATTTGAATTGATAGCACCACTTAGCTTAACTTTCCACTGCTGGTTATCACTTTCATGGAGAGCTTCTTAGTTGTTTGCCTGCACTAGAAGAGGACACCTCATGAAGTCGCTCTTTTGTCTGCATCAGACAGAAGAAGCACTTGTCTTTGCTGGCAGAAGCTGCTGCTGAATGAGTGTACAAGGTGTCACTCAATGGACTTGATGCAGCTGCAGGTGTTGCTGCCCGTTCAGATGATGGTCTTCCACTTCTTCTCTGAAGACACTGAGTCGTGCCTTCTTTGCATGCTTTCTGGTAGCCTTGGCACGCTGCAAATGCTCACTGTTACAGGTGCATTTATAGCAGTTTCTGTGCCAAATTGCTGTCTTCTTTTGTAAATCATTTGCAATATAACATTGTAGTCGTTGGCTGATCTGTGGGTAAGCACCATCTCCATACTGTCCTCTCTCGTGGACAAGAACAAGAAATTTGGCATATGTCTCTAGTGATGGGTAATTCACCAGTCCATGCGTATCTGCCTTCTGACATTGTATACATAGTCTAGAATCTGTTTCTTGTCTTGCAGACAATATTTGTGCCATCACCTATTACTAAAGACAAACCTTAGCATGAAGCCAAACTACACTATACCGCCATGAACTATGACAGGGTGCTTGCTCAAATGTGGTAGGCTAGATGGTTACTTACATGGCCAGCCATGAGGAGCAATAAAAGCTGATAACAACTATCATCAATGGCAGTTATGGCAGTTTAACTGATTGGAATCTTCAGGTTATTTTATATTCTACATTCTATAACTAAATTCTATAGTCTCTCTCTCTCTCTCTCTCACACACACACCTGTATGTTTGTCTTTCTGATCTTTGTACTGTTTTTTTTTAAGTACTCAGACGATTTTGATGATTTTAGGCACAATTTCTTGCTAAAGACATCAATTATTGACCTAATTTGATCTGTGTAGTAGGCCTAATGTCATATTATGCATGTGGACTGCTTTTGAACATTACTTTGTGGAATATCTCTGCTTTTTGTGACCAAACTCTGTGCTTTAATACTAGAAATGTGAGGTTTTTGGAGAAAATACGGAATTTGAACTTTTCTGAGTTTGACCTTTGATTAGGGTCACTAAAACATGGAAAAAATTGGAGATATGTTTTTTTTTTTACTCTTAAGAACCCCTAGAAGATATAATAGTCTCCAAAAATTAACAAGCGAATCCCACGACACCCCAAATTAGTGACATTGGCCCCCCTACTAACAGCTCTGTTTCAACTTTTGCCTTGCATTTTTTTTCGTACAGCTCTGGGATGGCAACTTGAGGAAAATAGGTGCGTGATGGTATTACATACCACTTGTCAAGCGACCGGATCATGTTTTTAAAACCCTCTTTGGTAATTGTGTAAATTGTAGGGCTGCCCCCTAATAGTCGATAGAGGCTTAGTCGAATACGTTTTCATTAGTTGCGCAAAAAGTAAAACATAAAAATAACACAAGCATTGCAACCGAATACATCCGTGGTCGCAACAAGCCTTGATTTAACTAATTGCTGCAGAAATATTGACCAATACACCTGGGCAGGTATAGGCCTACACCTGGGCAGGTATACACCTAGGTAGGCAGACACCGCTAGTAGAGGTGCGCGGATGGCGGTTACAGCCGCGGACTCCGCGGTTAAACCGCGGATCGGGCGGATGACCTTACGAAAAATAATATTTTAATTAAATTCGGGCGGGTGGCGGTTGAACCAATCAAATGAAAAGATATATATAAGTTATATTGTTAAATATTGTTACTTGCATCCGATAAAAACGAGCACACTTTTTTTTCTCGCGTCAGCAGCGCCCGCGGATGGCGGGCGGGTGCGGTTTTGAAATTGGTCAAAAAACGTTGGTGCGGATGGATGGCGGACGGATGATGAGTTTTGTGATGCGGTTGCGGATACAATAATAGCCCATCCGCGCACCTCTAACCGCTAGCAGTGTTGGTCAAGTTACTTGGAAATAGTAATTAGTTACTGATTACTGATTACTTCTCCAAGAAAGTAATCCAGTTACTTTACTGATTACTTATTTTCAAAAGTAATTAGTTACTTAATTACTTTATTACGTTACTTTTCAAAAACATGATGCACAACCTGAATAGGCTATGAAGCCTAAATAGACCTTCCAGCCCAATTCTATTCTTTTCTGAATTTTTCGCTGTAGATAAAAGTTTTCTTCCCACGCAGAGTGTACAGCGGACACTTGTGTTTTTGTCACTCTTTACCGAGTCAAACTCAAAGTAATGTCGGTACTTCCACTGTATAGCCTAACTGTTTTGAAAAAAAGGGGGAAAAAGGCCGACATGCCTATACAATATGCAGCCGGTGCTCGGAAAAGACTCGCAACAAAAAGATGAGCCACACATTTAGAAACAATTGCATGAACTATCTAAAATAAATACCTTAGTCAGAAAACATATATGAGGCTGAACTTTTCGCTAAAATGTCAGTTATGGAAATATTGAAAATGTTGGAGCGGCTGGCTTGACCACGCGAACCGAGAGACGGCTGTCTTGACCGCAGTACGCGATCGGTCATTAATCAATAATCGTATTTAACCGTATAACTGCACACAACTTTATTTAAAAGCAATCAAATGTAAAACATGTGTTTGTATTGTGGTGTCCAGTGCGTGTGGACATGCGGCTCCTCCGGCGGAGCGGTTCATGTTAATAGCGGAGTCCGGGAGGGTTCACCTTCACGGCGTAGTTACGAGGGATGTGCGACTATCGTTTAAAAAAATACTAAAGTGTTTTTTAAAGTTAGAAAGATATTAGATATTCAACCGATATTCACGCTCCGAATTACAGCGATCAGACACGGGGAACTAAAGCCGCGATCACCGCACCGCTTCAAGACTCACAGTATGCAACACAATGTCCTCGTTAACAATATAAATTGATCGACACATTTCTTAACGATCAATGATCGATCATCGATTAATTATGCCCATCCCTACTTCCAAGCATTAAACGCTGCATGGTCCTGCTCTCTCCCGCACTATGTTATCTCTTGTTGATCTGCACACATCACGCACTGACGTCGCACCGCTCATACGTGATTGTCACTCTAACAAACAAAATCACGGTTTAGTAACGCAGTAACGCAGTCTGTTTGGGGGAAAGTAACAGTAATCTAATTACTGTTTTTGCAATTGTAATCCCTTACTTTACTCGTTACTTGAAAAAAGTAATCGGATTACAGTAACGCATTACTTCTAACGCGTTACTGCCCATCACTGACCGCTAGACACACGGGACTCATACCGGTGATCGCGTCTTTAGTTCCCCGTATCTGATCACTGTAATTCGGAGCGTGAATATCGGTTGAATATCTAATATCTTTCTCACTTAAAAAAACACTTTTGTATTTTTTAAGACAAGATGATAGTCGCACATCCCTAGTAACTACGCCCGTGAAGTTTAACCCCTCTCGGGACACCGCTATTAACATGAACTGCTCTCCCGAAGGAGCCACACATCCACATGCACTGGACACCAAAATACCAACATGTTTTCCATTTGCTTGCTTTTGAATAAAGTTTTGTGCAGTTATATGGTTAAATACGATTAATAAAAGTGTTCAATGTCTCCTTCCTGGTTGTTCCGACGACCTTCAGAACAGTTTGGTCCATGTCGTTAATAGGCGGCCCTATCGTGCGTGTGCTTTAAAAATTATATTTTAAAGGCTGATTATTACGGTGTTGTACTCCATACAACTGACGGTGCTCTTTTTTTGCAACCAAATCTAACTTTTGTGTTTTTCTCTGTTCCTCGCTCATTTTCAGGCTGCGGTCGACGACTAGCGGGGGCGGGGCCTGCTTTGGTTGTTTGATATACTGATCCAGAATGATTGTGATTGGTGGTTTGTTGTGCATGCAGAGCCTGCATGTCACTCTAGCAACAAACACTGTGTATCCAAGAACCCTTAAAACAGAGTAAATTAAGTTACATCAGACAGACTTCTCTTGTAGATAAGTCATGGAAAATGAGAACCGTGCGAGTTTTTCTTCAAGCAGCAAAAAAGTTGGAGCATGACATGTTTGAGTTCATTTGCCTCACATCGCACATCCTGCGATGTGACTACCACGCATGCGCACATCGCAATGTTGATGCACAAACGATATATCGTGCAGCCCTAGGCTGGATCTTAAAGGAACACTTCACCCATTTGCATTAAACGTTGCATCGTTAGAAACCCAGTCATATTTTTGAATAGTCATGCAACATTCACTCATTTTCCCCTGAGACGGGAGAAATCCGTATATACCTCTCACACTTCCTAGTTCAAATGACGTAAAACGATGATGTTTGCGTCATTTGTACTAGAAAGTGTTTTTTTTTTGGGGGGGGGGGGGGGGGGGGGGGAGTTCTAGTGAGACTACAAGCACGAGTTCCTCATTTTCAAACCCGCCTAAGGGGAGGAACACATTGCGCTGCAAACCTATTTCAGATCAGTGCCAGTGGGTGGGACTTCACTTGCAGAAACCTGGGGAAACCAAAACTAAGCTAACAGACAGTGTCAGACTGGGAACAAAATTCGGCCCTGGCAATTTTCTCCTGGACCGGCCCACCACTGGACCGACGACCGACGGGGGGGGGGGGGTGCGATTGTAACACACCCCGGGTCAACGGCCGATGGGAGGGGGGGCACGATCGTAACACACCCCGGACCGATGACCGACGGGGGGGGGCGATCGTAACACCCAGGACCGACGACCGACAGCCCCAAGCCAAATGGATGCAACTGCAATTGCATTTATACATGACGGGCCACAGCATGGGCTGCGCTGGTCAAATAAAGTCCACCGGCCAGAGATGTATAAAGTACTGAAGACCCAGACTTGAGTAGAAGTACAAGTACTATATCAAAAAAGTGACTTGAGTAGAAGTAGAAGTGTTCTTTAAAAACCACACTTAAGTGGAAGTACTAAAGTATTCAAAATGTTTTGTACTTAATTATTGCAAGTAGAAGTATCTTAAAATGTACTACTTAAGTACTGAAAGTAAAAGTACAAGTGTTGTGTTATGTGTATATTAAAGAAAGCACTCATACGTTTGAATATGATATTGTTTATATTATTTCAAATATTAAAACTGAAGCTGGCCACATACAAGGCCACATACATACATAAAAACAAACAAAACAAAATAAAACATTTCAAAGGCCAGAGGGGTATTCCAAGAAAATGGCTAAGTGACAAACCTGGGTAAGTTAAGCCTAATGGTAAACCTTGTAATAGAACAGCCCAGATTTAACGTTGAGCGTTCTCCATGCATGTAGCCAGCAGAGCGAAAGGCGGAACGGTAGCATGCGGTCTTCTTATATACAGCTTGATCGCTTGATTCCCCAATGATGAGCCAGCTTCATCAAACCTGGTGGTGACAGAGCCATCTACCGCTCTGGCATTGATACTATGGGTTTGATTCGTAACATAGGGTTGGGCGATGTCCCTTAAATTGGCAGTTGACGATGTTTACAGTAAAACATCGTGATGGATGATATCGTCGTCTTATATATCATTTTTAGGGGTGTCAAATTATCGCGTTAATTGCGACCAATTAATTACAGTGATGTTTAGCACGTTTTTTAATCGCGTTAATCAAATTTTTTATCTCTAACTTAGTGTTATAAAAGAATCACTGTTAACCTTGTGCTGCTTTACAGATAATACAATACCATAATAATCAGGCTTAAATATCATTTTTATAAGCACACGCAGGAAGCGGGCCGCCCATTAACAGCATGGACCAAGCGGTTCTGGACCAGGAAGGAGACATGAACACTTTTAATAATCGTATTTAACCATATAACTGCACACAACTTTATTTAAAAACAATCAAATGGAAAACATGTTTGTATTTTGGTGTCCGGTGCGTGTGGATGTGCGGCTCCTTCGGCGGAGCGGTTCATGTTAATAGCGGTGTCTAGGAGGGTTCACCTTCACAAGCGTTGTTACTAGGGATGTGCGACTATCGTCTTAAAAAATACAAAAGTGTTTTTTAAAGTTAGAAAGATATTAGATATTCAACCGATATTCACGCTCCGAATTACAGCGATCAGACACGGGGAACTAAAGCTGTGATCACCGGTATGAGTCCCGTGTGTCTAGCGGTGTCTACCTGCCCAGGGGTCCGTTTCACAAAGCAGGTTCAACAACCTCTGAGTCTAATCCTAAACGCTGAGTTGATCTACTCTGAAATAGAAAACTCTGGGTTTTCGGTTCCAGAACAGCGGATTTGAGTTAATTTGATCAACTCAGAGGAGTTCCACCTAGGGTTAAGCGCGTGCACCACAACTATAAAAAGCCAGCATCAATGGAGCCCGATTCAACGAGTCACCATGGCAACGGGGAAGAGGAGGTCTACGTTTTACACCAACCTCGAATTGGAAATCCTAATGCGCTCATACGGTGAGTTTCAACACGTTTTTAGAAAGAAGTGCAACACTGCTGCGTAAGTTTAAATGTAGTCCTTTGCAATCACAATAATATTACAGGGGAAAACTGCTTGAATGGTAACCATTCATTTATTTCATTTAGGTGCAATCCCTCGGTGGAGAAGCGCACTTGGCAGCAGCTTAAGATGATATATAAAAACATTGTTCAAACAGATAAGACCTCGGCATGATCATTTTGATCATGTTTTACACTGTAAAGTAAATATTAAGTGGCTATTTGACTGTGTACAGTTGCCTTGCTCAAGTGCTCTGCATCTCCGACATTGTACAAAAAACATCCATTTGCAAAGAAACGCAGTGCAACACACAATATCTGCTGGGATGTGAGAGACTACGGTTGGTAATGTTGCAAATGTAAGGACGGATTAGGTTGTGTATGTAAATGATGGACTGTGACGTGAAACGGTACCGCTGAAAAAGATAATTGTCTGGAAATGATAATTGTCTGGAAAGGCTACATCTATGCGCGGTCTGATAACCCTCTCCCGACGAATATTTAATTCTCTGCGCAGTAATGCTGCACCGTCATCCACGGGATCGTTGTCAAAAGCAGTGCTCGAAGTGGGCTGGTACTCACCGGTACGCAGTACCGGCACTTCCACATTTTACCCTTTAGCGCAGGGGTGGGCAATATTTTTTTCCAGTGGGCCATACTGACTCCATTAAAGTAAGTGAAGGGCCACACAATTGGAAATAAAATTTAAACATGGAATATTTAGTACAGAATTATTTTAAACTACCGGTACATAGATCTGGTGGGTTTGATTGTGTTATTCACTAGCCCTTTTTAAACAAATACATGATCATAGGCTACTCATAAATATTACAATAAACTACTCAATTAAGTACTATGATACAGTGAGACTGTTCTTTTTATGTAATAGATCTGCATCACTCAATGAAGAAAATATTCTTTCTTTCTTTCTTTTTATTTATTCCAACCAAGGCAATTTCACAATTTGACAATATCATCACAACATTTCTTCCATTGGTTGGAAGGGAGCAGGGAGAAGAAACATCTTATATTGCCTGCTCCTCATATCTAACTATTCTAGTAATCTGTCACTTAGCAACATTCTTGCCGTAAAACATTCTAAACAAAAGAAAACTAAATAAGAGCAACAACCAATCACCATAAAACTAACAAAACAAAGTAATATTAAGCTTTTGTATATTTTTTACTTACAGAGAAACACTGTGTCCACTGTTTGTGTACATGTCTGCACCTTTGTGCACAAGCGGAGTGAGGGTTGTCAGTTAATGAGAGCAATGCAGACGGTCCCCTCCTTTTGCAAGTTCATCAAAGTCTGGCGTCATTTGTGTTGTTGCAATGCGCAACACAGAGGACAGATGTTCATCCGTCAGCCGTGATCTGTAACGTGACTTGTTGTAGTTCATCACGGAAAATGTTTGTTCGCAGACATAGGTGGAGCCAAACAAAACAAGCATCCTCCGTGCATGCCTGCGCAGGTTCGGGAACTGCGTTTCGTTCAGTGAGCCATAAAAGCTGTCCAGTGTGGAGGTGCTGAACTTCTCTTTCAGACTCAGATCGCACTGGATGTCAATCAGTTCGAGTTGCACATCTGGGGGCGCTTTCTCGCTGTCGAATGAGAAGGGAGTGGACACCAGTTCCAGTTCTGGTTCAATTTTCTCAAAGTCAGCGAAGCGGCGGTTGAACTCAGTGTGGAGGTGTGTCAGAGTTGCGGAGTATCTGTCAGTGTGGCCGGGTGGCACATTCAGTGTAGCCAGCATTGGGAAATGCGTGAAAGACTTGTTGCTCATCTGTCGTGAAAACAGGATCAGCTTGGCTTTGAAGGCTGTCACATGTGAATACAGCTCATGCACAAATGCGTTCTTCCCCTGTAACTTCACGTTTAGGTCGTTTAGATGGCTCAGTACATCCACCCCAAATGCAAAGTCACACATCCAATCCAAGTCTTGCAACTCTGTGAACTCGTCTGCTTTACCTACATTTCCCAGAAATGTCATGATCTCTCCTCTCAACTCCCACACACGATGAAGCACCTTTCCCAGGCTCAGCCAGCGAACATTGGAGTGGTACAGCACGTCCGTGTGCTCTGCTCCGCTTTCCTCCAGCAGCTGAATAAACTGGCGGTGGTTGAGCCCTCGGGCCCGGATTAAGTTTGAGTTTTACCACCGTTTTGGTGACATGATCCAGTTGCAGCACAGATTTACACAGGGATTCTTGGTGAATGATGCAGTGTAGGAAAATCAAATCTGAGTTGGGATTGTCATCTTTCACCCGGTCCTGTATCCTCCGCAACAGTCCGACGTTTTTACCGGTGAGGTTCGGAGATCCATCAGTGGTCACGTTCAGTAATTTAGTCCATGGCAGGTTGAATTTCTCCAAACATCCTGACACGCATTCATAGAGGTCACACCCCCGCGTTGTCCCTCTCATCGATTCCATTGCAAGAAATTCCTCCACGATTTCAAAACCGTCATTGATCCCTCTTATGAAAATAAGTAGCTGGGCGGTATCTTTGATATCTGTGCTCTCATCCAGAGCAATGGAAAAATAGGTTAAGTCGGCGGCTCTCTTTATCAGTTTATCAGACAATTCTTCATCAATCACTTCCACACGCCTGGTAACGGTCCGGCGAGACAGACTGATTTTTTCAAACTGACTTTTATTGTCAGGGCACAGGATGCCAGCTGTCTCAACCATACAGTCTTTCAAAAACTCGCCCTCTGAGAACGATCTGCTGTGTTTGGCTATCTTATGAGCCAGCATGTAGCTTACTTTTGTGACTGTCTCTTGTATGGCCGTCTGCTTCACAAAAATATTCTGACGGGCGGTTAAATCAGAGGACAATTTCAGGGCCCTTTGTTCTCTCTCCTGCGACGATAGGTTGGTGGCATAGTTGGCATGCTTTGTCGAAAAATGTCTCTTAATATTATACTCTTTGAAAACAGAAATTGCATTTTGGCATATCAGGCATACAGCCTTTGAACCCACATGAGTAACAAAATATTTAGAAGTCCACTCTGTGTTAAAAACACGACATTCCGAATCAATTTTTCTCTTTTTTACAGCACTCATCCTGACAATCATCAAACTGTCGAGGAAGAGTCGAGGAAATGCATTTTCACCCACTCCGAATTAAAAGAGCGCCCTCTGTTGCAATCAGATGGTATAGCATATGCCTCTATAGTGCAGGATTTTTTTATTTTATTTTCTCCTCTGTGGACGCCGCGGGCCGGACTGAGACAGCCGGCGGGCCGGGTCTGGCCCGCGGGCCGTAAAATGCCCATGTGTGCTTTAGCGTACCGGCACTTTTTCTTGCGTACCGGCACTTGTCACAGGCTGCCAGTACTGTACTTTGCCCTAACCAGGGGCGGATCTACCAGAGTGGCGCCCCCCCCGTCGGTCGTAGGTCCGCGGTGGGTTACGATCGCGCCCCCCCGTCGGTCGTAGGTCCGGGGTGGGTTAATATCGCGCGCACCCCCCCCCCCCCCACCCCCCGTCGCTTATATGTGAATAAGGGAGTACCGGCACTTATTTTTTTCCACTTCGAGCGCTGGTCAAAAGGACATGCCATGTTCGTGAAAAAAGTCGCCTCCTACTGTGCCTAATGGAATTCTGAAATAGCCTACTGACTCTGATTTTTTAAATGATTTTTGACAGACGGCTACGCCAAAACTCGCCTGCTGCCTGAATGAATGAGGAAATCAAATGGCGTGTGTGGCTGAAAGAGGGCGGAGACAGATTGAAACTCGATGTTCATTGAGAAAAACCTGGTCCCGACCAGGTTAGTTTCATAGAGTCTGTTACTACGGTAACTGACCGAGAGCGTAAGTTATCTCTCTCTGTGAAACAGGCTAGAGATACCCCTCTTTCTCTGGTTTGAGTTACCTCCCTTTGTGAAACGGAAAACTCAGCGTTTCCCTCATTTCAGGGTTAATAAACCCAGGGTTTTCACTAAACCTGCTTTGTGAAACGGACCCCAGGTGTCTACCTGCCTAGGTGTCTACCTGCCCAGGTGTATTGGTCAGTATTTCTGCAGCGATGAGGTAAATCTGGGCTTGTTGCGACCACGGATGTATTCGTTTGTGATGCTCATGCCTTGTTATTTTTGTTTTACTTTTTGCTCGACTAATGAAGACGTATTCGACTAAGCCTCCGTCGATCGACTAAGCCGACTATTAGGGGGCAGCCCTAGTTAACTTACAGCACTTTATATGGACCATTAGTTATATATTTTCAATTTATTTACAGAGCAATCCCTGCAAAGTTTTTAGGTAATAACTATAGAAGAGACTATAGGATTAGTGTGTGTCGAACAAGGGGGGCGTGGCATTACGATGGTGGCTGTCCATCGTGATGTCAGTCAGCCATCTGCACAACCCTATCGTAACATTTTTATAATTGTAACGAGTAACGATTCAGCACATGAAAAATGTAGCGGAGTAAAAGTATTAAACTCATAAAAAATATGTAGTGAAGTAAAAGTGGAAGTAGGAGAAAAAAAATTATACTCCAGGAAAGTACAGATACTGCATTTTAGTACTTAAGTACAGTAGTGAAGTAGTTCTACTTCGTTACTATACATCTCTGCCACCGGCTCACATGTGGACCGGCCCACCGGGCATTTGCCCGGTTGTACAGATTGCCAGTCCGAGCCTGTCTCGTGGTAGCTATTAGTAGGTAGATTGATGAGCGATATATCTTATAGGCGGAGTTCAACATCAGTGGGAGTGGCCTGCGGAGCTGAATCATTGCGGTGCATGATGGGAGTTGTCTGCAATCCACAAGCCCTAAAAAGTCATTTTCTGCCTTTTCTCGGTCAAGAAGGCACCAAATTGGAAAGTTATGCTACTCGACTACATATATGACCCACTTTCAATACATATTCATGTTTCAACCAGTGAAGTGGCCTTTTAAGATTCAAGAACCTACTCTTTAGTGTGTGGAAGAAGAGAAAGGAGGTTGAGGCATCGTTGGCTCACTCAAGTTTAGATGAGAAAAAACAGAAGAATATTCTGAAGAGCTGCAAAGTGTCAAGAGTTTGTTCCATGTTTTTCTCTCTGTGGAGGAGCTAAGACAGGCTGAACTGGAAATAATCAGATATTGTCAGAGGAAAATATTTCCAGAAGAGTTTTCCAGCCTGCAAAAGGGACAGAACGTGAAACAGACAAGCCACATATACAAACTCAATCCTGTGCTTGAAGACGGTGTCTTGAGAGTTGCAGGACGGCTTAGTAGGGCAGCTATGCCTGAAGAGTCAAAACATCCAGTCATACTAGCCAAGGATCTACATATCTCTGACATTATCCTCAGGCATGTGCATAAGGAAGTCGGCCACGTGTTTTAATTTTAATTTTTTTATTTTAACTTTATTGTATTTAGATTTACTCCCGTTTGATGACGTTGTGTGCGACCACGCACTCGCAGTCTAGCTCACGACAGGCACCTGCCTGCAGACCTCTTGGCTCACGTGAAGAACACTAACAAACATGGCGGAAGGCGGAGCTGAGAGCGAGGAGCTCGTTGCTAAAAGAGGCTCCAGCTCGATCGCGCGCGATCACACCACGGACCTATGACCGGCGGGCGGACCTATGACCGGCGGGGTTGTTTCAAAAAGGAGGACAAATACGTCCGGCTTGATGCTGCGCCGGACGCCGGACAGGGCTTTGAAAAGCCGGACGAATGGCCACCCTAACTGCTCATTTCCACCGGGGCGTTGTTCCACACGTGAGCATCGCGTTACGGCTGGGTCGCGGTCACAGCTGCTGATCGCTGCCACTCTAGTCAATGAAAGCATTTCCACTGGGCGCGCTGCGCAACATCTCAGCAGCATTCCAGGAGCGGCGCGCCGCAGCCGCAACGCTATCTTTATGTAGCGTTCTATTTCTGACGCGAGCCGCTGCTGAACCGCGTCAATTTAAACAGAGCAGACCGTTAGTAACGCCGTTAGTAACGCCGTTATACAACGCCGTTATTACCAACACTGGTTGTTACATTTTGATATAACGTTTGACCATTATTTATTTAATGAGTCGAGTATTATGTATGTGAGAAATTGCTCTAGTATCTAATTTGTGGCAGCCACAGGTTAATTTGCACAGACATATTTTATTTATATTAGAAGAGGTCATCACTGATTGGATTTAATTTTCAGTTAACTTTTTTTATTTTTTTTTTATTTAAATTTTATTTCTCAGGTTTTATTTGAAGTTATACTACTTTGTGATTTTATAAGCTAAGAAAACCTGAAGGACAATGTTACTTTTGCTGTTTGCACTATTATCCCACTGTTTGTGCCTTAGAGTTTGAATAAATGTTGAATCTGTTCTCACATTTCAAACTTGTTTGATTTGAGTTATTACAGTTTTGTAGTACAAGTGAATTGGTATTTTTTATCGTCACTTTTTATCATTATCGGTTTAAATGCCAGAAAATATCGTGATAAATGTTTTAGTCCATATCGCCCATCCCTAATTGATAGCGTGAACAAAAGTAATTATTTTATTGGTTGGCTTGTTTATTTCGGCATCCGAAATTCGCACATATTACCAGCTGCGGAAAATAATAAATCCGCCCTGAGTTTCGGATTCGGTGTAACCCTAACCCTCATGGAGATGGATGGGTTCAGATTTTTAAATTGACGTGTGATACAGTCGCACAAAATATTCGCGGCAGTGCAGTGCATACAAAAGGCAAACAAAAAAAAAAACTTTATTTGCTGCCTTTAAAGATTTTTTACTGAACTTCTCAGCACCATTAATGGTAATGAGAATGAAACCAATAACTCCAATAATTAATTCATAATTATTTTGTATTTTGTTATTTGTTTTGTACTGGACTGGTCTTTGTCTTATTGTGTTGGGGTTAATCTACCCGGTGAAGCCAAAGGCACATTTTCAATTCTGTGGACAATAAAAGTTGTAAAGTTCAGTTAAGTTTATGTTTTGAACTGACTGGATGCATGGTCAATGCACTTCCTCCTTCCAATTGGTCTCTGTGCAACATCAACAGGCAGTTTGGCTCTGTGTTCACTCATTTGTCTTCAGCCTCACAGATAGATAGAGAGAGAGGGAGATAGCTTGTGGTTTCGCCTGCTGGCACACAATAGACTGGATATCAATGTCAATCTTTGTGCATCCAATCCACATCAGATGAAAGTGTCATCCGTGAGCCTGTTTCTCTCTTTTGACTTAATGTGCTTCATTGTTGAAAAACTGCTCTCACAAATGTAAGTTCTCCCAAACATGCTGGACATTGAGAGAGCAAAATCCTTGAGGAGTGGAAAACGTGCCTCTGGTAGCAGTCTCCAAAATGAAATTCCCCTCTCATTGCGCTTTGCTTGAAAAAACAGATCGTTCTGATGGTTGCTCGCTGACAGCAGCAGAGAGGGGGTCCGTAAATAGCGCAATTCGTGGGTTGCATCACGTGAAAATCTTGGAAACAATAGTTAAACTGCTCCTGCAATTTTTCGATGTCGGCCCTATACTTCTGTTATCTTTTTCGCATCTCCTCACAAGCGGGAAATTGTACCAAATTTGCACGACGGGAAGAAAATCCTTCTATGAACAGATCTAGTTGACGATGGAATGTGGTCATGTGTGCATACAGATAACTCCTCATGCACTTCAAATGAACTGTCAATAGTTCTCGTAAAAATCAGTAGCTGGCTAACATCCATCACATCTGTACTCATCCAAAGCCAAGGAGAAGTACTTGCAGTCATGCATGACTTGTCTCAGCTTCATCTCGACATGATCGTGGATGTCAAAAAGCCTGCACGTCACCGTGCGTTGGGACAAAGACACCGTTTCAAAGTGTTTAACCATGTTATCATCACCAAAAGCTTTGGCCATTTCCACGGCGCACACCATGACAATTTCCCCATCTGACAATGGCTTCTTTGCTTTGGGAAGCTCAAGCACAAGACGCTTTGAGTGCTGATTCCTGTGTAGTTGTCGCTCTGGTGAAAAGTCGCTGTTTTTGGTTTACTTTTGATTTGAGGTTGGCTACAACAGCGGCCCTAGCAGCTCCAGTGTACTTCTCGTATTTAACTTTGTGCAAGATGTTGTAGTGGCGACTTAAGTTGAAATCTTTCATGACTGCCATCGTTTCAAAGCAAACTAGAAACATGGGTTTGCCTTTGAATTCTATGAACAGATACTCTGCTTCAGGTACGGTTTTCTTGATCGAGTTTTCTTTTAATTTTTGCACTGCTCATGGCCATGGCTTTCTGTCTTTCTTCCTCGTTGATGAGGAAGGCCCGGGGCCCCGATATTGTTTGCATAGGAAGCGCCGTCTATCGGTGAATAGTATAATTACAATGACGGACTGATTCAGTTGCTGTTAAAAAAAAGTCTGCATTTTTCTGATATTTAAGAAATTATCTACGGGCCGCACTGAGTGAGGAGGCGGGCCGCCAGTTGCGCATCCCTGGTCTATGTACAAAAATAGCTTCAACTATCCACCATTCCTTGCTCCAATAAAACAATCCATGTGCAAAAAGTGATATGGTCATTTTTGAGAAAACACAAACCCAGTCTGTATAATGTAGCCTAACCATTATCTTAAATAATTATCTTAAAATAGACGTATACATTTGATCTACTTAAAAATGTATGATTACATTTTATAAATGCATACTTTCGACTGATTTGTGTCCATTTTTGGGATTCTGGATCGAGATGTGGAAATGTCTTTTAACACACATGCACACTACAAACACGTAAACTTCTGACAATCTCATTACTTTGTAGCTGGGTTCAGCAACTTAATCCTATTAGAGTCTGCACATGAAAGCACACTCACTCTTACTCACGCTGGCTATAGGCTACTTTTAACAGAACATTTTATTTTAAATGCACATTTTATGAAGTGCTTTGGTCACATATTGGACTATAGATCTTTTACATTATTATTTTGCCTTCATATGCACATAAAACATTTAAAAGTTGTTGAAAATTAATAAAATATGTTATATTTATCCTTTTAGCCCTTTTATTTTAGATTTGTATTTTTTTATCCCAAACAAATGCTGACAAACAAAATCAGTAGCCATTTAACATACAAAAGGTATAAGCCAAGGGATGTATCAGGATATGCTCCAAAATACATGGAGATTTTAATCCGGCACAATATATATATGACCATCCTGTATGACCACAGGAACGCCAAGCAAGGCTGACCTTTCCCCTGTCTGACGGTGGAACAGACAGTATAGCGCTATGCTCATTTAACACAAGCTAGGTTGTAGATGTGGAGCTGTAGCATACTGTAGCTCACACTCTACTACATGATTAATTTCTTCATCCTTGCACAATGTTTAAAAAATAATATAAAATCATAAGTGATTTCTGATGTTTTGTTTTTTATTGTTTGTCTTGCATCAAGGTCAGTGAGTTTAGCCTTGTGGCTGAACGTTTTGAAAGGGGTGGTGGTGGGATCGTCGATGAGGTCACTGGAAGGGCTGCAACCAGACTAACCTTTGGGACGTCTTCTTGTATTTCCTCCTGTGGGACAGAAGGGGGGGGGGTACAAGGGGGTTAGTGTTCTGATGTCACCCTTAAGGATATAGAGGGCTTCATTTTTTTTCTAAAGCCAGAATTAAGATTATCTACATGTCTATCTACCCTTTATTCCATAAATATTTATTCATTAATTCATGAAGTAGTATCTACCAGTCTCTCCATCCACCATCCATCATCTATCCCTATTTATTTACACAAAATACCATCCCGACATCACCACTGATACACTGTTTGTAATCATTTAATGGCTTTATGTTCTAGATGGCACAAACACTGACATCAGCCATCATAGTTTTAATATTTTGATTCCCAGAGGTTGCTAGCTGTTTGAAGTAAGTCAGCTGAACTACTGGAGCAGATGCCTTTTTTGTTTAATGTGCCCTTAACATTTGCCAGTGTGTGTGATCTCATTGGACTGATTCAACACCTGGGCAAACATGATAGATCTTTAGCAGACAATTGCAACATGATGAATTAGATGGTAAAAAGTTAACTAGTTAAGTTCGTCAATTAGCATGTTACCTCCAGACACAAGAGAGATGTTCAGCAAGAAGAAACTCTAGAGTGATGGTGATGACATCACACTCTAATCGTCATCCATTTAGTAATTTTGATTAATTTTGATTTGTTTATTGTGGTATGAAGGGGGCGTGGTTGGCATCGGCTGCGAACAGAGGGGGCGGGGCGGTAAGGGGTTAGAGTAATGAGTGATGGACTATATATATGTACTCATGTTGGCCCGTCGCAGTGAGACGGAGTGCTCGTGACCCAAAGAGCCTGAGCGCATTTATGTTATTCAGCTACATTTGAGTTTTCCCGCAAGTCAGGCAGTTTTGTGCGGTGGCTGTTCCGCCAGGGAATTAAAACCACTACCTACCCTTTCAATCCGTCGCTCCTTCCTACGACCCCGTGATAGCCTATACACAGCTACAGCGGCGCCTGAACAGGAACATGGAAGCCCCATCGGAGAAACCGCCGCTGGCCCAAGCCCTGCGGCGGATTATTGAGGTTCAGGAGAGCCAGATCCAGGCCCATAAACGCCAAACCCAGGCGATGATGGATCTGGCAGTCGAACCCTCTGGGCCGGACCTTCCGAGATCCAGTCTCCACTTTGGTCCCCAGGGGCCCTCAGGGAGTCCCTCAAGCACCGGGACCAGACTGTTGGGGACATGCGGGGGGGGGGGGGGGGGGGGGGTGCTGTGCTCAGCAGTGATACGACGTTGGCCGACGCTGCTCGGGGGGGAGCGAGTTGGAGGAGACTCCGAGGGGACCTCCTCTGGCCCTGTCTCTCCCCCCAGTGGGGGATTTCCCCCTTGAGCAGTCTCACAAGGACACTCTATGCTCAGCCTTCGACCAGGTGATAAAAATTGATGACAGTCGGTACGCCCTGCCGCGGTGGTCACTTTGATAGGTGACAGGTTATTATAGGGTGAGTCGTGACCCTCAGTCAGGGGAAGAAGGGAGCCAGTTGCTCATCCCAAAAAGCTGTCAGGAAATGGTTTTCCAGGTGGCTCACCACAGCCCAATGGCTAGTCACTTAGCCTGCAATAAAACACGTAACCGGCTCATGGCCCGCTTCTATTGGCCAGGCATTCACGCGGACGTGCGTCGGTGGTGCGTTGGCTGACACGCCTCTTCAGTATTGCGTGGAGGTTGTGTACAGTGCATGTGGTGTGACAGACTGGGGTGGTGGATGACGTGGTTCTATTGGCTTCATCAGACCTTGACCTCCAGCACGCACTGGGGCAGTCTGCAGCCGAGTGTGAGGCAGTTGGGAAGTCTGAGGCCATGGTTCTCTGCCAGAAAATGGTGGATTGCTCCCTCCGGTTAGGGAGTAAGTTGGTGCCTCATGCGAAGGAGTTCAAGTATCTCAGAGTTTTGTTCACAAGTGAGGGTAAAATGTAGCGTGAGATGGACAGGCGGATCGGTGCGGCGTCCACAGTAATGCGGGTGTAGTACCAGGCCGTGGTGAAGAGGGAGCTGAGCCAGAAGAAAACAGCTTTCGATTTACCAGTCCAAGTTCCAACCCTCACCTATGGTCATGAGCTTTGGGTAGTGACAGAAAGAACGAGATTGCGGATACAATGAGTTTCCTCCATAGGGTGGCTGGGCTCAGCCTTAGAGATAAGGTGAGGAGCTCAGACATCTGGAGTGAGCGCAGTAGTGCCGCTGCTATTCATTATTCTTCAGGTAAGACAATACCCCTTTTAGTCACTGTTGGTTACTATAGTTACACTATACTTTGTGTTGTTTTCACACTCTATTTAGTTTCTTAATTATTTTTCAGTTATTTGGAGTTTGTCGAACACTATATTAATCTCTTCATTGGGGGGAGTATGATTTTCTGGCAGATGGTGTGGTATGTGTGGGAGTGTTCGAGTGTGTGGAATACTGCGGGGAGACCTTGTGAAGATGACGCTGTTGTCCTGCATTACTTTTAGCATAGCGCACGTTTGTGTTTGTTTGTTTGTTTTTAGCAGCTGCTGCCAGCCATCCAAAAAAAAACAAATGCTTTCATTGTGTAAATATGATCTCTGCCGCTGGTGCTCTGCCAAAATATGATGCAGCAATGAATGTCATTACTCCCACATATCACCCCCCTCCGCGCAACACAGCCAGCAGACTACAACAGGGGCAAGAGCGGAGAGAGGGAGCAGTTGAGGGGGCAGTTAATCCCTTTAGATGCAATGGGAAAATGGAGGGGGGAATCACACTCCAAAGGTTAAATATGGCGCACAGCTGTCTCCCTCAGCAGGTCACGGGTCTTTTCAAAGAGGGAGGGTTAATAGGCTAATGTTTAATATAGGAGGCTGATGGCACCAGGACGCGCCCAACTATATCTGTATTCTGTGTAACGGTCTCCTGGAGGTATGGTGTGCAAGTCTATGGTGGCTCATTTCTGAGTAAGTGAGCATGGTAGTGGGGGCAGGGGACATCGGGTTCAAACCCCCCCTGAAATATAGAAATCAAGAATCTTTTAATTTCAATCAAAAGAAACTGATACGCCACTACTGATAAACCTTGACTGACTCGTGATTTTCACCTTCTGGGAGCGGTATTGGCGGTATAAGAGCCTTTTGTAGGCTACCTTGGAATAGCTCACAGTAGGCTAGGGTAGACCAAAGAATGAGCACAAGCAGAGGGCAATATATATATAAAAACTAAGAACAAATCATAGCAGGCTATTGGAAGGCAAAAGTCAAAGCAATCACAGTGACACGTCCTTAAAGTAGAAGAGTTTGTTTTGTGATCAAGTCTAGTCTTCCTCTACAATTGTCTGTTTATTACTAACTAGATGAAAACCTAGTATGTGGCTGGACCGTGTGACAACAACAACGACGTCATCACTCACTCCGACCAATGGTGTTACTGTATCACTCACTCACTGTCTCACTCGGTGACAGAGCGACGCGGATACAGGGCTGTCCTGCCGGTCCAACCAAAAATATAGCGCCATAACAATTGATTAAGAAGAGAGGGAGTAGCCTATCATAAAAAACCTTAGGCTATTATCGATTACTACATTTTCTTCAAAATTAAGTTCGGTATGTGGAGATTATAGGTGATATTTATAAATCAGAACAGAATTTAAACATTTCTAACATTCAGAAATATGAAATGAGGGAAAAAAACACCAGCATCATAGCAAAAAGCGAACAAATCAACGCGTGAGCGTGCTAAATAAACTCGTAATCAGGTTCATATAAAATATCAATATACTCACAGGCCTCGAAGTCTCAGCCATATCTTCTCGATCTGTTCCGGCTGTAGGTACTTAAGCGAGTTGCTCTCAAAATCCTCTATCTCCTTTGTAGGCGATTCCATGTCGAAGAAATCAACCGGGCAGAAAGACATGAAATGTCTTTATTTGAAATCGTGTTTTCTCCTCGGGCCACCGGTAAGCTACAGCCCTTCCATAACCGCCGGGATTATCGGAGACCAACTTTGGTAGTTTTAGCCTCTCTGCACGGCAGTCCCAAAACGCGTTTAAAGCTCTCCTCTTCCTTCTCCCTAATTCCCCGAGCCGCCCCCTGTCCTGGACCCATCAGCGCGTCCTCGCGTGTCCGTCTTCTGCGCTAAAGCGTCCTGGGGCCTCATTTATAAAACTCTGCGTGAAACCCTCCGTAGAACATTGCGTACGCCCAAACCTCAGAATGTGCGTACGCACAAAAACATTCCGATTTATAAAACCTTGCTGCGCACACCTGTACGCACTCTCCTCGTTATAAATACCAACGTGCGTCTAATTTGGCGTGCGTGCACGAGCGCTCTGCTCCTCCCAAGTCCATCCCTTAATAGTCCTTAAAAGGTCAATGCTAATTAATCACTTAATATTTATAAGTAGGAAGGAGCCTTTTCTGACCAATCATTAGACGGAAAAATGGATGCACCTTTTAAAAAGAAAGCGCGTTTTTCGGATTCGGAGATCGAAGTGCTTCTAAATGAAGTAGGCCTAGACCAACGCAAGTCTATTTTGTGGCTTAGGCCTATTTATCAAGCTCATTATTTAAATGTTTAAGTGATACAGTTGGTCTGGCCGAGGATTGTGATTTGAAAGGGCTGTAGTGTGTTGAACATAATTTTGCTTTAATTCATATTTCATAATGGGTGCTTTTCATAAAATAAATATATAAATGAATAAATAACTCATATGTGGTGCGCAATGTGCGTTGGGTCCAGCATCTTCTTCTTTTGGCATTATTGGCGGTTTGCAAACACATACTGCATTACCGCCACCTTCTTCCTGTGGTCGTCTCCGGAGTTCACTGTTTGAAAAACTTTGCGGGAGCTTTACTCCAGGGTGAAAGGATGCGTAGAACTGCGCACTCTTTTCCGCAAGGTTTTTTTTCTATAAATCACGACGTTGGCGGTGAAAGATGCGTACGCACATTTCATCCCTGTTTCCGCAACATTTTCGTGCGCAGAGACCTTTATAAATGAGGCCCCTGCTCTTTTCTAGCGCGCGCTCCCTTGTCTAGGACTAGAAGCTTCCCGCGTGTAAACGCACGGGCGGGGAAGCACGGAGTGGCCCGGGGTGCTCGCGACGCGCTATTGGTCTTGGAGATTGGAGCTCGTAGTGGTTGTGTGTTGTGCGGTGTGTCAGAGACCAGACTGACTGCTCCCCTGAACTCACTGATCTCCGATATATACGCTCCCTCTCTCTCTGGGCCTCAGATGCACGCCAAAATAAGCGCGCGCGTATGTGTGTGTGTGTGTGTGTGTGTAATGTTGGGGGGTAATGTTTTATTTAGATGGATGCTTTATTAATCCCAGATGGCAAATTACAGACAAGTTTAACATACATTTCGTGGCATATGGCCTACAGATGGAAGTTATTGACCACTATTAGTATGTAATAGTTTGAAACAATTATGAAGGAAGAACTGACTCATCCTAGCCTAGTCCTAACTAGACCTTCGTACTCATTTCATTCATACTCATGACTAGAACTGCTATAGAGACAAACGATTTCTCACTTGAAGGCGGGTGCTGTTAAAGTTTAAAACCCATTGGCTCTGCCCAGTGCCACTCTGGATCTGCCTTAACCAATCGCTAACGTTTGGTCGTGACGTATTTCATGCGCCGGAAACCACGTTGCGTGCAGTATACAGATGCAGTGAGCATTAGCATTAGCCTGGTTCCGCCCGCCTCCGTACTTCCGCTCAATAACTGAAATTCGCGCACGACCTATACGTCACTGTTCTCAGGCCACGCCTCCTGTTCGCTGATTGGAAGGCAAATTTGAGGGAAAAGAAATCGTTCGAACATACAGCACTCCCAGACCTAGTACTGAAGTGAAATGAAAATTGAGCGGAAGTACGGAGGCGGGCGGAACCAGGCTAGACTCATCCATCATCCATCCATCAATCCAATATCTATCGATAACGTACAGGATAAGTCCCGTAGATCTTTTATATTGAGAATTCCACATGGGTCGAGACGAATACAAAACAAATATGAAAACCATACTTGTCTTTCATATTGCATGATCGTCTGATCAAATTAAGCAATTTATCTCAATAGGATGCATATTGCTTCTTCTGTGTTGCCTCTATTTTGAATGTGTGTCCATGCAGCAATAGACCACCTTAAACATAGTTTAGAGTCTGAATTTAGAATCCTGCAAATTTGCCAATAGTTGCTATGTTTACCAAGTCATCGGAACAGCTCTGAAAAAATGAATTTCATCATGTCGATACGTTGTATGGTTTGACTGAACCTGTCCACACCATATAAATACAATTGAACAATTACACAGAATAATTGGTTTGTGAAAAGAGAAAACAATAACAGTATGAGTAATGATAATATTTATCTTTAATATTTAAATTAGAATTTAATTTAGCTTTTTTTAATGCTACCATTATGTCTGTTCATTGTGGCACCTATTGCACTTTTAACCATCCCTGGAAATCGGGATCCCTCTTTCTGTGTTTCTTTTCAAGGTTTCTTCCTTGATAGTTAAGGGACTTTTTCCTTCCTAGATGGCTTAGGGTTAGGGGGTGTCATGGACTGTGGCCTGTGAGACCCTTTGAGACTGTAACTGTGACAATATTTAAAAAAAAATGTACTTAACTTTTTCACATCAAACTGGAAACCTCACGCTAACAAACCACTAGCTCTTCACCGGTAACAAAACATTTGCCACATTAAGATATTACCAAAAAATTACCAGAATATTACTAGAAAACAATTGAAAGTACATGACATTATAGCAATACATTATCACTATTTTGGAAGAAAGGGTTGAAGCTATCACTATGCACTCAACTAGCTAGGTCACAGGCATTTGGGAACAAACATGTTTTATTCACATTCCCAGATTATAATAAACACGTTCATATTCCATAATAGAGCCCGACCGATATGGGATTTTTAAGGCCGATACCGATACAAATATTTGATGATTTAAAAATCCGATATTCCGATATATCGGCCGATATATATATTTAAAAAAGAAATTCCAGAAACACGCAACAAAACATAAACAGATATCCCTAACATTAGTTATATGTAGTTATTTATGAGTCCTCACTAAAATAATAGGATAATGCAGTGAACACACTTAACTGATGGGTCACACCGCAAGCGACATGAGCAGCAGGGGGCGCTGTGGCCGCTGGCTGCTGGCTGCCGTCGCCAGGGGGCGGGGCTTCAAGCAGCACTGCAGACAGTTCGGTTGCTCCCATTGCAATATCAAGTTTGTAGTAGAGCTATTCGGCAGGCCGGCGTGACAAGCATGTTCAAATAACAATTTACACGTTTCCCCTGTTTATTATTTAGTAATCAAAATAACAGAAATGGAGATAAAGCATTATAAAGTGCAAAACACACTGCCGCCACGGCGCGTCTCTGACACAAGTGACGCCCGTAGCACCCATAGGAATATAGTCGTCTCCAGAGCAGAAGGAAAACTAAAGAAAAGAAAAAAGCGCCTTTTCGGCGGCACTTGATGTGCGGCGACGCTGTGAAATAGGACAGTGGCGTGAAGTGTAGCGGGTTGCTGCTTCGCACCGACGCCGCTCATTTGCATAAAGTTAAACTAATTTCAACTCTCCGCGTCGCTCTGGACGCTGGCATCGCACTGCTCGCTGCCGCCGCGGCGCCGGCCGCTCCTTGTCGGCAGCGCTCATTGAAAATGAAGGACTGCCGGCCGCTTTTGCTGCTCATGTCGCTCGCGGTCGTGGATAACTCGTTCGCTCTGCCCGACTCTGGCTGGATCAGCCGGTTGTAGGGTTTGTGGCGTTATAACATGGTTGAAGGGTTTCGTCAGTTTTTTAAAATATTCATTTATCGGCCATTATAAATGCCGATACCGATAGTTTGGAAAATGCCTAATATCGGCCGATAATATCGGCCCGCCGATATATCGGTCTATTCCATAATAAAACAATGATAAATCAATAATAAAAAAATGATAACCATGAACTATTCTTTGCTTCTTTTGAAACACCAGCACATATTTGGTATTCTTGGGATTCAGTAGACCTACTTTCGCGACCTTTCGCTGGAGTATCACGCACCATTCAAAATGTGATAAAGATGCTATCAGGCTTTAAACCAACTTAAATAAAAGTCTGCCGGAGATTACTGTGTGTGTGTGTCTGTGACATTTCAGTTGATTGAGCTATGCTAAAAAGGTAAAAATGTTTGATTATTGGATGGATATTGTTAAAAAGACAATACACACCTGTGTGACCTTTCTAACCCACACGCTCCAGTGAAAGTCAAACACACTATTCACAGAATGTAGCAACCTGCTTTGTGTAAATTATTTCCATTGATACTGATAGATAGATAGATTAGAAAAAAAATAGCAGATAAATAATTAAATGGAAATTGATAGCTTTTGATAATTTAAGATTATTGGTTTGAGGGATGAGAATGGGTGGGATGAGAAATAAATTGTCCCGCCATGAAATATCAGAGAAAGTCTACGATACTGCCTCAGGGCAAATCTAGACTTTTCTTGAGTGTATTAAAATTCTCCAATTTCATAAAAAAGGTATATAATAAATGGACATGTCGATATATACACATCAACATGTTGTCAAACATCAACATGTTTTCAAACCCAAAAGTAACCAAATAATCCATCAACAGGAAAAAACATATAGTAAAATAGAGCAAACCGGAAAGACATGAAGAAACAGTTTAATGTCAGAAAGGTACCATGTGCACAATAACCCATTTTTCTGCTGAACTACATGGTGAATGAATATGGATTTTTTAAATTTCATCAGCTAAGTACTAATATTACAGCCTTGTGAGACCATCCTAATCTCACAAAGCATTCTGTTTCTCTCTGCAGATCAGTCTCGCCTGTTGAAAGCCTTATCCAAAAATGTAAAAATAATTGGATCAAATGTGCGCAAGGGGGAGGGAGGTTCAATTCATGACAGACAAGGAGCACTGCAGTTAACAAAATTTCAAAACAATGGCAGTGCCCGAGGAAAGTGTAGAAATCGAAGTAGCAATCTAAACATGTTTATCCAAGATAGACGGATTAACGGTGTTAAAAGATTAACAGAAATTTGCAGGAAGGCCTTTATCATTTGAGAAGATGTTTTTGCTATACTTCCAATTGGATTCTGCAAAAGCAAAGAGCAAGAGCGCCGCTTAATGATTTAATCTGATTGGTTGGAATTTGTATGTGGAAATCAATTGTTCCTCAGCAAAGGCCAGACTGATATTCATTCCAAATCACAAACTTGAATATATGGATGGTATCACGAGGCTACTATTATTATGTATTTTCATGATTTAAAGTAATACTTCTAAAAACAAATGTAGTCACTAAGCTGCCATTTTTATTAACACAGGCATGGCTGCATTTCCGAGTGGGAAAGTGAAAGGCAAGTAATATTAGACAGGCTTGCTAAATGCTTTCTCCTCCTCCCCTTTACTCATCTATTATTGAAATTTTAATCCAGAATCCCTCTCCAGGTCAGGCAACCTATAGTGTAAGATCTGTGTATACAACTCGGTTCAAATATCTGATGGAAAGCAAGGTGATAATAGCCACTGATGGCTCCTGTCTTCTCATCAAAAGAGAGTGTGTGTGTGTGTGTGCATGTATGTGTGTGTGTGTGTGTGTGTGTGTGTGTGTGTGTGTGTGTGTGTGTGTGTGTGTGTGTGATGTATATACCTGACAAAGTGGAAACATAGACTCCCTGGGGTGCTCTTATTCACATGACATGCAATAATGAAATAAAGAGAGGGAAAAAAGGCACAATAGTGTCAGTGACAAATCGGACTCACTGTGTAAGAGTGATTTTTCTATCCAGAAAATCCATCCATCTATCCATCAACTCTTCTTTGCCAAAATAACATTCAGAACATTCTCATGATATACTTATTCTTATGCTTATTTTTTTGCTGTACACCCATTCACCGAGACACCTTATTTTTATTTTCTGCACATCCAAATGAACAAGTAGAGTTTGTTGCCTCAAAATACAGGGTTTGCCTTTTACTTAACTGCCGCCCCCGCCTCTTCTGCCTCTAACCCTAACCTTTACAAAGGTAAGACAAAAATGTGGTTGATATCTAGAAAAAGTGTGTACAAGTTTGTTCTTGATGGTTTCTGGCCTCTAGTTTGGCAAGTTTTGGTCACAGTGATATGATTTGGACTGTTGGAATCAGTGGAGTCTCAGCTTTCATGTGATACACGTCGTGTAGATAACATGACGTGAAAAAGATGGGTGGGAAATTGTGTTTCATTTAGATAACAATGGTTATGATAGACTAAATGTGTGAATATAATCATTCTAGGGGTGTGTCACATGACTGCTTTCTCACGTGTTTAAATGCCTTAGGCCTACTAATAGGGGGTGCCCAGATACGGGTCCTCTCGGGATGAGCGATAATTAATAATAATAAAATACTATCACATTATAAGAATGGAGAGAATTCATATCCCTCTCCGCTCAATCTTTCTCTAAGTTACTGCAACCCAACTTAAAAATGTACACGTCTGTAAACTAACATTGCCGCCTTTGACCCCCACTGAACCTCAAAGCACAAATCATACATCATTATTAATTATTTTTAGTTATTAACTCATTGGCTGCCAGCCATTTTCAGTGCAGAGAGCCCCATACTGCCAAATGTTTTACAGCATTTTGACTGATTTCCTAAGACCCACTTAACAGTGAGTTCTATGACTATGTAAACACCGAAACTATCAAAAGAAAGAGTAGACTCTCTTCTTTAATCAGGAACAAACCGTTTGTTTCTACCTTTTTCCGTTCTTTAGTAATCGGCAGTAGAACTTTGGTTTCACCAAAAACACCTGTTTTTGACCAAAAATGGAGAAAACAAGCTTTTTGTGTTACTCATCTCTCCCATCCTATTTGGCACGGGGCCCACCTAGTGGGTCAGTTCGGTAGTACATACTATGTTTACAAGCCTGATTTTTTGTGACAAGGTCCTCTAGATCGCTCCCCAGTCAGCCCCGTTGAAAAACATAATTGACGTCTATAGACGTCATTGGCAGTCAACGGTTGTATTTCAATTGACGTCTATAGACGTCATTGGCAGCCAATGAGTTAATGACCTTTTAGTTTCCATGTATGTTCAGGCCCACCACATTTCATCTGTCCCAAGGCCAAAACATGCTTGTATAGCTTCCTCACCATTGTTTTGTTCAGTGTCCATGTTAACACTGAATCCTGGCTTCAACACACCAACACTCACCTCCTTTTATAAATCCTATCAATTCAATTACAAATTACATTATTTTTCCAATGAGAACTTCCTTTGTGTGGTCCAAGCTTGCAGTGCATTAAAGTGACATTGTGTCACTTTGTTTACAGTGAAAATAAAACCTAATATATTCACAAAAACATTTGGTAAAAGGCAATGCACCGCATTGTGTACTAATATATCTATATATATATTTTTTTTTTTAAGTAAAATCATCTAGATATATCTGTAGTACATGCTGATAGCTACAAATAGCAACACTCCCATACATTCATTTTCATCCTATACCTAATATATTGTATTTTGAAAGTTGTACTCCGGGTCGGAGTAAAATCTTGTGTTTACTTTACTTGTAGTTACTCCAGGGGGCGTGATTGCCCTGTGCGAAGGAGTGTAGAATGACTGACACTAGCATAACCTATCACATGGCACTCTTGCTTTGGCAGAGCTAACTACATGCCCAGCGCCTTCAGCAGCAAAAATACCTCGGTGCACATACAATAAAACAAACAACAAGAAGAGGGGTAAAACACATGTTTGCGGTGGTAGAGAGAAATTAAGTCACAGCTGAGTTTTGACACGACTCTAGCATGTTGGCTTTGGCTGCTGGTTGTTATTGACTGAGTGCTGGCAACCGCACAAGTGGGAGGGGCCACGTTAAGACAAAAAGCAGTTGCAATCAGCCTAGCCAGATGTATGATAATTATTATATTTGTACGATATTATTGCCCTATTATTAAGCCCCATGTATGATAATTTGATCATTTTGTGACAGTAGTAACAGTTCTAATCAGTCTAGGCTGTCTCATTTAAATTCAATTCCCGACATGATCAGGATAGTAAAATATGGATCCTACGCCTGCGGTTACGCATTACTCTTCTCACGTGACGTCTTTATTTAGCCAATCATGTTTGTTTTGATTATGAACGTGACTCACGAGCATGGCGGTTGTTAACTTAACCAATAATCAAATCGTCTTTACAAATCAATGAGTGCAGTGCCTGTTCAAAACGTGCCTGTTCAGAATGGGCCAATTGCTTGCAGCATTATATTAGAACTAGAAAATTCCCTCGGGGGAAATTTTTGAAAGTGCCACGGGAGTGTGTACATTATGATGAGATTCTTCAGAGATTTCAAACAATTAATACTAGTAACATTATGATACATTTTGGCAGCGGTGTGTTTACTTAAAGGCCGCAGTATACTCACCGTTCCCAAGCTATCGTGCGACATTGTGACGTCAAAATGACATAGATCTCACCGGCGTGACAGGATTTTGGCCCGGTTGCGCCGTGTTGCGCACCTCTCGTTTTTCAGCGCTGCGCGACAAAGCGAAAACAGGAACATGGACGAGTTCGAAGGCACATTTTAATGCGCCTTGTTGCTAAGGCTTCTTTCATTGTTTTATTTTATTGTGTGGTGTAGGCCTATATTTTTTCGCTAATAAACCATGGTTTTACGCAAGTGCTGTCTACTGTTGTTGTGGTCAAAGACGAGTGGAATTACGTGGCTGAAAAACTATCTCAAAGCGGGATTAAGTTATAAAATAAAAGTATATAAGATAATCATTAAAGGAGCTATATGTAGGATTGCGTCCTCTCTGGCCAAAACTGTTATTGCAACCACGTTGTAAATACTGTACAGCGTGGTACTCCCTCCCCCTCCCCCCCCCAGAGTAGCGGTTGCCAGATTCACCGTTCCCGGATTACTCAACACAACACTGCGTCTACTAGAAGGAGCAACCATGACAAGTGTTTTACATTCTGTTCTTTGCTTTTATTTAGGTAAAGAACATAGAATTGCCTCTGTGTATGAAGTGTGCTATACAAATACACTTGCCTTGCATAGATCCCTGATAATATTGACCAACTGCATCACCGTCACCGGGGCTTCATAGTAATGTGTCCGAATAGAGCAGCGCTCTCGGACACACACACATGCTGTTACCGCTGTTTTATTAGCATCCACACTTCCAGACCATCACCGGGGCTTCATAGTAATGTGTCCAAGGAGAGCAGCCCTCTCGGCCAAATATAATTCTAAAGATATACTGCAATAGTTCACTCCAGTGGAAACATGGACCATTTTCATTACCCAACTAAAATATATTTGGTAGGCTAATAGTGCAATGTAAACATGTTCACGAATGCATTTAGTAACGTCAGACATTTCTGACCCGAAACATTTGTAGCTGCAGCCTTCCTTATACAGTAAATGGCTGCAGCTCAGCCTATCTGGCAACCCGGATGGCGACACAGTACTGACTTCGCGATTGGACGCTAGGCAGAAGGTGGCGCAACAGACCAAAACACAAAATGAAAACAAAACAGTTTTCCTGGTACAGAAATATTGCGTTTGAAATTAAATATTCTGGCTGGACTACTATTATGTCTGACATAAATACTTGAAATTAACATGATTCCTCAATGTCTATTGACATATTAGGGTCATTTTATGATTACTTTGAGTACATTTCTTACATATAGCTCCTTTAAGTTATTAAGATAGATGCGTACAAACACTATTCATGAGAACTGCTGCCATACAGGAATGTTAATGGCTGACCAGGTGTGGCAGTGATGTAGAATAATAGCAATGTAAAGTAATAGACAGCCATAATGCTGTAAGTGAGAGACATCCCGGTGAACTAAACCTTAACTGAATGTCTAATGATGTGTAAGAAATTAAAGACACGGGTACCAGCATATGGAGGACTAAACATGACTTAAGTATAAATAAATAAATCAATCAATGCATAAATAAATGTATAAATAAATGCTGAAATAAATAAATACGTAAATAAATGCATACATAAATGCATAAATAAATAAATGTATAAATAAAATAATGACATTACAGGGAGTAAGCCTTGGGATCGGGAATCATTTGCTTTTGTCTGGCTCTCCGATTTGACCAATCATGCTGTTGACTGAGGTTAGGACCTCCTACCTCATATACATATGGACACAGAAATACAGGAATGAATAAATGTAGAAATGTAGAGATGTAGAAATAAATATAAAGCATTTATTTATTATTTTATTCATTCTTTTATTTATACATTTATTTATGCATTTCTTTATTCCTGTATTTATTTATACATTTATTTATTATTTATGCATTTATTTAAATATTTATTTATTCATTCATTCATTTATTTATTTATACTTAAGTCATGTTTAGTCCTCCATACCAGTATTAGTAGATCTCTTCTTCTAGTGTGTAGTAATGGCAAAGTTGGTGGCGCTGTCACACCAAATTTTTTACCGGGGGCGAAAATTGTACCGCCTACATAATCCAGGTTCCAACATTCCAAACCTGCCCGGCAACAGACGTACGCGTCGAACGATGACGTAGGAAGGTGGGTGCGCACACTGTAAACATTCGCGAACGCGCTCATTCATTGAGCGCTGATCACTGGAACAGATAACACTTATTTTACAAATTACATTTATTAGCGTTGCTAACTTTATATTTGTATTGTATTTAATTGTTTAATCGCATTTAGAGTGTTTAACGTGTATCGTAGTCTAGCTAGCTAGCTTGTGTTCATTTAATTTAAATTACATTTATTAGCGTTGCTAACTTTATATTTGTATTGTATTTCATTGTTTAATCGCATTTAGAGTGTTTAACGTGTATCGTAGTCTATCCAGCTAGCTTGTGTTAATTTAATTTAGATAGATAGATAGATAGGTAAGCAGACAGATAGATAGATTTTAGGTTTATAGGTTTTTCTTGTTGATTGAAAATGGTGTCACTTAATTCTATTTTCTTGTATCTGTCGTCTCAGGTGTATGAAGCAGGGTTCTCTCTCACGGAGAAACGGCAGATCCGGAGGGATGCAAAAAAATTCACTCTTAAAGGTATTCTGTAATTAAATAACATTTTATGCAGTCCATCTTAATTCATCTTCCATTTTCACAAATTAGTAGGCCCTGCAAAGGAAACTGAATTAAATCATAAGCAATCTACAGCTGATGCAGTGCTGATGTATGTTCAATCCCTCTTTCTAGGAAATCATATGTACTACCTTGGGGACAATGGCCTTTCAATGAGGAGGGTGATCCTCACTGAGAAAGAGAAGGATGAGGTCCTGGCAGAAGTCCATGCTGGCCACTTTGGAGCCAAGAGGATGCAGGAGAAGGTCAACCAACGCTTCTACTGGAAGACCATTACCAGAGATGCTCAGGACTGGGCAAGTGATCAATTTGTTCAAGTTGTGTTTGATCCAGATCAGCTCCAATATTTCCTGTGATACGCTGATGCCGCATGCACATGAGATTTAAAGAATAATTTATAGTGATTGCCTTATATAAGTAATTGTTCATTCAAACTACTGTGACACACAAAGAAAATCGCCTCTACTCCAGAGCATATTATTAAATATGTTGTGTTAAATCTCCTTGTGTTGTAAAGGTGAAAACCTGTATGTCATGCCAGAGGTTTGAGCAAGTGAAAACGGAGGCACCGGAGTTGAAGCCCATCAAACCAAAGTCACCATGGCATATGATTGGTGAGATATCTTGCTTTTGGGTTCTGTGAAACGGCTACAACCTCTCTGTGGCAGGGTTGGCCCTCACCACACGCCACCTAAGTGGCTTCTCTTGGGGCCCTCCGACACAGGACACAGGTAGATGGTAGTTGCAAGTTGTTTATTGGGAGATTAAGGCTGGTGGTATTCGCCGAGCTGATGGTACAACTGTCATGACGGTGCTCCTCCCCGAGTGTGTGTGTTGATGGCTGGTTTATCCTGGGTGCCATGATAAGTGTGCAGCCCCACCCAGCCAGAGTCCAATCAGCCTGACTCAGGCCAGGTGAGGCTGTAAACCAGATATCAACAGCACACACTCCACATACACCCTCCACACTCTCGAAGTCATATTTAATTTGTATTATTTTCTTAATGTACTGTATTGCCTTTTCTATCTCTATAACATCATGGCCTTTGGGCAGGTACTGAGTACAATTTGGCATGTGTTTATTTCTGTCCCTACTCTAGGTGTTGACCTAATTGGACCATTCAAAGCCTCAAAGAATGGGAACCACTTCTGTCTGACAGCAACTGACTTCTTCACCAAGTGGGTAGAGGCCAGGCCCATCAAGGACAAGACTGCAGCTGCCACATCACAGGTGTCTAAATCATAGCAACATTTGCAGCGTAGTCACATATTGTGAATGCAGAATGTTGTTAAAACTGACAGAAAAGTTTGGCTTACAATTTGTTTTTTTTGGGGGGGGGGGGGTTTGGATAATGAATTCAGTTTCTTTTGATGTTCCACAGGCTTTGATGGACATTTTTTACACTCATGGTGCTCCTGAGGTCATCTTGACAGACCAGGGTCGTGAATTCTGGAACAAGGTGAAGTATTTATACATGTGTAATTTAACAATGATTGATTAACACTGGCAACAAGAAACCTAATAACTGTTGAATTCCTTAATTCAGGTAAACAAGTCCCTGTTTGAGGAGTTTGGTGTCACGCACCGAATCACATCTGCATACCATCCTCAGGTATAGTGTATATTATGTATGGGATAATGTACAGTGAGACGGTCGTTATTGAGAAATAAACCAACAGGGTGATGCAGGACCCCGACGCGAATATGATCAGGCAGGCGGGGTTCGGCAACAGGGTTCAGCAACAGGCAGGTAGTCAGGCAGGCGGGGTTCGGCAACAGGGTTCAGCAACAGGCGGGGTTCGGCAACAGGGTTAAGCAACAGGCGGGTAGTCAGGCAGGCGGGGTTCAGCAACAGCCGGGTAATCAGATCACTGGAACAAGGTGGGGTAGCACGAACTGGCATCGGCTGGCTGGAGAACCCTGGCTTAAATAGGGAATGGTGATTGCTGATTAGAAACAGGTGTGTTGGGGAACTGATCATTAGTGGTGACAATCGGCCACTAGTTGGGGGTGTTGGACAGTGTAGCAGGACGTGGTGTAACAATAACAGACCGTAGAATGCCCTAATTGACCATCAGAATAGTATTCAACAAAGCTGTGTAATAAAGAAATATAACTGACATAAAAGAAAGATCAATACGCTTCTAAATAATGTTACTATTCACTTATACATATTTATGACACTCTTTCAATTCTCTATTCTCCTTGCTTGTACTTTGCTGTTTTTACAGACCAACGGATTGGATGAGAGGACCAATCAGACACTGAAGAGGTCCATTGGCAAGACCCTTGATGGACAACAGGAGAGGTGGGAAGACAAATTAAAAGAAATTGTTTTTTCAAATAACTGTTGTGTCCAAGCCGCTTCCAGGTATTCGCCCTATCGTCTGATGTATGGACGGGAGCCACGTCTGTTTTCAGAGGTGTGTAGTGGTTGACTTTTTAATAATACCATATTAACAATTTCTAAATCAACATTTTTACTCTTCAGGGAGGGAGTTACACTTTGTATGGTATGAGGAGACGACTTAACAGTGGGGAATCAACATGAAGAGTATATATGTCAAAATAATAATTTCTATGAGGCTGATTGGAACATACTTTTATTGCTTGTCCTTTGCCTTTCTTTTTCCTATGTTGCTTAAGACCACTGGAGATCTTCCAGATGATGTGGACATTGCTTCTCCAGATAAGGAGGACATTGAGAAATACGTCCAGGCAAGGGCTGAGAGCGATGGAAAGGTCAATGACAAGGCAAGTGTTTTATAAATGTGAAGCAAATTATTTATATTATCATTATTTATGTTTTTGCTTTATATTTGAGGACATCACCAGTAGTTAAGTTAGTTGCCTTGCACAGAAAGGCAATTGCGAGGGTAGAATATTCATATATCGATTAACTATCCTGCATCAGGTGACTGCCAACATAGAGAAGGCCCAGGAGAGACAGAAGGAGTCATATAAGAGGAGGACCAAGAGGGGGACCAAGCGCTTCAGGATCACACCAGGCATGGAGGTCCTGAAGAAGAATGAGAGGAAGCGTGGAAGGCATGGTAACACAATGGACCCAGATTGGCCAACTTTGTACAGGTAAATGGTTAAGATACCAAAAAATGGTTAAGACATCAAAGGCATCAAGTTCTAACACATATCCTTTCTTTAATTGTATATCTCTCTCTCTCTCTCTCTCTCTCTCTCTCTCTCACCAAGACCACCCACCTCATCACCAAGGAGGAGATAATCCACAATCTGCAGTGAACAACCACATGGCCCTAGTCGCATCTGTGTTTTGTTTTTGGTTTAGTTTTGTTCATGCGCGTTTTGATATTTTTCCAAGTTGTGTGTGTGTATATACAGTATATATATATATATATATATATATATATATATATATATATATATATACTGTATATATATAAACAAAACTCATCTAGCTCTCACATTGATATTTGATATTTTCAGGATTACTGAGGTTACTGACAATAACCTTGTGCAGCTGGAGACCTTGGATGGAAAGCCATTGAAGACCAAGACACCCTATGCTTCAGTGAAGCCTGTGCGGAGAAGTATGTTAATTGAATGATTAAAATCTAGACTATAGACTATACTGAGAAGTGATAATGAAGCTTTTTTATAAGGTGATTCTTTCCCCTTTAGGATCCCAGGCTGCCTGGCCCACCAAGGAAACTGTCCAAGCCAGCAGATTCAGATCATCATGACCTGCTCAGCTCAGAGTTGGAGGACCCACTAGAGGTAAATATTTCTTGGAGTAGTCTTAACTTCACTTGCTTTGCAAGTTAAATACTTTGGTTGCTCATCAATTATATGCTCACATTGTTGCTATGAGTATGTATGAGTAAGAAGTTTGTTTTGTTTGTTTCAGGACTTTGATGTTGTCATCACTAGTGTCCAGCCAGGCCAGGCTTGTCCAGCTTCACTGAGCAAAAGGGTGGAGGACTTCAGGGCCATGCTCAGCAACCCAAGTACTTGGTTGAGTGACCATGCTATGGACCATGCTCAGGCCCTGCTTAAGGCTCAGTACCCTAACATCAACAGGCTCTACGCCACCACCTCCCTAGCCTTGCTGTCCACTTTGACCAAGCCAGCACAAGGGTTTGTACAGATACTTAATGTTTCTGCAAATCACTGGGTTACGGTAAGTGACATTGGCTGCTGGGGAGGTTCAGTGAACATTTTTGACTCCCTAGGACACACCAGGACAGAGGTCTTCATTGAACAGGTCACAGGTCTGCTTTCTTTTCCAGGGAAGAGTGTCCGACTGCAGTGGCCTGACATACAGCAGCAGGCAGGTGGCTCAGATTGTGGACTGTTTGCTATTGCCAACAGTTTTGCTCTCTGCAGCGGTGAGGGTCCCACCACAGTCCAATACCATCAAGGACAAATGCGCAGTCACCTCTTTTCCTGTTTTCAGGCTGGAGAAATGCAACTCTTCCCTAGAGCCATGAGGTCCCCCACTGCCGAGCCATTCGCCATTGATGTGGATGTGCACTGCCTCTGCAGACGGACCATCCGGCAAGGAAAAGAACCTCAGGTCCCTTGCAGGAGGTGTGGTAGGCCCTTTCACCAGTCCTGTCTTTCCCATGCACAGAATATTTATGAATACATTTGTCCAAATTGTCAAATCATATTCTAACTATTCTGCTCAGTTTTTCTTATGTCTTTGTAGGACTGGTAGGTATGTGTCCCTTTGCTGGAGACTTATTTGATTCTTGTTAACATTCAGATTTTCCTTAATAGTTCTACTGCCAATATTGCTGTTCGTATGTTATGGATATTGTATATATTTAATGCATCTTCTAAACAATATAATATAGCCTGATAAATGATTAATTTCTGGAATAAATAAAATATGTTTAATGCTTGTTAATTTTGTACAGCACTTTGGTCAACAGTTGTTGTTTTTAAATGTGTTCTATAAATGCATTTGAGTTGAGTTGAGTCAGCCTTAAAAAAACAAACAAACAAAAAAAAACCTTCTCTAAAGGTCTGTACCTTGACGTTGGTGAGAGGGCTTACTACTAAAACAGACCATTTTTCCATTCCATTTCTGTTTTTCATTGTGGTTTTGTTTCCTTCTTTGTCTATCCTTATCTCAAAGACATTGTGACAGGAAGAGTTTACCATGCAGAGGCCAAAGAACACACCAGGGACATCAAGAATCAGCATCTTCTGGAAGTGTGGTGCATCAACCTGAACCTGGAACAAGCTAGACCTGTCACTCAGCGCTTATAAATGACATGCATCAAGAAACTGCACTATCACATTTTTCATTTTATATTGAAGCATGATCATTACATATAAGTTTGTTGTCAATGTTATATCTGAGGCAAATAATTAAATGTTATTCATATGTGGCCTGGTGTTAGCTTAATTTAAATGAGACTGAGATTGAAAGGGTTAAGTGATGCTATAATGGTAGTGGTAGTATGTTGTGTTAGTGCAGTGGACAATAGTGCAAACAGTGTTAATAGATTATACATAGAGAAGACAGACTGGTTCAGAAAATCATTTATGCCCTAGCGTTCATATTTCTTTAACTCCTGAGATGAGATAAGAACAAGCCTCATTACAAAGATGTCCTATTCTTAGATCACAAATTATCTGCCACTTTGTTAAATAAATATATTTCCCCATACTGTGCTTGTTTTGTTTTCATTTTCAACTTTACCTTACTCAAATTAATGGTAAGGTTTAGCCAAAAAAACACACTATATTAAGGATATTTTTTTTATAGATTAGATTATTTTAAGTTATCTACTTTTCTGTACATATATTATAAACTTATTTATTTATATTATCAATGTATTTATCTATTTCTCTAAACAGTTATAGCTAAATGTTATGGGGATAACGTGAATAAAAACAAAAACACATTTACCAGTTAGTAAAAACCTAAAATCTGTCTGCTTCTATCTATCTATCTATCTATCTATCTATCTATCTATCTATCTATCTATCTATCTATCTATTATCTATCTAACTATCTATTATCTATCTATCTAACTATCTATTATCTATCTATCTAACTATCTATTATCTATGTAACTATCTATTATCTATCTATCTAACTATCTATTATCTATCTATCTATTATCTATCATCTATCTAACTCTTATCTATCTATCTATTATCTATCTATCTATCTAAATTAAATGAACACAAGCTAGCTAGCTAGACTATGATACACGTTAAACACTCAGTTTGCTATTATCTATATATCTATCTATCTATAATCTATCTATCTAATTTGTAAAAAAATAAGTGCTATCTGTATTACGGTATGTTATTTCGTCTTTGGCAACATGAGCGCGAATGTTTTTTGAAACCTGCCTGGCAACGGACAATTGCGTCGAACGATTACGTAATGTTTCGAACGCGGATTACGTAGGCGGTACAATTTTTGCCCCCGGTACAATTTTGGTGTGACAGCGCCACCTCTGTTCAGGAGAAGACTGCAACTACTCTCGCGGCCTCCAGCGCGAGTAGTTCCGGCGCTCACGTGACGTCATTGTCAAGCGACAGATTGGGAACGGCGAGCATGCTGCGGCCTTAAGGCATTGAAGGCGGCGGAAAACATAGATTGGGAGTCATGGCAAAGTAAATACGGCGACATATTGGAACGGTACACATATGGAGTCAGAATAGTGTCATAATTCAAACCTGAAAAAAAAGGTTTCAAAGGCTTGTAAGTCTGTGTTTGAAAACTCAACACCTTGTAAAAAAGGTTTTGCACCACTGAAAAAAAAGATTATAGCCTGAAAAAAAAAGTCAAACATCTGCAAACATGATTTTGTGTTCTATTTTATCTTCTTCATCATTTTCACCAACACATTTTCAAAGCTAAAATGTTTTCACAAACACATTTTCAAAGTTTAAAAATGTTCACCAGCGCATTTGCAGAGTTTCAAATCTGACACTGTTCTAACAGCGTATTACTTTGTTTCCCGGTTTCGAAACCTTGTAAATGGGATTCTGCAAACAGCTGTTCAAACATTGAGAAATACGTTTTGAAAGGTTGAATATTTATTTTTAAAAACTCGTAAAGGTGTAAATTTACACCATTGCAATGTATTTTTTCCAAACTTAATTTTCAGCACTGACTTTTCAGAGATTTGACCACACGGGCGCAAGCTTGCGAGTCACGTGATTATTGACACTGTTCTGACGCCGTTTCGTTTTGAAACTCCTTTAGCGTCAAAGGTCTGAAAACGTGGTTCTGAAAAAAGGAAAAAAAAACCTTCCTGGGGGCGGGACCATCTTGCTCTAAACCTATTGGTTGCTCTCTGCTGAGGCACAGTCCAATCACATGCGCCGTTGACCGGGCTGTGCGGGATTGACAGTGCTCTGCCGATGACAAGAATAACAAGCGACTTGCGTGGTTGATTTTGTTGTCTATTTTCTGGAACCATGGCTGGTAGACAGGCGAGCAATTTTATTCTATATTGTTTGCGTTCTAACCACCCGCGAGCCTCCTGCGGCTCGCCAAGCTGTAATTTGCAACACGTTCTCATCCCAACTCGTAATATACCGACGGTTTGTCACGCCCCTAGACGTGATACTGACGCAAAAGGTACCCTCCCGCGTCTGTGTGAAACGATCTGTGTGAAACAATCTCATAAACCCGTTCGCGGTGGTAAGAGACGAGCAGAGTCTACAGCGTCCGCTCGCAGAGCAGAGTCTACAGCGTCCGCAGTCTACTGTGAAACAATTCACTCCATAAAGGATTATGGTTGGTTATGGTTAGCGTAATCTATCACCGTGACTGGGTTATTATTGGAGTGAATGGACGCTGTAGACTAATTTGTGGCTCGCATGGCATAAATAATAGTCATACTTTGCGGTCACGTGACTACCATGGATACCTGGAGGGCAACAAACGCTGGCAAAATGGCGACGAACAACGGCCAACCAGGGGAATTGCAGCCTTGCAGATTTCCGATACTTAAATAAATCAACTATTTAGACCATTTGTCACAAAATGTTAAAATTAGATATGAAGAGAAGATAAACATACTCGGAACTTGTGATCCATGCACAGCACCCGCTGATGTAGGTTATTCATTGCTTTGAAGCTGGCAAAGACTCTACCAGATCGTGAAACGATCTGGGGGTTCTCATAAACCCGTTCGCGGTGGTAAGAGACCAGCAGAGTCTACAGAGTCCATTCACTCCAATAATAACCCGGTCACGGTGATAGATTACGCTAACCATAACCCTAACCCTAACCATAACCATAACCCTTTTTGGAGTGAATTGTTTCACAGTAGACTGCGGACGCTGTAGACTCTGCTCTGCGAGCGGACGCTGTAGACTCTGCTCGTCTCTTACCACCGCGAACGGGTTTATGAGATTGTTTCACACAGATCGTTTCACACAGACGCGGGAGGGTACCTTTTGCGTCAGTATCACGTCTAGGGGCGTGACAAACCGTCGGTATATTACGAGTTGGGATGAGAACGTGTTGCAAATTACAGCTTGGCGAGCCGCAGGAGGCTCGCGGGTGGTTAGAACGCAAACAATACAGAATAAAATTGCTCGCCTGTCTACCAGCCATGGTTCCAGAAAATAGACAACAAAATCAACCACGCAAGTCGCTTGTTATTCTTGTCATCGGCAGAGCACTGTCAATCCCGCACAGCCCGGTCAACGGCGCATGTGATTGGACTGTGCCTCAGCAGAGAGCAACCAATAGGTTTAGAGCAAGATGGTCCCGCCCCCAGGAAGGTTTTTTTTTCCTTTTTTCAGAACCACGTTTTCAGACCTTTGACGCTAAAGGAGTTTCAAAACGAAACGGCGTCAGAACAGTGTCAATAATCACGTGACTCGCAAGCTTGCGCCCGTGTGGTCAAATCTCTGAAAAGTCAGTGCTGAAAATTAAGTTCTGAAAAAATACATTGCAATGGTGTAAATTTACACCTTTACAAGTTTTTAAAAATAAATATTCAACCTTTCAAAACGTATTTCTCAATGTTTGAACAGCTGTTTGCAGAATCCCATTTACAAGGTTTCGAAACCGGGAAACAAAGTAATACACTGTTAGAACAGTGTCAGATTTGAAACTCTGCAAATGCGCTGGTGAACATTTTTAAACTTTGAAAATGTGTTTGTGAAAACATTTTAGCTTTGAAAATGTGTTGGTGAAAATGATGAAGAAGATAAAATAGAACACAAAATCATGTTTGCAGATGTTTGACTTTTTTTTTTCAGGCTATAATCTCTTTTTTCAGTGGTGCAAAACCTTTTTTACAAGGTGTTGAGTTTTCAAACACAGACTTACAAGCCTTTGAAACCTTTTTTTTCAGGTTTGAATTATGACACTATTCTGACTCCATATACACAGAGCATTATCCGTCGCGGAGCAAGCCATGGCAATGGGAAAGGTGTACCCACACAAGAAGGATTAAATGACAAATGGTATGTATGACTAATAAGACCCAATCAATTTGATAAATACAGCGTGTCCTCCCGTGTTTCAGCCGGGTCTATATACTGCAGGGCTATTAAAAAAAAAAAAACAACCTGCGTGTGTGTGCGTGTGTGCGGCGGGTTTTCACACACAACTGTGGACCTGTAGCACATTTGCTGACTGGTGTAAAAGTGTATAAACCAATGGTCCATTTGAGATTCAAAACGTAATGTAACACTCCAGTGGGGACTAGTGTAAATGGGATTTGTTTATGGAGTTGCCATGGTGATTGGCGATGTGTGTGTGGTTCCGGTGAGGAGGTAATGGTTCTAGCGAGGAGTGATTATGCGCCATTAAACGGAGAGTTTCACTCATCCAAAGAGTATTACTTCTCATTGTGTGTTCTTAAGAAAGCCCTAAGCCTAAGCACGGCGACAAATGCTTGGATAAAACAGCGCGTTCTCCCGTGTGTGTGTGTGTGTGTGTGTGCGCGGATAAAACAGCGCGTTCTCCCGTGTGTGTGTGTGTGTGTGTGTGTGTGCGCGGATAAAACAGCGCGTTCTCCCGTGTGTGTGTGTGTGTGTGTGTGTGCGCGGATAAAACAGCGCGTTCTCCCGTGTGTGTGTGTGTGTGTGGGCGGATAAAACAGCGCGTTCTCCCGTGTGTGTGTGTGTGTGTGTGTGTGCGCGGATAAAACAGCGCGTTCTCCCGTGTGTGTGTGTGTGTGTGTGTGTGCGCGGATAAAACAGCGCGTTCTCCCGTGTGTGTGTGTGTGTGTGTGTGTGTGCGCGGATAAAACAGCGCGTTCTCCCGTGTGTGTGTGTGTGTGTGGGCGGATAAAACAGCGCGTTCTCCCGTGTGTGTGTGTGTGTGTGCGCGGATAAAACAGCGCGTTCTCCCGTGTGTGTGTGTGTGTGTGCGCGCGTGGGTTTTAACACCACCGTGGACCTGTATTTGAGATTCAAAACGGCGAATCTTACCAGACGCAGTTCCCGTTTACCGCCGCCATCATAAAGCAATGTTTTCCTGTGTGTACCGTGATCAACGCGGAAGAGCAGATCGGCGGTGACCAATAGGAGTCCTCTTGTATCCGCCGTCCAATCAGACGAGCGATATCTGTAGAGTTTGCCTGACAACAGCCTCGCGCCAGTTAAACTGACTAACCAACCGTAATTAGATCACGCGCACACACCTGCGCGCGATAGCCCCCAGGCTGAGGCTGAAAGAACCGTTGAGAAAATAGTGCTTTTCTGCCTCTGCACTGGTCTCACATTTGGGCTTATTCTGACAAAACGGTAGCACGTATCAGAAAATAAACGAGACCATCATCACTGTAAGGACTTACTGAACGATTTGGTGTTTCTAAAGTGTTTCTACAGTAAATATTGTGGACACACTTGCAAGTTTAAAACAGGGGTCCGTTCTGCTTCTCTCTGAAAATATTTGTATTGGAGTTAATGAGGAGAAGAGACAGACTGGCCGCACTTAGAGGCTGCTAATTCAAATTCTGTAAGTCTCTCTGATTATTTGAGCACATTGTGAGAGACAGAACAAGTATGTCTACAAATTTGGAAAAAATCATGTGTGTAAAGTGTAAACTGTGGCCAGGAGCAGCGTGGTAAGAGAAAAAATCTGGATTAATTTTGGGCTCTCTCCCACTCTAACCTGCACTCTGACACGAACATTCCTCGCAATACACACCCATTATAATCTCATAATTTATCCCAAAATGATCATGGTCATTGATCAGTGATTGATTAAAAACGATATGACGCATCAAAACGTGGAATAGTACACCAAATACACAAGACTTGTGTCAACTGTTTAAAGGTTAAATTGAGTTTCTAGGTGAAAGTATGCCGGAGCAGCAGACAGCAGTAGGCAGTACGAAAAGTCTTCGTTTTTTTACCTCCTCCCATTCATTCTCTATGGGACTTTTTTCGCTTTTTTTTTGAAAAATTCTTATTATTTTAAGAAATTGAATAGCACACCGATCCCGATGAAGACGCACATTTTGATATATCAGAGTTGTAGGACTAGTAGCGAATAACAATAGCCCCGAGCACTGGTCCCTTCAGCTTTAGCTGTAGGGACCAGTGCTCGGTGCGATGGCCCCGTGGCACTAATTAAAATCTCCACCTTGAACAGACGTTCAGTACATTTAAGGACATTGTGCTCTCTTTCACAGTTCACTTGTAATAACTAAAACACAGCTACAGATCCATCTTGTTCATAACTAAACTTGAATGGTATTACTAAAGTAGGAAATAACAACACTAAACACAATAGAATAGACCAAAAATAAAACCATTTAACTATGTAGCCCCATGGTAGAAGCACAAAAATCAAGGACAAAATTACCAAATCAAGGAAATCTGAATTAAATCAGGCAGGCAAAACGCTCCGCTTCTGAAACGCTCCTGGTGGGGTATGAAGCCGTGTGGATAACAAGAAAACTGCATCGCCGCGGAAATGCAACTCAGCCTCGTCCGGTGGAATCAAATAACCACCGCGGTTATTGTAGAGCATGGATTTAATTAGTGGAGGTATTTTGCCGGCAATGTTATTAGTGTTGTAAGTTAGTATCGCAAATATACACAATTTGAGTTGCAATGAGGCTCATGCTTAGACTCCAGGGAAGTGAAGAAGAATTGGGTTGTAATGTTAGTATACATCTCATAGTTTGCTTGTAATGTGCCTGCAAAGGGCTGCTGCGGATGTAGGTGAAGGCATGCAGAGTGTCGCTGGTTTAAAAATATTGATGTCACGTGTCCAAATTGAAACAAATTCGACACTGCACATCCTTGGGTCCCCAGCAATACACCCGCCAAGTGTGAAGTAGATCGGCTGAACAGTTCTCAAGATATGCAAGGACATACGTAAATATGTACATATGTACATACCAGGGGTCGCGTTAACCGAATATTTTCTGTCATTGACCGTTTTTTTAAAACGGTGACGGAAAAATCTGAGGGCCGTCCGTCATTTTGACAGATTGCATTTCACACCCTGACCACTTGGTGGCGATGAGCATATTAATTGGCTCTTGTAGAAGAAGAAAAGTAGAAAAGAAGAAAGAAACAACAAACCCACTTGAAACATTTGATTACGCGCAAGCGGGCACGCGAGGAACCTAGAAGCTAGGGTTGGGCGATGGCCCTAAAATTGGCAGTTGATGTTTAGGCAAGGCAAGGCAGCTTTATTTATATAGCGCATTTCATACACAATGGCAACTCAATGCGCTTTACATAAAACAATAAGAATTTAAATAAAAATAACTACAGAAGAATAGAAAGAAATAAAATACTATAAGAGCAGCATAAAATAATGATTTAAAAGGACATGCAATTTTAAAGTGCTTTGAACAAGCTCAATCATAAGCACAGGAGAAGAGAAGTGTTTTTAACCTGGATTTAAAAATGTTCACAGTTGGGGCTGATTTCAGTTTGGCTGGTAGTTTGTTCCAGTTTTGTGCAGCATAACAGCTGAAAGCTGCTTCACCATGTTTAGTTTGAACTCTGGGCTTCACTATCTGACCTGAGGCAGTAGATCTCAGAGCCCTACTGGGTTTGTATTCTACTAAGATGTCATTCATGTATTCTGGACCTAAACCATTCAGTGATTTGTAGACCAGTAGCAGAACTTTAAAGTCTATTCTATAGCTGACTGGGAGCCAGTGTAAAGATTTTAGAACTGGAGTAATGTGCTCTGATCTCTTTGTTCTGGTTAAAACTCGAGCTGCAGCATTCTGAATGAGCTGCAGCTGTTTAATGCTTTTTTGTGGGAGTCCAGTCAGAAGACCGTTACAGTAGTCGAGTCTACTGGAGATGAAAGCATGAATCAACTTCTCCTGGTCTGTTTGAGACATAAAACCCTTCACTCTGGATATGTTCTTAAGCTGATAGAAGGCTGTTTTGGTGATGGATTTGATATGACTGCTGAAGGTCAAATCTGAGTCTATCAGCACGCCAAGGTTTCTGACTTGGTCCCTAGTTTTTAGGGAGAGTGACTCGAGATGTTTACTGACGGCAATCCTCTTCTCTTTATTGCCAAAAACAATTACCTCAGTTTTGTCCTGATTTAATTGAAGGAAATGTTGGTTCATCCAATTTGTTACTTGCTCTAAACAGTGACACAATGACTGTATTGGACTGTAGTCATCTGAGGACAGTGCTATGTATATCTGCGTGTCATCCGCATAACTGTGATAGTCTACATTAGAGTTCTGCAGAACTTGACCCAAAGGCAGCATATATAGACTGAACAGAAGGGGTCCAAGAACTGACCCCTGAGGAACTCCACATGTCATAGCCATTCGATTGGATTCATAACTTCCAATGGTCACAAAATAACTCCGCTCTTCCAAGTAGGACCTGAACCATTCTAGGACTGTTCCGCTGAGTCCTGCCCAAGTTTCCAACCTGTTCAACAATATACTGTGATCCACAGTGTCAAATGCAGCACTGAGATCCAACAGGACCAGAACTGACACCTTGCCTGAGTCAGTGTTTAACCTAATATCATTTAACACTCTAATAAGAGCTGTTTCTGTACTGTGGTGAGGTCGGAAGCCTGATTGAAATTTGTCGAAAAGGCCACTGGAATTCAAGAAATTGCTGAGTTGATTAAAAACCACTTTCTCAACGAGCTTGGCTATAAAAGGAAGATTTGAGATAGGTCTGTAGTTGGTTAACATGGAAGCATCCAGCGATCTCTTTTTTAAGAGTGGCTTAATGGCAGCTACTTTTATGGATTTAGGAAACGTGCCCGATTGAAGTGAGCTATTTAGTATTTGTCGCAAATCTATTTGGACAGAGTTCACAATAGTTTTAAAAAAGTCTGATGGCATTGTGTCAAGACAGCATGTTGATGGTTTTAGATGCTGAACTGTTTCCTCTATGGTTTTTTGGTCAACTGTATTAAATTCTGACATCGCAGTTGAGTTATTCCTGGGAGGTCTTAGGGATTGCGTTATTTTATTGTTTTGTTGATTTGTGTTAATTGTTAACCTTATGGACTGGATTTTTTCACTGAAAAAGCAAGCAAATTCATTGCATTTTGCTGTGGAAAGGAGTTCTGGAGCTATCTGTTTAGGGGGGTTTGTCAGCTTATCAACCATAGCAAATAGAGTGTGAGTGTTGTTGATGTTCTTATTAATAATTTCAGAAAAGTGTCGCTGTCTAGCCTTGAGTAACTCATAGTTAAAATTACAAAGACTTATTTTGTAGAGGTCATGGTGAATTTGGAGTTTAGTTTTTCTCCACACTCTGCTTTCCTGCTTTCTGTTTTTAAAGCCTTTACCATCATAGTGTTCCTCCATGGTGTTTTCTTTCTGATCAAGGTTGTCTTAGTTTTAATAGGTGCAACAGCATCCATGACATTTGAGATTTTCCAGCTAAATTTATCTAGGAGTTCATCAACTGACTCTGCACTCACAGTTGGTGACATAGCTATAGCCTCCATAAACTTTGCACTGGTATTCTCATTTATGTACCTTCTCTTAACAGACACAGAGGTTAACTGAACATTTGGAATGATCTGTAAGTCAAAGAACACACAGAAATGATCAGAAAGAGCCATGTCCTTAACATCAACAGAAGAAATGTTAACACCTTTAGAGATAACCAGATCCAGAGTGTGGCCTCGAGTGTGTGTGGGCCCTTTCACATGTTGCAAGAGGCCAAAAGTGTCAAGTAGAGCAGAGAGTTCTTTGGCATTTCTGTCCATGTTATTGTCTACGTGAATGTTAAAATCCCCTGTTATGATAAAAAAGTTGTAATCAGTACAGATAACTGACAGCAGTTCAGCAAACTCATCAATGAATTTTCCTGAGTATCTTGGAGGTCTATAAATGATTAAAAATAGAACTTTTGGATCACCTTTTAGTAAAAAACAGAGATATTCAAAAGAGCTAAAATCACCTAACGTAATTTCCTTGCACTGAAATACAGATTTAAAGATGGCAGCAACTCCCCCGCCTTTCTTACCAGTTCGACACTTGTTCATAAAACTGAAATGTGTTGGTGCTGCCTCATTGAGAATAGCACAACAGCTACCTTCAGTCAGCCATGTTTCACTAAGAAGTAAAAAATCTAGATCATAGGTCATAATGACGTCATTAACTAACAGTGATTTGTTGACTAGTGATCTGATATTGAGTAGAGCTAATCTTGTGGAGATAGCAGGAGACACTGGTATATTTCGAGGTTGACATGCTATACTTAATAAATTGGCAGATTTACCCTTTTTATTTCTCACCAGTTTAACCATTCTTCTGTTACCTGTCATCACAGGGATTGAGAAGGCTATCTGAACTCCATAGGGCCCTGACTTTTCCTGGGGGAGAACATTATTGGTATCAGTATTGCAGCCTGGACCTGGCACGTATCAGTCCGACTCACAGATTATCTGAGTCAGAGGAGGTGGGGGAGCTCTGTGACGTGGGGCTGGACGAGGAGGGGGATTTAGGGGAGAAAAAATGGGATTTGGGCGTGGTGTGAGTTGGAAATCCAGAAAATGGGGGAATGGGCAATCCGGACTGCGTGGAGAGAATGAAAGGCTGGATGGGGTCCCAGTGGGTGAAAGTTGGGAGTCTCCTGGTGGGGCTGGGGGAGACTCCACTTGTTGGGCTGTTGGGGCTGGGGGAGACTCCTCATGTTGGGTTGTTGGGGCTGGGGGAAGCTCCTTGTGTTGGGGTAAGGGTGATGACGTTAAAACCTCTCTCTCAGTGTGCTGTCCTTCATGGTCACTCCTTATCTCAGGCGGTAGCAGTTTTTGTCCAGAAGGCTGTCTTATCTGTTGTTTTGGATTGTCTCGCCTCTTGTCCTTGGCAGGGGCTGCTGGTGACCGACGCAAAAAATCAAAAATGTTGTAGCTTAACAGCTGTACTCCTGACTTGTTAAGGCAAAATCCATCTGCCTCAAAGAGGTGTCTGCGTTCCCAAAAAATGTTGAAATTGTCAATAAAGTTCACTGATTGAGCAGCACACGTATCTTTGAGCCATCTGTTTAGCATCAACAGCCTGCTGAATCTCTTGTCTCCTCGCCGAACTGTTGGTAGAGGTCCACTGATAAACACCTCAGTATTCAGATGAATATTCATCGAACTTTGTTCAGCAGATCATTAAAATCCCGTTTCAATACCTCTGATAGTTGCTTGACAACATCAAGTGCTCCTGTGTGAATGACGAGAGATTTCACTGTCGGATGCTCAGCAGTGATTTCCAGAATTTTCTCTGAAATATCGGACACCATATCATTGGTAAAACAAAGTACTTTGGTGTTTTTGCTGAAAAAGTGTTTTGTCTTATTCACAGCTCCGTCACCCACTATCAGCGTTTGAGGCCCAGTGGTTAGCTCTTTCTGCAGCCTTTTAGTATATGATTTAGCCTCATACCTTTCTCCGGTGCTGGAAGATGACCTTTCTTTTGGGGAGTCAGGGTCTTGTAAAAGTGGAGCAAATCTGTTCTCTAGTAGAATCCCTGTGTCTTTGGTCGGTTTGCTCTTACTTTTTGTTTTAGCCACGTTCCACGGCTGTTTTCTCCTTGGCACTGGGGTTGAAGAGACCCTCCTGTGTGACGGCAGTGCAGGCCACTCAGTATCATCACAAGTCTCCAGGTGCTGGGTTCTGCCTGTTAACCGTCTTCCCATATCTGAGGGAGGCGATTTATCTTTACATGAATTATGCCTTGGCTTTGCACAAAGCATTTGTCTGTTAGCCTGCTCCTTTCCACTGATTTGGGTCATCGGTAGAGTGGTTTCATTCCCATATTGATCATTTACCTCCACGTTGACTTCGAGTCGCAGAATCTTTGTCTCCAGTACTGCTATCTTCTGGAGAAGTTTGTAGTAGTCATCCGTGGAAAAGGGAGGCATCTTGTTGCTAATTAGCATAGCTTAGCTGAGCTCCACAAACCCAGTCAGTATAGTGCAGGCTTATGCTGCTGATAGGCCACACTCACAAAGTAAAAAGGGTTTAAATAATAGCGGTAGCCTTCAGATACTTTCATAAATTAAGCTCCTAGTGATTTAGAAGTATCCAGGACCCGCTTTCCATAAATTTTGTAGCAAAAGGATAAGATTACAATGGGAAAAAAAGAAAAGTAAGAAAGTAAGAGCGGAGAGCGAAGAGCGAAGCGTCAACTAGCGTCTACTCAAGGGCGAGTTTACAGTAAAACATCGTGATGGACGATGATATCATCGTCGGCGGGGGGGGCGGGGCCGTTAATAGGCGGCCCACGAAGCGGGCCGCCTATTAACAGCATGGACCAACACTTTTAATAATCGTATTTACCGTATAACTGCACATAACTTTATTTAAAAGCAATCAAATGGAACATGTTTGTTTGTATTTTGGTGTCCGGTGCGTGTACATGTGCGGCTCCTTCGGCGGAGTGGTTCATGTTAATAGCGGAGTCCGGGAGGGTTCACCTTCACGGCGTAGTTACGAGGGATGTACGACTATCGTTGTAAAAAATACTAAGTGTTTTTTAAAGTTAGAAAGATATTAGATATTCAACCGATATACACGCTCCAAATTACAGCGATCAGACACGGGGAACTAAATCCGCGATCACCGGTGGCAGGTAGACACCAGGTGTCTACCTGCCCAGGTGTATTGGTCAGTATGCCTGCAGCGATGAACAAGGCTTGTTGCGACCACGGATGTATTCGGTTTGCGATGCTCATGCCTTCTTATTTTTATGCTTTACTTTTTGCTCGACTAATGAAAACGTATTCGACTAAGCCTCTGTCGATCGACTAAGCCGACTATTAGGGGGCAGCCCTAGTTAACTTACAGCACTTTATATGGACCATTAGTTATATTTTCAATTTATTTACAGAGCAATCCCTGCAAAGTTTTTAGGTAATAACTATAGAAGAGACTATAGGATTAGTGTGTGTCGGACGAGAGGGGCGTGGCAGTCAGCCATCACGATGGACGAGGACATCGTCCATCGGCACAACCCTACTAGAAGCCCCACTATACGCGAATTATCCGCGACATCGCGCCACCTTGAAAACTCGTTCGCTTGGGGGCGTGTTGACTAGTGGATCAACTAGCTCCCGCGTGTTGACCAGTGGATCAACTAGCTCCCGCCCGCATTGTGGTGATGAATCACCGTCAAGCCCCACTATACGCGAATTGCCTGGCGGCCGATATTCTTACATATTCTTCTGCTTGATGTGTGTATCCACGGTGTGGATTATTTGTTCAGCTTGTTTGGACTGAATATTAATTGAAAATGAATTAAAATGAAATGCTATTGAACATGTCATTATTATCATTTTAAAAATTAAAGTGACCGGTAAAAATAGATTATGACGGGATTTTTATGACCCTGTCAGTCAAAATGACGGACAACGAAAAAGTCTAGCGCAACCTCTGGTACATACATACAGAAATTCCTTGCTTTATCATTAGATGTTATATTGAATGCAGTAACTTACGGGCCATTACTATTTATCGATGGAGTTATGGATACATAGAATAGCCTATTTGAAGATTGCACAAAGGTAGGCTATGTAGAACTTGACGCCGAGCCACTAAGGGGTGCCAAATGTACCCACACCTTGTTATTCGGTTGACACAACACCGCACACAGCATAAACGATCCTACATTTTCGAAAATATATGAAGCGGTTTAAACAAAGCGGTGCTCGGAACAGGCGACATGTTCAAGAAAGAGCAAAAAAGTCTTGAGAATCTTAAACAAAGGTCACAAGGAAGGTTTTTTTCTACCGCTAGTAAATGCCGCATTAACTAGTTTAACAAAGAGATTCATGTTGTAGGGTAATGTTATGCAGCCAACAGCTCCCCATGGGGGGCACGGATGTGTATGTATTTGTGTCGTGTAACACGCCCCAGTTCTGTTATGTGCACAGCCGGTGAATACACATTACTGAGAGACACAGCCCGACTGTCTGTTATCTATGCACCTTCACATGTATGTTGGTGTCAGAAGCTGTATTGGAACCTAGAGTGAGTCCTACGTTGCCTGTCGCTGGAACAGCGTACGTTTGCCATCATATTTACAAGCACAACCTGGGACTCGCGGAGGAAGAGCAGAAAGCGGGAGCGATACTCGACAAACTGGGCAATACTTTACACCCACCAAAAATGTCATCTTTGAGAGGTATGTTTTTGGCAACAAGAGGAAGGTGAATCCGTTGATGCTTTTGTCACAAGACTGAGAGAGAAAGCTGCCACATTGTGAATATGGAGGTATAAGAGACTAGTGATGGATTTCATGATTCGTTTGCGCGAATCAGTTCGCGTCGTTCAGTTCGCCATAAAGAGTCGTTCGTTCGTTCAGTCGTGTTTCCGGTAGCGGTGAATCATTCACTGAGTCGTTCAGACTCAGCTCCTCCCTCCGTCCCTCGTTCTCATTCACGAATCGCGAACGACTCGGCTCCTCCCTCGTTCACAACATTCAAACGAATCACGAATGCAGTTCTCAGCTGAGTCGGTCTCGGTCAGACTCCCTCGTTCTCATTTACTAACTAATCACGAAATCACGATTCACAATCGTGCAATGGTGCAAATGGTTATCAAACGGTTATCAAATGGTGCAATGGTGCAAACGGCCGGGTCGCGTGCGTGAGAAGGAAGCATGAAAGAACGAGACAGATTGACGAGACATTCAAATATTGTATTAATCTGGCATGACAGAAAATACAAAGACAGCATGCATTTACCATTTCACTGATATTTAAATGTAAAAGGCACGATTGGCTGGCTCTCGTGAGTCGTGACGTCTCAGTCCTCGAGTCAATCACAGTCAGCGAACGACTTGCGACTCGCGAATCAGCGTCGCGAATCAGCAGCGCGTCAACGACTCAGCGAACGAGACGAACGACGACGAACGAGTCGAACGAGAGCGGCGAATGAGGTCACTTTGTTCAGCATGCATTTACCATTTCACTGATATTTAAATGTAAAAGGCACGATTGGCTGGCTCTCGTGAGTCGTGACGTCTCAGTCCTCGAGTCAATCACAGTCAGCGAACGACTTGCGACTCGCGAATCAGCGTCGCGAATCAGCAGCGCGTCAACGACTCAGCGAACGAGACGAACGACGACGAACGAGTCGAACGAGAGCGGCGAATGAGGTCACTTTGTTCAGCATGCATTTACCATTTCACTGATATTTAAATGTAAAAGGCACGATTGGCTGGCTCTCGTGAGTCGTGACGTCTCAGTCCTCGAGTCAATCACAGTCAGCGAACGACTTGCGACTCGCGAATCAGCGTCGCGAATCAGCAGCGCGTCAACGACTCAGCGAACGAGACGAACGACGACGAACGAGTCGAACGAGAGCGGCGAATGAGGTCACTTTGTTCACTTTAAAGAGTCGTTCGTTCGAACTGATTCGTTCGCGAACGAGCCATCACTATAAGAGACGAGCTCATGAGGGACAGGCTTGTTCTTGGAATAACTGATGAGGGCACCAGACGACGCAAGCTAAGAGAAAAGTACTTTAAGTTGGAGGGGGCTATTGACATTGGCCGTGTAGTGGAGGTGTTGGACAATAAGCTAAAATTCATGTCAATTAGCAGCTCTGTGCCTGGGGCGAGCATCAATGTAGCATATGGACAGCAACCAGGACAGAGACCTACCAGCAGGCCATCCGAGTCCACCAACACATATGCACAGCCACAGAGAGGCACAGGTGAATGCAAGTACTGTGGCACACCGCACAGACGGGGGCGAGACCTGGGCCCCGCATTTGGAAAGTCATGTCGCTTGTGTGGCACTGCTAATCACTTTGCCAAAGTATGCATGAAAAGAGGCCAGCAAGCACGTCAGTTGAACGCTGTGGATGACCCGCCGCTAGAGGACCCGGAGGACAGCGACCGCGATGAGAGAGATGTGTACACAGCTGAGAGCGTGGGGCCTGTGAACACTCAAAGGAAAAAGTCCAGAGGTGCCAGCTTGACTCTGGAGCCACCTGCAACGTGATGAGCATGAAAGACAAGATGAGACTGGCACCTAGAGCTCCTCTTCAGAAAAGTCTCACCAGAGTCTTTACAACAGTGAGTGGATGAGCTCAATGGGCGTGTACAGCACACGGTGTGTCGTCAGGGGCAAGACACACAGACTGGACTTTGTGCGCACCAGCCAGAAGCCCTTGCTTTCAGGGGAGACATGCGAGAGACTTGGCCTGAGGCGTTTCACCATTCCCGAAGAGCTGAACAAAGTGGAGCACTGCAAGACAGGTGAGCTAACTAGAGCCTGTCTCATTAACACTTACACTGACGTGTTCACCAGCCCAGTCGAGTCACTGCCGGTTGATATTCACTTCGAGTTGCATAGTACTGTGGCGCCCGTCCAGTGCGCACCAAGGAATGTCCCGGTGGCCCTCAAGGCGGCTGTTAAGGCGCATCTGGACCAATATGAAAAGGATGGACACTTAACCACAGTCACTCAGCCCACAGACTGGATTAGCAATCTGGTCATAGTGAAGAAGCCAGACAAATTGAGGCTTTGCATCGACCCTAAGCCCCTTAACCGCGCCCTGAAGAGGTCCCATTACCTCATGCCCACTTTAGATGTGCTGTACAAGCTGCCAAAGGCACGCGCCTTCACCCTGGTGGATGCATGCAACGCTTTCCTGCAGTGTCGCCTGGATGAGGAGAGCAGCCTGATGACAACGTTCTGGATGCCGTGGGGTAGAAAGCGATGGCTGAAGCTCCCTTTGGGCGTGTCAGTCGCACCGGAGTTGTACCAGAGGAAACAACATGAGCTGCTGGCTGGTTTGTAAGGGATTGAGCCCATAGCTGATGACATCCTCGTAGTCGGCTGTGGAGACACGGAGGTGGAGGCTGTACACGACCACGACACAAACCTCATTGCTCTGATGGACAGATGCAGGGAAGTGAAGCTGAGGCTGAGCATAAAAAAGCTGCAGTTTCGTGTGAGGGAGGTCCGCTTCCACGGCCACATACTGTCGGCGGAGGGCCTCAAAGCTGAGGAGGGGCTTCACTAAGCCCCTCCTCAGTGCACCAAAGCGCCAGCAGAGCATGCTCCTTACACTTCAGAACTACTGCCTCACGGTGGTGTACAAGCCAGGTCCTGAAATGTACACAAGTGACATGCTCAGCAGGGCCACCACCCCGCCACAGAGAATGGACACTGAAGGTCTGCAGCATGCAGCAGGAGCAGTGTGACGCAGCAGCCATTCAGCAAGCAGACTATCTTAAAGGACAATTCCGGCGCAAAATGAGACCATATGATCATAACACATGTCCGAGTTGGACCATTCTCTGGGTTTTCATTCTAGTCGAATGTAACCAAAGTTCTCGAAAACCGTTAATTAGCTTATAAGGCTAGCTGTGGGGGCAGAATATTCATGTAAAATAAATCGTAATGCTATACCACTAACAAGGCTCAAAATCGCACCACACTTCCACGGTAGCATAATGAGGGTCCCTACATGTAAAATGAAGCATTGAGAACTTTGTAAGTGTACAGACAGTTTATTAAAAAGAAAGTTTAGAAAGCCAGTGCCTTCACGAAAACAAGCGGGCCATCAGAGATGAAATAAGAACACAGGACAGTGTGCTTTTTAGGAGCCAGCACGTCATCATTCCAAAAGCTATGCATCCTGAGATGCTGAGACGGATCCACTACAACCTCGTGGGGGGTGAGGCTTGTTTCAGACAGGCCCGCAATACTCTCTACTGGCCAAATATGCAGGGAGAAATCAAAGACTTTGTGCAGCAGTGCTCAGTATGTGTGCACACGAGCAACAGAAGGAGACTATGATGTCACACCCGCTCCCCATACGTGGCAGCTGGTGAGCATAGACCTGTTCAGCGACGCAAGGCAGAATTTCTTGCTCATGGTGGATCACTATTCTGACTTCTGGGAGGTCGATCTACTTCCAGACCTGTCAGCAGAAACGGCCATCAGAAGGTGTAAGGCTCAGTTTGCACGGTACAGCATCCCTGACCGGGTCATTTCAGACTGTGGAGGTCAGTTTGACTGTGGATAGTTTCGGGCTAATGCTAGTGGCAAGGCAGAGTCTGCAGTGAAGATTATGCAGAAAAGCAGACCATGCCGACGAGGACCCCTGGAAGGCTTTTCTACACTGGAGGAACACGGCCACTGAGGGCATGCGCTGCAGCCCAGCACAGCGGCTGATGTCATGGAGGCTGAGAACTCTTCTCCCACATAGCTGAATATTTACGCAGAGTTGTTTGGATTCCTATTCAGCATTAATGAGATGCAGACAGAAATCAATGACAAAATACTGAGTGACAAGTGTCAACAATGAAAAACAGGGGTGATAATGCTGATGATCTGAGTCTTGAGATAGGCATAGCAGTCAAAAGCTATCTCAGTGGCAGGCCCTGATCATCGTTTGATAAGCTCAACTACATTTACAGAGAAAACTTTGCCGCGACCAAAGTGAGGAGAGTCTACTTCTAATGGTGAGTCAGTCAGCATTTATTTATCTTGGTTATTTGGTTGACTGAGGCTACATATTGGCATTGTGTGCCTCTTTTGCTATTTGTTTGACTTTGTGTGGATTGGTGGGCAGCAATTTCATAATTTTCGATGTTGGTGATGCTGATATTGTGATGTTACATGTAGGTGAAGAGCATTTTCGCATCTCCTAGTGGTTGCTTTGAAGACTGCTGTCAGCTGAGTGTACTTATTCTCTATTGGTCATTTGCGATCACATGGGTTGGGTCATAGTTTGAGACCAGCCACTCCAGCTTACGTCAAGCACCATGCTAGCTACTCCAGACAGCATAGTATGAATCAGCCAGCTGCCCAATATTACCCTGGGATCCATCCACACAGTTTCTCATCCATTCACACATACCCTGTAGTACTAGTGGAAATTCAGTTTAAGGGAAAAAAGCATAGTGTAAAGGCAGCGGTTAGCTCCCGCCTGACGTACCCCCTGATTCTGGGTACTGATTGGCCAGGGTTTGATAGGTTAGTGGGACAGTGTGCGGGGGTGCGTTCACGGCCGACAGGGACAGGGGATACGTGCGCTGTGCTCAGCGGTGACGCGAGGTCGTCCGACACTGCAGACGGGGAGGGGGAGCCGGCGGGGCCTTCACAGGAGGCTCCGCAGGTTCCCGTGTTCGACGCCATGGAGGATTTTCCACTTGAGCAGTCTTGTGACGATACTCTACGCTTTGCCTTCGACCAAGTGATAAGAATTGATAGTCACATGGTGCGCCCTGACGCACCGTTAACGTATCCACATTTTTCATTGCGCAGGGACAGACTATACAGAGTGAGTCGTGACACTCAGACAGAGGAAATAATTACACAGTTAGTGGTACCGAAGAGCCGCCGGGAAATAGTTTTTCAGGCGGCTCATTATAACCCAATGGCTGGACATATGGGGTGTGAGAAGACACTGAACTGGGTAATGGCCCAATTCTATTGGCCAGGCATTTGGGCAGATGTGCGCCGCTGGTGCGCGTCTTGTCCCGAATGCCAACTGGTTAACCAGCCGGCCATCCCGAGAGCGCCTCTGCGTTACCTTTACCTCTAATGGAGGTACCGTTCGAGCGCATCGGGATGGACCTCATCGGGCCATTTCACCGGAGCGCACGCGGATATTGCTTTGTGTTGGTTCTCGTGGATTACGCAACGCGATATCCGGAGACAGTGCCACTGCGCACCATCTCTGCAAAGAGTGTGGCGCAGGCACTGTTTCAAGTTATCTCCCGAGTCGGGATCCCGAAAGAGATCCTGACTGACCAAGGCACACAATTTATGTCACGAACACTGGGAGAACTATACGGATTATTGGGCATCAAGTCAATTCGAACCAGTGTATACCACCCCCAAACGGACAGCCTTGTGGAGCGCCTGAATAACACTTTGAAGTCCATGACCCTTAAGTTTGTGCACGAGGATAGTCGTAATTGGGATAGGTGGCTGGACCCTCTGTTGTTTGCAGTGCGCGAGGTACCCCAGGGTCCATGGGATTTTCTCCCTTTGAACTACTGTTTGGCAGGACACCACGCGGGGTTTTGGACCTGGTTAAGGAAAGCTGGGAGGAGGGTCCGAGCCTGAGTGAGAACGAGGTTCAGTACATCCTGGACCTGAGAGCAAAACTCCACACACTAGGACAGTTATCACATGAGAATTTGCTCCAGGCCCAGGAACGGCAGCAGCGGCTCTACAATAGAGGAGCTAGGTTAAGACAATTTTCACCGGGAGATAAAGTGCTTGTATTGCTCCCTTCGTCTAACTCCAAATTACTCGCCAAGTGGCAAGGACCCTTTGTGGTCACACGGCGAGTGGGTGACGTTGACTATGAGATTGTGCGTTCGGACAGGGGAGGGGCGACACAAATTTATCACCTCAACCTCCTTAAAGCGTGGAGAGAGGCGGAGCCTGTTTCTCTGGTGACGGCAATTGCAGACAGAGATGAGTTGGGGCCGGAGGTACCAAAATCGACCAATCCTGCCTCGCTCCTTTGTGGGGACCAGCTCTCACCATCCCAGAGAGTAGACATAGACAGGTTGCAGCAACGTTATGCGGATGTGTTCTCCCCCCTGCCAGGACGCACAAGCCTTATTCAACACCGGGTTGAGACTCACCCGGGCGTGATGGTGCGGTCACGGCCCTATCGGTTACCTGAGCACAAGAGAAAAGTGGTTCAGGCAGAATTGAAAGCTATGGTGGAGATTGGGGTAATAGAAGAGTCCAACAGTGCCTGGTGTAGCCCCATAGTTCTTGTGGTCAAGAAGGATGGGTCTATCCGGTTCTGTGTGGACTATCGCAAGGTGAATGAGGTTTCACGGTTTGATGCCTATCCTATGCCCCGGGTGGACGAACTCCTGGATCGCCTGGGCACGGCTCGGTTTTTTACGACGCTGGATTTAACCAAAGGCTACTGGCAGATTCCCTTATCTCCAGAGTCTAAGGAGAAAACGGCCTTCTCCACTCCGTACGGTTTGTACCAATTTGTCACACTTCCGTTCGGATTGTTCGGGGCCCCAGCCACATTCCAACGCCTCATGGACAGAGTGCTGCGTCCACATGCTGCATATGCTGCCGCCTATCTGGACGATGTGATCATCCATAGTGGCACCTGGGCAGAGCATGTGCGGCAGGTGGCTGCGGTGCTCGAGTCACTGAGGCAGGCAGGGCTCACGGCCAATCCGAAGAAGTGTGCAGTTGGACGGAGGGAGGTACGGTATCTGGGGTACCACTTGGGCGGCGGGCAGGTGCGTCCGCAGGTAGATAAGACAGCAGCGATTGCAGCCTTCCCAAGGCCCAAGACAAAAAAAGAGGTGCGGCAGTTTTTGGGGCTGGCCAGCTATTACCGGCGATTTATTCCAAACTTCGCGGAGCTGACCAGCCCCTTGACCGACCTCACCCGAAAGGGTGCCTCAGATCCGGTCCAGTGGACGGAGCAGTGCCAGGAGTCGCTTGAGAGGGTATAGCAGGCCCTCTGTGGGGAGCCTCTCCTCCACACACCTAACTTCTTCGGGCAGAGGGCTGGGGGCCGTCCTGTCCCAGCAGGTACGGGGCGTCGACCGCCCGGTGTTTTACATCAGCCGGAAGCTGTCCGAAAGGGAGGCCAGGTACAGCACCGTGGAGATGCGCTGCGGTATTACCTGCTGGGGCGCCCAGTCACCCTCTGCTCAGACCACGCTCCCCTCCAGTGGCTCCACCGCATGAAAGATGTCAACACCCGGATCACCCGGTGGTATCGGGCACTGCAGCCATTTAACTTCTGGGTGATCCATAGGCCGGGGGCACAGATGGCTGTGGCCGACTTCCTTTCCCGTTCCCATGGGAGGGGGGGGGGAGTAGGTTAGGCCGGATGGCTCCCCGGCCTAAATCAGGCGGTGGAGGTATGTGGGGGGGCGTGGTGCATCAGCCGCAGGGGGGAGCTGTGGAGGGGGCTCGGGAGAGCAGCGCCAGGTGAGAGTGATTGGTACACCTGTGTCCTGTTGAGCTAATCACTCTCTCCCTTCTTAATGCAGTAGCGTGCTGGACCCGGGAGGACCGGACCTGGACGCACGGGGCCAGAGCTAGGCCCGCGGCAACGTTATAGTGTGTACTTTATATTGTGTGTCTGGAAATAAACCTGGTAAACCGGCAGCGTGAGTCATCCTTGACAGAGAACCCCCCCAGTGGCACCATACAACGCCACAGAAATCGACCTTCATGAATGTCATACAAGGACTGAAACTCACCTGCAATGAAGAGCTAGGTGGTTAGGCCCTCAGTCATCAGAGCAGGTTAGGAGAATCAGAGCTGGTCATGTCAGCAACCCTGCTTCTGGGCTCAGGATGGCATGGATGCATCTTGAGGAGTGCTATGGGTCACCTCAAACAATTGAGAAGGCTCTTTTGGACAAACTTGAGATGTTCCCCAAGATTGGCAACAAAGATGCCCTCAAATTGAGGGAGCTTGGTCATCTGTTAAGGGAGTTGGAGTCAGCAAAACTAGAGGGTTATTTGCCTGGGCTCGCCTACTTCGATACATCTCGGGGTGTTAACCCAATAGTGGAGAAACTGCCATACGGACTTCAAGAGAAATGGATGACACAAGTCCAGTTTCCACTGTTCTCATTCTTCACTGATTTTGTCTGCAGAGAGGCCTGTACTCGTAATGATCCGAGTTTCACACTTAGCTCATCTGGCATTACAGCAGTAAAGCCAGACAACCCTGTGAAAAGGTACACACACTCTAGAGGCCAAGTCTCATCCCACAAAACAGAGATCACGCCAACCTTGTGAACGACACTTTCACATTCCGTGTTGCCAACAGTGAGAAGCTATTCACTCGAAGAGGAGTGCTTGCAACCATTCATATTGAAGGTATGGTTATATTTTATATCTATCATATGACCAATAATTAGGGTCACACTAACCTTGGTGCCTTTCTGCTGACGTAAGACGGAATCATGAGCTGGCATATAATCATAAAGGCAACTCCTCATGATCAGAGTGAGTACGTTGTTGGTGACGTGTAGAGTACATAGTGTGAGATCAGATGATAGCAAAGAACAGGCAGGCTTGTCGCTGTACATGTAAAGAATCTTTTTAGATAATACCCGGAGGCGACAATCTAACGCTGGAGTCAGATACCACAAGGACGAGGGGGGAAGACGTCAACAGCCGGATGAGAGGAAGACAACCCTTGTTATGATGTTTTCACTAATGTGTATATAACTTCCTGGGTCAGGGATAGTTGGTGTTGAGACTTCGTGAACTGACACACACTTTGTTGTTCTGTCAGGGAAACATAGTTGGACCCAGAGCTATGTAAAACTGTGCAGATTCTACTGGTGTTAAGAATAAAGCTGATTATTGAGTAAACTAAATCTTCTATCGCTTCATTAAAGAACACGCATGAGTAAGAGTTCGAAGAGAAACTGCTTTTCACAACAATAGCCTATTCGACCCACTTGGTCTTGTGGCTCCTATTACCATCTAAGGGAAGCTCTTGCTACGACAGCTCACCAGGGACACCAGCGACTGGGATGCTTCCCTCCCAGCTGAAAAGGAGGCAGAATGGATTGTTTGGAGAGATTTGCTGCGATATCCAGAACAGTTCAAAACCCCTCGAGCCTACACCGCAGCCTCCCTCTCCACTGCTCAACATACAGAGATCCACATCTTTTCAGACGCTTCCATAAAGGCCATTGCAGCTGTGGCATACCTCAAGGTGATGGACATTGAAGGAAAATGGCATGTTGGTTTCATCATGGGGAAAGCCAAGTTAGCCCCCATGTCGATCCATACTATTCCCAGGCTTGAGTTAGGTGCTGCTGTCCTGGCAGTGGAGATTGCTGAGCTGGTTGTGAGTGAGCTGGACATCAAACCCGACAGTCTGAAGTTCTATACCAACAGCCAGGTGGTGCTGGGGTACATCTATAATGAAACCAGGAGGTTTTATGTGTACGTCAGCAACAGGGTGGAACGGATAAGGAAATCCACATGTCCTGAACAGTGGCATTATGTCCACACCAGTCAGAACCCTGCAGACGTTGCCACCAGGTCAGTGCCTGCAGCTCGACTCTCAGACACCAACTGGCTTACCGTTCAAGATTTCCTGGCACATTCTGTGGGGACAGACACAGCTGAAGAAACATCCTATGACCTCATCGATTCAGAGTCTGATATGGAGGTTCGATGCCACACCACTACAGCCACAGACTCCCACAGAGGCATTGGTTCACATCGCTTTGAAAGGTTTTCCACGTGGCAACCCCTTGTCAGAGCTATGGCCTCCCTCATCCACATCATTCAGTCCTTTAGGTCTGAGAAGGATAGCAACAAACAAGATTGCAATGGTTGGCATCACGGTTTGAAGCCTCACACAGCTGATACACTGTCACAAGCAAAGGCTATCCTCATCGGATGTGTACAAAAGGAAGCATACCAAGCTGAGGTGTCCTGTTTGGAGAAAGGGAAAGGTATTCCCAAAAGCAGTCCCCTGAGGAAGCTCAACCCTATCCTTGATGGCAATCAACTCCTGAGAATAGGTGGTAGACTCCAGCATGCTCCGCTTGAGATAGAGGAGAAACACCCTCTCATTATTCGTGGCCGCAACCATGTTGCTACTGTACTCGTAAACCACTATCATGAGAGTTAAACATAGTAGCATAAAACATAGTCAAACAGAGTCTTCACTGAGGGAGCTATCTGCACAGATGGCATCTGGATCGTGGGGGCAAAGAAATGCATCTCCAGCAATCTGCGTAAGTGTGTCACATGTAACAGACTTTGTGGTAGGACAGCAGAACAGAAGATGGCAGATCTCCCATCTAATCGTCTCAGCACTGAACCCCCTTTTACAAACGTGGGTCTAGATGTGTTCGGCCCCTGGAACATCTCCACTCGTCGTACCCGAGGAGGTGCAGCGAACAGTAAAAGGTGGGCAGTACTCTTCACATGCCTAAGCGTACGTGCTGTGCATTGAGCTTATAGAGTCAATGGACACATCAAGCTTCATCAATGCTCTACAGCACTTCTTTGCTGTGCGTGGTCCCGTAAAGGTGATCCGCTTGACTGTGGCACAAACTTTAAGGGAGCTTGCAAAGAGCTGCAAATCCTCCTACAAGATGAGACTAACATATGAAAGTATCTCAGTGAGGAAGGATGCACATGGCTGTTTAACCCACCCCACTCTTCCCACATGGGGGGAGTGTGGGAAAGAATGATTTTACTAAGAAATGTATAGTGGTATTGTGTTCAATACCAGGCAGGGAGTGTGATGTTACATGTAGGTGAAGAGCATTTTCGCATCTCCTAGTGGTTGCTTTGAAGACTGCTGTCAGCTGAATGTACTTGTTCTCTATTGGTCATTTGCGATCACATGGGTAGGGTCATAGTTTGAGACCAGCCATTTTGGTTTGAGATTTGCACGGTAAAGTGCTCCAAAACTTTCTCTGTTTAATCCTTTGCATCTGCCTGTGTTGAGCCTTGGAGAAGCTTTGTTTGTAAGTTTATATTACATGTTTCATCTTTATGGATAAGGACTGATGCATATTTTGTTATTTTATTTCATATTTGGGAAGAGTGATAGATAATTACTAGTGATGGGCCGTTATCGGCGTTACCGCACTGCGATAACACGAGACTCTTATCGGCGATAAAAAAATGATCGCCGTTAATCTATTGTCCCCCCCCCCCCCCCCCCCCCACAATGTAGAAAATAAAGTAATAATAAAAAAAACTGTAAAACTGTTGACGCTGGCAGTGTTGAGTTTGAGCCATGAGATATCCTTGGCTTCCTAACCTCATTCATCTGTAAAAAAAAACAAAAAACAAAAACAAAAACGTTATAACTGGTAGGACAAAAGACCATCTAAGGAAAACAACCATGCTTTTCTATTTCTATTTTCTATTTCAAGTTTGATTGCTGGACGTATTTAGATAAACGTTACATTAACAAAAACCTAATAGCCGGTGTTTGCTACACGTTCAGGGAGTTGTTCTGCCTCCAGCCTAAACCCTGCCCAGAATAAAACGTTATTGTTTACAAACAGAAAAGGGTTAATGTTAACTTTTTCAAGTAACACTCGCGGTCCTGGGGCCTCATGTACGAAGACTTGCGTGGATTTCCTACTGAAACTTGGCGTACGCCAAAACCCAGAAACTGTCGTACGCACAAATAAATTCAGATGTATCAAAGTGTGCGTACGCATGGATCCAAGCGCGTTTCTTTTGTACATCCCGATCAACGTGGAACTGAGCGCACGTGCAGATGTGGCAAACTCCTCCCTGTCCACACCCCATTTAAATATGCAAATCCATGTAAATAGGCCCTGGACCTGAGATTCACCTCTATCCGATCAGATAAAACAAGCAAGTGTGGCACAGAGGATATTTATATATTATTGCCACTTACTTAAATGTGTTATTTTATATGTATGGACTTTATTTGGCATTTTTACAGACACCCCCCATTCAATTTTAAGCATTATTATTATTATTATTATTATTATTATTAAAGGCACGAGACCACCCGCGGCTATAAACGGTGGGCTGCGCTGCGTTCTTCAGTCGGCAGTTAACCGGGACCAGTAAAGCCGCTGAAGACCAGCCGACTCTTTTTGTTTAATTGATTCTTTCAGAATAACATCTTTTCTAAAATATGCCAACCCTTGAGTCAGCTTGCACTCTATGGGTGTAACACAAGCATGAACAAAGGAAAGAAAAGACATTTCACAGAGTCCGAGTTGGAGATTGTGGTGAATGACGTGGAGCCGCGGAGGGAGATTCTCTCTGGTCCCCTGTCAGCAGGGATCAATATGAAGAGGATGGAAATGAGTGGGAGCGTGTGTGTGACCCGTGGGGTCCGAGCAGCGCACACACACAGGTGAAAAATAAGTGGTCGGATCTGAAGGTGGAGGTGAAGCGGAGGAATATATTCTATGCGTCACTTTCATGCCGCACACTTGGAAGACCACTAGGTGACGCTGTTTTTGAGCAAATTCCGTAACGCTAATAACTCCTGCATACTTTGTCGCACATTCGAAATCGGCTTGAGCCAATTGTCATCATTTGCAAGTAAATCCTCGCGTTCCCTAAATACTCGCTCACGTCGGATTGCACCATTTGCAAGGTCCTCTAACAACGCTAACGCTGCCATCGGTAATACCATTTTCTTCATCACATTGCGCATGCGTTTATATCCACCCGTATAATTGCAAACACGGTGGGTGTGTTAATTGTTCATAAGTGTGTCTCTGACGTGCACATCACTCTGATGACTAATTGTTTTTGACATTATTAACAGTTTCCCAGCGTCACCTATAAGTGTCGCCAAAGGAACAATAGCTGTAGAAACGTGCGTACGCCAGCCATGAAGTTGACGTGAGGCACCGCACATTTCCACGGTCATTTCACGTTTCATACATCTGAACGTGAGCGTGGAACGCCATTTCTTTTTGCGTACGCCACGTTTTTGTGCGTACGCAACCTTCGTACATGAGGCCCCTGGGGAGTGAGTAACATTTTCAGAGAAACTCGTATTTCCATTGTTAAAAAACAAGCCGACAGAAATGACTGGCCAGAGTTGGCTTAACTACACAAAAACATTGTTTACTCACAGAAAAGGGGTCCATAGCCTATCGTAAGATCGTATTGCTTTGTTTACTATATTTGGTTTGTTTCAGAAAGACAGAACACACAATTAGGTCTATATTCGCGATGATTACTTCAGTTCGACAATCAATATTCCCCCTATTTTGGTTCCTAATCTCAATCGCTCATTGAGTCAATTTTTTCAGATTAGTCTTGTTTAAAGAGTACACATTGGACAATGGTTCACACATATTTCCCCAAGTGTCACACGATGTCCTTGATATTAGGGAAAAAAACATGTTAAATATCAGCGATCTAGTGTGTAATATTGTCCATTGTCCAGTCTTTAGAACAAGACTACTACTAGATCTGAAAGAAATCTGTCCTTTTTCAATTAGCTTTTTTGTCTTGCAAGTGAATATCATCAAACTAAAATCACTGTGGTGCATTTCTATCTGCATCTCGGTGTCATTGTCCCTTGCGTGGGTGTACAATCATAGCAGTTGCATGGTTGGGCTCACATCTGCTTATCGTATGCTCATAAAAAACTTGCAATATATCATTGTTATACATTTTCATATTGCAATATGGTGGAGGGGGGGACACAACTTGATATGCGAGTAGGAGTAAGCTGTATCTGCATCCTGAGGGGAGGTGATTGTAAAGGTGTTTTCACAAACACAAAATCACCCATAGCTTAAAACATTAGGCTTTTTGGGCTGCAAATCTATTGATTGACATGTTAGGTCCAATGATTTCTATGTCTAGGGGCAGGGGTGGGTAGAGTACTAAAAATAAGTGAAAATAAAACCAAATATATTCACGACAGAACTTTACATTTCCAAAGCTGGGACACGGCAGCAGGCCTGAGATGATGAACTGGCGCACACTAATCTTGGCAAACACTTCCTTGAAATGCATTTCACTTGGGCTGCGGGCAGGTGCGCCCACAGGTGGAAAAGGCAGAGGCTATCCCAGCCTGTCTGTGGCCTGAGACCAAAAGGCAGGTGAGGGCATTCCTTGGACTGGCTGGTTACGATAAGCAGTACATACTATAGGCGATACATCCCCGCCTTCTCGGAGCTGACCAGTACCACCTCACCTAAAAGGCTGCTTCAGATCAGGTGCTTCAGATCCGGTCCAGTGGACCAAGCAGTATCAGATGGCGTTTGAGAGGGTTAAAAAGGCTGTCTGTGGGGAGCCGCTTTTATATACACCTAACTTTAAGCTTTCTTAAAGTTAAAGCCCCCTGTTCGACATGTCGAACAGGCGGTTGGGGGTTGTTTAGTACAAGGAGGTGAAGGGTGTGGACCACCCGGTGCTGTACCTCAGCCACAAGCTCTCGGAACAAGAGGGGAGGTACAGAAAAAGTGTCTAGCCATCAAGTGGGTGGTCAATGCCTTATGTTTCTACCTCCTGGGGCACTCATTCACCCTGTGTTTGAACCAGGCTCCGCTTCAGTGGCTCGACCGCATGAAGGAAATCAACGCGCGGACCACTTGTCTCGTTTTACAGCCTTTTAAGTTCAAGGTGTAGGACTCAACTGGTAGGACTCAACTGCGGAGACCGATGCAGCTGCATGTGGTGAGCTAAATGAGTCAGTGTGTATGTCCTGCTCTCCCCCACAGTGAGACTGGGTCCAGCCCAGTCAGTTTGTAAAAAAAACAAAAAAATAACATTAAGTAACAGCTTGGATGCAGGACATTTCTTGACAAGCAAATATATTGGATTGATTTAGTAACTTTAATGTACTTTAAGTGTGCACTGTGCAACTGTATTATCTAGGAAAATACAAATATTGGATTGAGACTTGGTATCGGCAGATACTCAATATTAAATTACTCGGATCGGGATCGGGGGCAAAAAAACTTGATTGGGACATCCCTACTGGATATAGTATAAAGCATACTGTAGGATGGTTGGATTGTGCAGGATACACTGCAACTACATAGAAAGAATCGGTTGTAGAAATAGAATAGACAGTTATCACAGTTTTCCTAATTAACTATCCTATCTAAAATAAAAATGTAAAACACTTTCTTTTGCTTCTATTTATAAAATAATTTAAAAAGCAGAACAGTGTTAGCCTGGCAAGCCAGACCTACATCAGAAAGATGTAAGGTCTGGCGCAGCTCCATTGGCAGTGTGGGCGGGATAAACGGTTGTCTTTCAAGTTCCCTCTGCACGCAATAGGATAGCGCTACAACCAATCAGAGCAACGAAGAAGGTGACGTAGTCAGAGCGACGGCTCTGACTACGTAATTAATCAAAACTCCGAATACATATTTATTTTTGAGGAAAGACTTCAGTGCCGTTCTTTGTTCTTTTCTCAAATAAAATGTTAACTTCAACAAGTCTTGAAGAGTCGCGGCCAAAGCCGAGTCGAAAGACAACCGTTCGCCAGCAGCAGCAGCCATTGCTTACCTAACACGGAACCGTCGCAACTCTGTCGTCATGGTAGCCCGGCTTTCGACTCCGCCCCTCACGCTGTGATTGGTCAGACATACAAGACACACTTGGTGTTTCCAGCACCAAAAAGCGGACGGAGCTATGCTAGACCTACACTAGCTGCCAAATAAATGTGCTGCCGCTAGGGGGTGTCTAGAGTTCTAGGCTAGAACAGTGTGACACTTGCATCACACTAATCATTTGCAATACAAAACAATAACACCAGATGGCCCAGTTTTCCATTTATTATGCTGTATATTAGAGCCCGACCGATATATCGGCGGGCCGATATTAGGCATTTTCCAAACTATCGGTATCGGCATTTATAATGGCCGATAAACGAACATTTAAAATAACGGACGGAACACCCTTCAAACCTTACAACCAGCTGATCCAGCCAGAGTCGGGCAGAGCGAACGAGTTATCCACGACCGCGAGCGACATGAGCAGCACAAGCGGCCAGCAGTCCTTCATTTTCAATGAGAACTGGCGACGAGGAGCAGCCGGCACCGCGGCAGCACCGCGGCAGCAGCGCGGCGCCAGCGTCCAGAGCGACGAGGAGAGTTGAAATGAGTTTAACTTTATGCAAATGAGCGGCGTCGGCGCAAAGCAGCAACCCGCTACACTTCACGCCACTGTCCTATTTCACAGCGTCGCCGCGCATCAAGTGCCGCCGAAAAGGTGCTTTTTTCTTTTCTTTTGTTTTTCTTCTGCTCGGGAGACGACTATAGCGCGATGCTTCCTATGGGTGCTAGGGGCGGCACTTGTGTCATAGACGCGCCACGACGCACCGCTTCCTATGTGTGCTAGGGGCGGCACTTGTGTCATAGACGCGCTGCGGCGCTGCGGCGGCAGTGTGTTTTGCACTTTATAATGCTTTATCTCCATTTCTGTTATTTTGATTACTAAATAATAAACATGGGAAACGTGGAAATTGTTATTTGAACATGCTTGTCACGCCGGCCTGCCGAATAGCTCTACTACAAACTTGATATTGCAATGGGCGCAACCGAACTGATGTCTGCAGTGCTGCATGAAGCCCCACCCCCCTGGCGACGGCAGCCAGCGGCCACAGCGCCCCCTGCTGCTCATGACGCTCGCGGTGTGACCCATCGGTGAAGTGCACTGCACTATCCTATTATTTTAGCGATAAATAACTACATATAACTAATGTTAGGGAAATCTGTTTGTTTTGTTTTACGCGTTTCTGGAATTTCTTTTTTCTTTTTCTATTTGTATCGGTATCGGCCTTAAAAATCCCATATCGGTCGGGCTCTACTGTATATCAATTTGATGTTATGAACCCAGACACGGCAGGGATTGGTTCGCCGACGTCTCTGGGACTCTCCATCTGCTTCCACAACAGATACAAGGTAGCAATGGTGGTTATCTCGGTCATGGTTAATGAAGGAAAGAAATAGCGGAATTAAATTTGGCTCTGGTATTTACCATTGAAAGAGAGAGTCGCATCATCTCTGTTTGCTCCAATGGACCATTTTTGGCTGGACCAGCAGGACAGTCCTATACCCACGGCGCTCTGTCACTGAGTCACTGAGTGAGTGAGTGAGTGATACATTTACACCATTGGTCGTGAGAGTGGGTGATGATGTGGTTGTTGTCACACGGTCCAGCCACTAGGTTTTGACCTCGTCTTGTTTTTTCCAGCAATGGCAGATCGTAGAGGCTCTCAGTAGTTCCCCGAAGTTAGCAGCTAATACTAGCAGCGCAGTAGAGTTGCAGCAGAATAGACTGTTTGTGATGCACTTTTAAAGGATAAAACGTTGAAAGAATCAGATTGTATATTATCAGCACATTGAAATTAAATGACGTGTGCATTAAAGCATGTTAGTGGATTATCCCCCACTAAATTAGTAGATTTACGGAATGGCTAATGTTAGGATACTGGATAAAGTTAGCAACACATAACGGTAACCACAAACCGCCTATTATAATTTCCTCTTAATGCTTCTAAACGTGATTTGTTTGCAGGGTGGGGGGAGTTAAATACCGTAAATCCTCTAATATAGGCCCCGGCCTTTATTTTACTCAAGCACATCGCGGCCCAGGCCTTTATTGGAAGGAGGCCAGAATTAGAGGCAGGCCTCTATTTCTATTTGAGCAAAACGGACTACCAGTAGAATGAATAAAAACGAGATTTTGTGTCTATTTGAATCTATAAAATACTAGGTTCATTTATTGAAAAAGTACAGTTACCATAACATATGGTATGCATACAGAACACCAACAACAAATACCGGTAATTCAGGCTAAATTAACAAAAACGTAGCAAACATACCGGTAGTCTCCTCTTTGGCTCCGCAGCTGCCATGGTAAACAACGTTAGCCTACCGGTGACTGAAGTCTCACGTGCTAGTCAAGAGCGAGGTGATTGACCAGGCAGGCTACCGTAGCGGCTTGGATTCGTTAGCAAACATTGCCCCCCTGTGGTACTTGCATGTTACTATCACAAGCATAATGTTGAGGCCTGCCCAGAAGATCGCAAGTTTGCGGACATGTTTGTTTGCAAGGCAGAGGATACAATAAGCTTGTTGACGCTGATAACGATAAGGACTCGCGTTAGTTGTGGATTATAATTGTTTTGGATGAGGAGAATTCCAGCTGTCATTTAACTATTTCACCATAATATGGTAAGCAACTGTTGCATGCTTTTAGCAGAGATTATTTAATTTCATAGCAAAGAAATCTAATGGTCTTTGCTTTTAGATTTTTGATTAGGCTACCATTGATGTAACGTTAAAAGCGGTATTGGGGTGTGCAGGATAATCAGGATAACAAGAATGACTGGAGGAGTGCAGGTCTCTTGCATTTTGATTCGTAACGTTATAGCAATATTTTAAGTGCTCTGGTGGCTTTCTAATGAGCTAAACAGTCTCATCTGTATATTTTTGTGTTCAATTAGACATTTAAAAACGTTGGTTCTAATAATAGCCCCCGGCCTCTCTTAGAGACCGGCCTTTATTTACCCCCGCCGACAGCGAGCCCGGCCAATGTTAGAGACCCGGCCGCTAATGGAATACAGGCCAATATTAGAGGATTTACGGTATTAGTTAAATATAACATTGTAGAGTGGAGGGCGGAGGTGGTAAAATAAGGATATCCATTTTGGAGTACACGGTAGTATAAAGTTAACAAGAGAGCTATTTTGTGATGCATCGCTTTTGATATGGATTTGGAGTGCATATTTGAGACTTCTAAACAGTAAACAAAAACATAACTTATGGGTTGAGTGTTTTTTTTTTTTTTTAGGCTTCTTGATTCTGTTGTCTATTACCTGTCTATACTATGTTGCAGGTCAGCTGACTTTGGATTGATGGCAAATGGATCAATGTGTACAGTCCCATTTAGCTCCATGATTTTTTCATCTTTTATTGACGTTGGAAAAAATCGCAATGACCAGTCGTGTTCAATGTAAAAGGACCTTTAATGTGATGTGTTAGATGCATTACTGATATGTTATCTCCCTCTCTTTATCTAACAGACAGAATGTTGTCCACATGACAGAATTCATAAAGATGGAACTCTCTTTCTCTCCTGTCTGTTGTGGAATATATTGCCCTGATAGCTAGCATCAGAATCTCAGCTAGGCCATTACAGGGTGCTATTGTATAACCATATATGGGCATGAGTTTGCCAAACTGGAGGTTACTTGACAGGTGGACATGGAACAGATTGAGGGTTCTACTAACAACAACAACCTCATAAACCTACCAGAGCAATCACTGACTGATAAAGCAGATGGTGGCCAAGGTGGCCGATCGCTGAACCCTGGGAGGGGTTCACCCACAAACACCCACTGGAAAACAGAGACAGCTCACAAGAGCCAATCAGGGAACGTTTTTTCTTTTAGGAGGAGCTGAAACAATAGATAAACTATGAGCACAGTGTTCACTCTCGAAACTGACCTCAGGTCCTCAGGTTCACTGCTCTTACGTTGAATTATCAGAATAAACTCAGTTATCTTTATAGATGTTTCCTCCGTCTTGTCTCTAACCATCGAACCCAAGCGAAGAGCTGCTAGAGTTTTCCACAACACTGTCTCTTACACACACTAACACGCACGCACACATACACACAGAAATATAATAACCAACATTGCATCTTTTTCAACCTTAGACGGACTTTCATTCCACCACTGTCTTTTTCCTTCACTTCACACACTATAAATATAGTCCCGTTTTAACAATTAATCAAAACATAATGAGAGCTTTCACTCACTTGCTAGCACATACTTTACATGTGGCAGCATGGCTACTTGTGTGTTAATTTATTCATGTGCCGGTGCCGCCCTCGATTGAGCCACTACACCTTTTGGACAGCCGCTCGCCAAAAGGTGGCACCGTATTTAAGTGGCACTTCTCTTCCGGGTGTGCGGGTGTGTGGCTAGGTACGTTGTGCTGCTTTGACTCTGATTGTCTGGTCTTAATGATGATATGCTGACAGCTGTAATTTTGCGCTGCAGAGCAACTCCTGTGTCCCGCATATGTGTGTCGTGTGTCTCGTTTCGGCAACTGTGGTAGGTGTCCTCTCCTCTTCTCAGCACCATTGAGTGCTAGTGGCTGGCTAAGCTCGGGTGGTCGCAGGTGGACTGCCGGTAGCTGCCGTGGGTCCCTCTCGCCCTCCCCTCCTCTGGTGTGTGTGTGTGTGCATGTGTGTGTGCATGCACACGAGTGTGTCGGCCCGCAGCGAGGGAAAGGTGCTGTGGAGGGTGTATGTGGAGTGTGTGTTGTTGATGGCTGGTTTACAGGCTCACCTGGCCTGAGTCAGACTGATTGGACTCTGGCTGGGTGGGGCTGCACACCTGGGGTGCATGAGCAATCATGGCACCCAGGATAAACCAGCCATCAACACACACTTGAGGAGGAGCCACTGTCATGGCAGCTTGAACATCAGCTCAGCAAAGACCACCTGCTCTCCAATAAACATGTTGAACATCTACCCGTGTCGGAGGGCCCCAAGGAAAGCCACTTAGGTGGCGTGTGGCAGGAGCAACCCTGCCACACTGGCGCCTAATGTGGGGCTCCTCCGACCAGGGCGGGACACGGAAGGGCTGCCCAAAACCGAGGACAGCCACCTCAACACCAGCTCCTCCTGAACGGCAGCGACGGCCAGCGGAGGAGCGGGGAGGCAACGCAGCTACCGCCACCGGCAACCGTCTGTGGCTAGCCTCCCCCGGATCCAGCCTGGAGCAGCCCAGGCCAGCCGCCATGCTCCAGGAGGAGATGGGGGGGGGGGGGATCATGCCTCGTCGCCCTGGTGGAGGGGGGCACCTCTGGAGGGCTGTTCCAGGCCCTCCGAGGAGCTACCTCCGCGGCCCAGCTGTTGGGCCTCCCTCCAAGCCCATCCAGCCAGCCCCTGCAACCAGCCAGCCCAAGGACACCTCCGCCAGCTGAAGCAGCAGCCCCAAGCCTCCGGTCTCCGGGATGGAGGGGGAGGGTGGGGTTGGCGTGTGACACTGGGGAGGTGTGGAGGTAGTGGAGTTTGGGGGGTTGTGTTTATATTTTTTTAGGTATGGCAACCCTGTAAAGAGTCCAGATTTTTGCAAGTATGTCTCGCTGCGGCCTGCGGGAAGGCGGGGCGTGATGTCACGCCCCGCCTTCCCGCAGGCCACATCACAGGCGAGTGCATTCTGGGATTCTGGGATTACTTGCGCCCAATCGTAAATATATTAATTAATATATTAATATGTTAATATATAATTTAGGGTTAGGTTAACCCAATATGAAATGTAAGCATATTAAAACCCTTTGATGAACTTGAACATGAACTTCACCATTACAGTGTCTTAAGTAGCAGGTAACACTCGAAAGATCACTTCATAAAAATTGAAAATGTTTATCACCGAATGAATTCAATGTTTGTGCTTTAAATCAACCAAAAAGTACCAATTATGAAACACAGATCATGTACACATTAAGCCGGGTAAATATAAATACCGTACGTCATCGTATTTAGAACTCTCCGTTTTCGGAGAGAACCAGCCATCAACACACACACTCGAGGAGGAGCCACTGTCATGGCAGCTTGAACATCAGCTCAGTAAAGACCACCTGCTCTCCAATAAACATGTTGAACATCTACCTGTGTCAGAGGGCCCCAAGGAAAGCCACTTAGGTGGCGTGTGGCAGGAGCAACCCTGCCACAGGTGCATATAGTTATCAGCGCAGGTCGCAGCTATATTGTTTTCTCCCATCGCTAATTTAAATGTCGCTGACAGGATAAGCCATCCACCGCCGTGAAGTGACGTTACCGGAGCCGCTGCTGCTTTGTTTCCAGCTCTACTGCTACTTTTACGCTGCGTTGGTTAATAGTGCTAACGCTGGCGAAGTATTGCATCCCAACGCTAACCCCTGCTAACCCCCCTCATTTTAATTGTGTGCCTGTGGTGCATTAGTGGGGTTCTGCTGTATTTGGGGGCCTAGCAGCGAAGCTGCGAAGCACCCATTGTGTTAGTAGCTTTTCTTATTGGGGCCCATGCAGCGAAGCTGCGGGGACCCATTGTTTTTCTACCTTTTCTTATTATTATTGGGGCCCATGCAGCGAAGCTGCGGGGACCCTTTATTTTTTCTACCTTTTCTTCTTCTTCTTCTTATTATTATTATTGGGGCCCATGTAGCGAAGCTACAGGGAACCCATTGTTTTTCTACCTTTTCTTATTATTGGGGCCCATGTAGCGAAGCTACAGGGAACCCATTGTTTTTCTACCTTTTCTTCTTCTTATTGGGGGTCATGCAGCGAAGCTGCAGACACCCATTGTTTTTGTTAGTTTTCCTATTATTGGGGGTCAAGCAGCGAAGCTGCAGACACCCATTGTTTTCGTTAGTTTTCCTATTATTATTGGGGGTCAAGCAGCGAAGCTGCGAGACACCCATTGTTTTCGTTAGTTTTCCTATTATTATTATTTTCCTGCCATTGGAGTCTATGGCAGCCCATCGAACCCCAGATCAAAAAGTAATGAAATTTGGCACACTGATTCAAGACAGTCCCATAAGCCCGTACAGCAAATTTGAGGTCGCTAGCCCATGAACTCTAGCGCCACCAACAGGTCAAAGTTGGACATGCATTCATGTTCATAACTTTTGACCCATTCATCCAATATTCACAAACAAGGTATCATTGGAATCCTTGGGCCAAGCCGAGTCCAACGCACCCTATGGCGTCATTTTGCGTCATGATAGATTTTCCGCCATCTTGGTTTATGTCCAAAACCTTCAAAATGTTTCACACCCCACAAATCTTGCACAATCATCGCGAAACTTGGCACATATGTTCATCAGACCATGCCTCACAAAAGTTATTCAAAAGAGTTTTGAATTTCGAAACCGTTTGGCCGCGACAGCCAATCAAATTCGACCACGAACCCGCCAAACAGGAACTAAGCCAATTTCTCAGCAGCCCTTTGACACATCATAACCAAACTTGCTACATAGACCCATGACATCATCATGGGGACACTCATAAAATGTGGTGACCTTTGACCTCTAGCGGGCGCTGTTATTAACCAATATGTGTTTTAACTCCTCTCTCTTCACATGAGTATATTTCAAACAAATGTTCAATGTCTGGTGATACTGTCAGACCTCCCCATATAGCTCATGAATTATTTTTCATGGAAACATCAGAATTTTGCCACCATGTTGAAAGATGTCAAAATCAATAGTACCTATCCACAGGCCACAAATTCTGTCGAATCATCATGAAACTTGCCATATATGATCTTCAGACCAAGCTGAACACATGTGTCAAACGGCTTTTTCAAATTCAAAACCGTTTGGCCGTGACAGCCAATCAACCAGACGGCGAAGCCGCCAAATAGGAAGTCTGTTTCTCAGCAACTCTTTAACATATCATAGCCAAACTTGGTATATAGACTCATGACAGTGTGTTAAATAAAATTAATAACATATCAAAAATATTCAATCATTATGTCAATCTGACATACAGCATACAATCAGAACACTACTGTACTTTTGTTACGCCACGTCCTGCTACACGGTCCAACACTCCCATCTAGTGGCCGATTGTCGCTACTGATGAGCATTCCCCCAACACACCTGTTTGCAATCGGCAATCACCATGCCCTACTTAAGCCGATGCCAGTTCGTGCTTTGCTTTCCCCAACCTCGGTCCCTGCCTGCCGGACTACCCGCCTGTTGCTGAACCCTGTTGCCGACGCTGCCTGCCGGACTACCCGCCTGTTGCCGACGCCGCCTGCCTGACTACTAAATACGTAACTGTACTTGTTTTAGCCTTCATTTATTTCTTAGTTATTTATTCTTTACATTGAATATTGCACCTTATGCTTGACTGCAGACCTTTTTTGCACCTATTATGTAAAGCGCATTGAGTTGCCATTGTGTATGAAATGCGCTATATAAATAAAGCTGCCTTGCCTTGCCTTGCACCTATATGTTTCACATTGAACACTGTAGAGATTGTGTATATATAGTCTTCTGTGTATTGTATATTGTGGCGATCACGGCCAGGTGTGGCGGCCATGCCTCCTATGGCGCAAGGGGTTCTGGGGGTGCAACCTGGTGGGGTTTTGACATTATCGGTGCCCTGGAATCCCTGTGGGGTTGGTGGTTGGGGATTAATTGTGTGTCATTGTGTGTGTGTTTCCATATATGCAGTGTTTTGTTATGACCGTGGGTGAGTGTTTGTTCTGATCGTCAGGTGTGCCTTGTTTCTGTGTGGGTGTGTCTAAATAAAGGCAACTCCCGGGGTCGTGCGGTGTATGGGGCACGGGAGTTGCGTAACCTAAACCTGGGCTCCTGTCTCACTCCTTCCTTGCCGTCGCCACAATATTATAGATACCTTTTTTTAATCCTTTTTATTTTATCCATATTGCATTTATTATTTAGTGTCTTGTGTCTACCTGTAATGTTATGCTGGCTGCTACATTTAAATTTCCCAGCTTGGGATCAATAAAGTACATATATCTACCCGCCTGTTGCTGACTACCGCCGGCCTAGCCTGGCCGTTTGCCATTGCCTTTTATTTAATAAATTCCCTGTCTTTCATCCCGTTTCCGCCTCCCTATGTTCAGCGTTTGGGTCCACACATCCTGTTCCCTAACAACAAACGAAAATAGAAAATCAAATATAATTTACAATACTGTGCCAAACATTGCAAGAATGCGATTTATGGGATGGCCAATCTTGATTGTTATTGCTTTACGTGGTTTTATGTAATGCATGTAAGCCAGCTCCTTTAGGTGCATGTTATGCCAATTGCAACGTTTTGGGTGCGCCCTGTTTGGTTTCATGTGATATAGGCCATCTCACCCACTGTTTTCATTGCCTGATGAAGATCCGATGGGATTGAAACGTTGCCTTGTTTTTAAATAAATGTCATTCTGGAGCAGGAGCATAAACATTGTCTTGGGATGTGCGCACAACTCCTCTTTAAGACGCCATTACACAATTGTGTCAACATTTATTTGAGTAAGAGCATTCACAGTATGTTCACTTCATCCTGATGGTAATTGTGATTGCACCACAGATAAATTAAAACCCAGTCAGTCAATGGTAGAAAAAAATCAGGAAGAGTTTAATTATTGTGGTTATTACCAAGAGAGACAGCATAGTTTCTCTTAAGCCACTCTAAATAAACACGCAAATAAACAGGGTTTAAACATAATATGATAGGTGGTCAAAGTTAAATACAAGTTGTACTGAATGTTTGCATGTGAAACAGCGGCAAAATAACAACCAAACATGCCCTTATTGTAAAAGTCCACACTGACTCAAGAGTAGATTTATATTCAGAAAAGCAATGAACAAGTTGCTCAAGGAGAAGAAAGCTAGACCTTTAATTGTGAATACAAAACGTTTAAAAATAATAGCATGTCTATTCATTAGTGGTGCATAGTTAGAATACATCCTCCTAAAATGTGCATGAACAACGAAAACACACCTTTGGAAAATGAATGCAATTCATATGAGTACCTTTTAATCCACAACCCTTTCTGGATACTCATATAATCTGATCTCACAAGAGTGTTTCTGACAGTCTGATATCTTTTTTTACCCAGACCCTTTGACCTCTAGGTGGGGGTGCGTGATCATATCTCAGTCGATCTTCAGTCGAGTCCCATTCTGCTTGACACCCACATCACTGCTTGCAGTTATATTTATTATTATTGAGTGTGCCTGAAAGCACACTATCTATTATCCACCGGGCTTATTATTGAGTGTGCCTGAAAGCACACTATATGTTATCCACCGGGCTTATTATTGAGTGTGCCTGAAAGCACACTATATACTATCCACCGGGCTTATTATTGAGTGTGCCTGAAAGCACACTATATGTTATCCACCGGGCTTATTATTATTGAGTGTGCCTGAAAGCACACTATCTATTATCCACCGGGCTTATTGAGTGTGCCTGAAAGCACACTATATGTTATCCACCGGGCTTATTGAGTGTGCCTGAAAGCACACTATATGTTATCCACCGGGCTTATTGAGTGTGCCTGAAAGCACACTATCTATTATCCACCGGGCTTATTATTATTGAGTGTGCCTGAAAGCTCACTATATGTTATCCACCGGGCTTATTGAGTGTGCCTGAAAGCACACTATATGTTATCCACCGGGCTTATTATTGAGTGTGCCTGAAAGCACACTATCTATTATCCACCGGGCTTATTATTAGTGTGAATGCTGGAGCATTCACACTCTAGATATCTGAATCTTTATTATTTTTATTTTTATTTTTATTCTTCTTCCGACCGTTTTTTGGCACTCTTCTCCTTCTTCATATTTTCAGCTACAGAAACCATTCAAATATCAAAATGTTCATATTTATTACGACATGATGGCTATCTATTCACATTTTTCATATTAATTCAACTTTTCAAATTATTCTACTTTTTCCACCTTTATTTTTCCAATACAAATCAATGGGCGCCTCTTAATTCTTCACATTCTTTACGTCGTAACTAATTCAAATTTCAACCTTTTCCCATCGTTCAAACAATTAAACAAATCTAGAGATTTGTATCTATCTAGCCGTGTTCACGAAATTTCGATAGCTGTTATACTTTTTTCTGTATCGCAGTTTTAGTTTCAAATCGTCATATTCTACCGTTCGTCCCATTGTAACCGGCGGACCTTCCACTGTTTACTTCCGCTGCTTTACGTCGTAACTATTTCAAATTTCAACCGTTTCCCATCGGGTTTCATTAATCCGAGTTGTGAATAATATCATGTGAAGTCCGTTGCTCACTGTCTGTATGCTGGCTGTCGTAAATCTTCCGCTGCCGTAAAACGACGTTCACGTTCGAGCATCATGGCGTCACCGTGGACCTACGGGGGGGGGGGGGGGGGGGGGGGGTGCGCGCAATAGTAAACACAAACACACCGCGGACCTGCGGGGGGGGGGGGTGCGCGGCTGCGCGGCTGCGCGCAATAGTAACATACCGTGGGCCGGGGGGGGGGGGAATTTCGATAGCATTTATATTTATTAAGAGTTTCACAGTTTAACTGATTCCTTTTCAGTTTACTTCACGTTGACGCTCGAGCGAGGGGACGTTCAGCAGTGTTGCCAGATTGGGCTGCTTTTTGAGGACGTTCAGCAGTGTTGTTACTACTTCAGTTACTTCTACTTCAGCTATTAGTAGGCCTATTAGGCCTACTAATTCAGCTACTACTACAATTTCAACTACTTCTACTACTTTCATATTCTTCTACTATTTCAGCTTCTACTAGGCCTACTACTTTCATATTCTTCTACTATTTCAGCTTCTACTACTACTTTCAGATTCTTCTACTATTTCAGCTTCTACTACTACTTTCAGATTCTTCTACTATTTCAGCTTCTACTACTACTTTCAGATTATTCTACTATTTCAGCTTCTACTACTACTTTCAGCTTCTTCTACTATTTCAGCTTCTACTACTACTTTCAGATTCTTCTACTATTTCAGCTTCTACTACTACTTTCAGATTCTTCTACTATTTCAGCTTCTACTACTACTTTCAGCTTCTTCTACTATTTCAGCTTCTACTACTACTTTCAGCTTCTTCTACTATTTCAGCTTCTACTACTACTTTCAGCTTCTTCTACTATTTCAGCTTCTACTACTACTTTCAGCTTCTTCTACTATTTCAGCTTCTACTACTACTTTCAGCTTCTTCTACTATTTCAGCTTCTACTACTACTTTCAGCTTCTTCTACTATTTCAGCTTCTACTACTACTTTCAGATTCTTCTACTATTTCAGCTTCTACTACTACTTTCAGATTATTCTACTATTTCAGCTTCTACTACTACTTTCAGATTCTTCTACTATTTCAGCTTCTACTACTACTTTCAGATTCTTCAGATCAATTCATTTTATATTTCTGCTTTGAGCTTATCATTCAGCTTCCAGCATTCACACGCGTTTTCTGCAGGAAATGCATTTTCTAGTTATTGAGTGTGCCTGAAAGCACACTATCTATTATCCACCGGGCTTATTATTATTCTTATTATTGAGTGTGCCTGAAAGCACACTATCTATTATCCACCGGGCTTATTATTATTGAGTGTGCCTGAAAGCACACTATATACTATCCACCGGGCTTATTATTATTCTTATTATTGAGTGTGCCTGAAAGCACACTATATACTATCCACCGGGCTTATTATTGAGTGTGCCTGAAAGCACACTATCTATTATCCACCGGGCTTATTATTATTGAGTGTGCCTGAAAGCACACTATCTATTATCCACCGGGCTTATTATTATTGAGTGTGCCTGAAAGCACACTATCTATTATCCACCGGGCTTATTATTATTGAGTGTGCCTGAAAGCACACTATCTATTATCCACCGGGCTTATTATTATTATTATTGAGTGTGCCTGAAAGCACACTATCTATTATCCACCGGGCTTATTATTATTCTTATTATTGAGTGTGCCTGAAAGCACACTATCTATTATCCACCGGGCTTATTATTATTATTATTGAGTGTGCCTGAAAGCACACTATCTATTATCCACCGGGCTTATTATTATTCTTATTGAGTGTGCCTGAAAGCACACTATCTATTATCCACCGGGCTTATTATTGAGTGTGCCTGAAAGCACACTATCTATTATCCACCGGGCTTATTATTATTATTGAGTGTGCCTGAAAGCACACTATCTATTATCCACCGGGCTTATTGAGTGTGCCTGAAAGCACACTATCTATTATCCACCGGGCTTATTGAGTGTGCCTGAAAGCACACTATCTATTATCCACCGGGCTTATTGAGTGTGCCTGAAAGCACACTATCTATTATCCACCGGGCTTATTGAGTGTGCCTGAAAGCACACTATCTATTATCCACCGGGCTTATTAGTGTGAATGCTGGAGCATTCACACTCTAGATATCTGAATCTTTATTATTTTTATTTTTATTCTTCTTCCGCCCGTTTTTTAGCACTCTTCTCCTTCTTCATATTTTCAGCTACAGAAACCATTCAAATATCAAAATGTTCATATTTATTACGACATGATGGCTATCTATTCACATTTTTCATATTAATTCAACTTTTCAAATTATTCTACTTTTTCCACCTTTATTTTTCCAATACAAATCAATGGGCGGACGGCTTCGCCGTCCGCCCAGCCTCTTATTCTTCACATTCTTTACGTCGTAACTAATTCAAATTTCAACCTTTTCCCATCGTTCAAACAATTAAACAAATCTAGAGATTTGTATCTATCTAGCCGTGTTCACGAAATTTCGATAGCTGTTATACTTTTTTCTGTTTCGCAGTTTTAGTTTCAAATCGTCATATTCTACCGTTCGTCCCATTGTAACCGGCGGACCGTCCACTGTTTACTTCCGCTGCTTTACGTCGTAACTATTTCAAATTTCAACCGTTTCCCATCGTTCAAACAATTAAACAAATCTAGAGATTTGTATCTATCTAGCCGTGTTCACGAAATTTCGATAGCTGTTATACTTTTTTCTGTATCGCAGTTTTAGTTTCAAATCGTCATATTCTACCGTTCGTCCCATTGTAACCGGCGGACCTTCCACTGTTTAACACGTCGTAACTAATTCATTCACATTTCAACCGCTAACCTTCATTCAAAAAATGTCACTAATCTACAGATTTGTATATTCAATAATAACGATATCCAAACTAAATTTCGATAGCATTTATATTTATTCAGAATCACAGTTTACACATCGATTACACATTGATCTCTGGCCTAACTAAATCAATTCTCAATCGTTTACCTTCGTTCAAAAACTGTACAGACTTGTATATCCCATAATATCCAATCAAAGGGGGTCCACCGATCAAAAGAATCAATGGGTTTCATTAAATTAATCCGAGTTGTGAATAATATCATGTGAAGTCCGTTGCTCACTGTCTGTATGCTGGCTGTCGTAAATCTTCCGCTGCCGTAAAACGACGTTCACGTTCGAGCGTCATGGCGTCACCGCGGAGCTACGGCCGACGGGGGGGGGGGCGGGGCGGGCAATAGTAACACAAACAAACACACCGCGGACCTACGGGGGGGGGGGGGTGCCCGCAATAGTAACACAAACAAACACACCGCGGACCTGGGGGGGGGTGCCCGCAATAGTAACACAAACAAACACACCGCGGACCTACGGGGGGGGTGCCCGCAATAGTAACACAAACAAACACACCGCGGACCTACGGGGGGGGGGGGGGGGTGCCCGCAATAGTAACACAAACAAACACACCGCGGACCTACGGGGGGGGGTGCCCGCAATAGTAACACAAACAAACACACCGCGGACCTACGGGGGGGGGGGGGTGCCCGCAATAGTAACACAAACAAACACACCGCGGACCTACGGGGGGGGGGGGGGGGGGGGGGTGCCCGCAATAGTAACACAAACAAACACACCGCGGACCTACGGGGGGGGGTGCCCGCAATAGTAACACAAACAAACACACCGCGGACCTACGGGGGGGGGGGGTGCCCGCAATAGTAACACAAACAAACACACCGCGGACCTACGGGGGGGGGGGGGGTGCCCGCAATAGTAACACAAACAAACACACCGCGGACCTACGGGGGGGGGGGGTGCCCGCAATAGTAACACAAACAAACACACCGCGGACCTACGGGGGGGGGGGGGGGGGGGGGGGGGGTGCCCGCAATAGTAACACAAACAAACACACCGCGGACCTACGGGGGGGGGGGGGGTGCCCGCAATAGTAACACAAACAAACACACCGCGGACCTACGGGGGGGGGGCGCCCGCAATAGTAACACAAACAAACACACCGCGGACCTACGGGGGGGGGGGGGGGGGGGGGGGGGGTGCCCGCAATAGTAACACAAACAAACACACCGCGGACCTACGGCCGGGGGGGGGGGGGGGGGGGGGGCTGCCCCCAATAGTAACACAAACACACCGCGGACCTACGGCTGGGGGGGGGGGGGGGGGGGGGGCTGCCCCGCAATAGTAACACAAACACACCGCGGACCTACGGCTGGGGGGGGGGGGTGCCCGCAATAGTAAATTGTAGTATACATTTATTTTTCCAATATAAATCAATGGGCGGACGGCCGCCCAGCCTCTTATTCTCCCAATGCTTTACGTCGTAACTAATTCAAATTTCAACCGTTCCCATCGATCAAACAATTAAAGCTATTAGTATTACTAATTCGGCTACTACTACTTTCAGCTACTTCTACTATTTCAGATTCTTCTACTATTTCAGCTACTACTACAATTTCAACTACTTCTACTACTTTGATAATTCTACTATTTCAGCTTCTACTACTACTTTCAGATTCTTCTACTATTTCAGCTTCTACTACTACTTTCAGATTCTTCTACTATTTCAGCTTCTACTACTACTTTCAGATTCTTCTACTATTTCAGCTTCTTCTACTACTTTCAGATTCTTCTACTATTTCAGCTTATACTACTACTTTCAGATTCTTCTACTATTTCAGCTTCTACTACTACTTTCAGATTCTTCTACTATTTCAGCTTATACTACTACTTTCAGATTCTTCTACTATTTCAGCTTCTTCTACTACTTTCAGATTCTTCTACTATTTCAGCTTATACTACTACTTTCAGATTCTTCTACTATTTCAGCTTCTACTACTACTTTCAGATTTTTCTACTATTTCAGCTTATACTACTACTTTCAGATTCTTCTACTATTTCAGCTTATACTACTACTTTCAGATTCTTCTACTATTTCAGCTTCTTCTACTACTTTCAGATTCTTCTACTATTTCAGCTTATACTACTACTTTCAGCTTCTTCTACCATTTCAGCTTATACTACTACTTTCAGATTCTTCTACTATTTCAGCTTATACTACTACTTTCAGATTCTTCAGATCAATTCATTTTATATTTCTGCTTTGCGCTTATCATTCAGCTTCCAGCATTCACACGCGTTTTCTGCAGGAAATGCATTTTCTAGTTATTAGTGCCACGGTGCCATCGCACCGAGCACTGGTCCCCTACAGCTAAAGCTGTGGGGACCAGTGCTCGGTGCGAAGCACCGAGCACTATTGTTATACTGTGGATTTAATTAGTGCCACGGTGCCATCGCACCGAGCACTGGTCCCCTACAGCTAAAGCTGTGGGGACCAGTGCTCGGTGCGAAGCACCGAGCACTCTTGTTATCCCGTGGATTTTTTTTC